>VZRU01018367.1:230-96505 GCA_013398155.1 Pedionomus torquatus | reverse complement strand
CCCCCGCCTTGTGTTTTTGACCTGGTGATCAGAGCAACAGCTTACAAATAACAGCAAGTAACCTACATTTCCAGCAGTGTGAAGTAAGACGTGTGCTCATTAGCTTTACTGCCATTATTTACAATGAATTCTAATGCACCTGTGAACAAATACATGAATTTAATTATGACATTTCTTTCTACTTTTGGCTCCAAGTGTAATGTGCTCACATATTAACTCTGGTATTGATCTGAAGTCTGTTGCAGTAAGAAGCAGAGTATTTTCATTCAAGTGATATATATCTGGTATTGACTGCCATGGCTCCACTGATTTCCATGAAGTCAGGGAGTCAGGGTGACTCATCCAGCAAAGAACGTGCCCCTCAGGCTTCATAGGCACTGAATGGGGGACAGATTCTGCTGCCGACAATAAGCAAGTAACCTCATATAGACAGTACTAATTATGAAATCACGTGTTAGAGCTTAATGTTTCAAAGTGTCCCCGATCTTCCTCTGTATGTTCCAGATTTCAGATGCTGGGAACATTCTTTTCACAACCTCTTTACATCAGAACAGGCCTGAAAGTCTAAACTGTGTAAAAATGCCCAACTCTATCCAGAAATTCAGAACAACTGTATTAATTACCACATGATCTAACCTGCAGGAATTGCTGTGTGACTCAATTTTTTTTTTTCTGGAAGCTCATCCTTCTGCAATGTACTAAACAATCACTGATTATGATTTTATTATTCCATGGTATATCAGTTATAGAAAAACAATAATTTTTAGCATATTATCAATAAGTATTCTGGTTATATTTGCTTGGCTTACAATTCTGTCTTACTCTTTGGTTGATCCTAAATGCAAATAACTAAATAAAACCTCAAAGCTAATTCTTAGTACCAAGAGAATCTGGATATAGCACATGTGGTTCCTTTCTGACATAGTGAGAAGAGTGTTGCCCCTCTCCCAACAGAAGTCACACACTTTCTAGCTCCTGGAAAGCAATGTGTCTGCACTGGATAAACAGCATGGGTTTTAAAGAAAAGATTTGGAGAATAATTGTACTTGGCATTTCAAAACACAATTGAAAAAATGGATAGAAGAAAAGTAATAAATGTAATAAATAATCAAAATAATGTATTTAGTAGAGTTTGGTATCTCTGACAAAATTCAATTTTGATTACATATAGGTGGTCTCCTATGGGATAAATACTGCAAAATCATAGAATGGTTTGAGTTGGAAGGGACCTTAAAGATCATCTAGTTCCAGTCCCTCCACTGTCATGCTAGTGAAGTTCCCACATAAGGAAGATAAGGACCACTAAGTGGGTGGTAGAATTTATCTAATTAATAATAGAAAGTCAAGGAATAAAGATCTAAAAAAAATATAGATATGTTATTATAGTATTTGGCAATGTAAGCATCAATAGCAGCAGAAAAGGGTCACTAAGCATTTAAAGTAGGGAGGCTTAAATTAGTACCTTTGCCGGAAAATATAATGCAAGATACAGAGGGGAAAGATTTAGGAACTGTAGCATCAGGAAAATTCCTGAAGGAATTGAGGCCATCGAATTACCTATATATCCAAGGAAGACTGGTCTTTATAGGTAGAGAATTATTACTAGAATATGTTAAAAAATTCCTTTCTTTGGGGCTTTTTGGTAGCCTGGAGAAGAGAAGGCTCCGGGGAAACCTTATTGCCTGCATCTGCAGGGAACCTACAGGAGATGTGGAGATGAACTTTTTGTTAAGGAGTGTAGTGACAGGACGAGGTGTAATGGTTTTAAATTGAAAGACGGAAGATTTAGATTAGATACTAGAAAGAAGTTCTTTCCTGGGAGTGTGGTGAGGCGCTGGAACAGGTTGCCCAGAGAAGCTGTGGATGCCCCATCCCTGGAAGCATTCAAGGCCTGGCTGGATGGGGCTTTGAGCAACCTGCTCTAGTGGGAGGTGTCCCTGTCCATGACAGGGGGGTTGGAACTCAATGATCTTTAAGGTCCCTTCCAACTCTAACCATTCTATGATTCTATAATTCTATTCTATGTATAGTAATATATATATACATAATACATTTTTTTTATTAATGGACATGTGTCAAGGCACCTGATTGACATAAAATGCAAATGGAAACAAGAGTGTTCAGTGATGGGCAATAGCAGCAGTTAGGGAGTAGTTTATGACAAAGGCTATAGCTTGGTTAAAGCGGAGCGAATATGCTAGCAGCCTGTTACTAAAGGATGCAGTCAATCAGGAACACAGTCAGATTTTACAGCATCATATAAAGAGGTGTTCAAAGGAGCAGAGGGATGAAATTATGAAAGGAAAAACTTAGACTTAATAATCAAAGAAGATATCTTGACAGAGTTTATTTTCCTTGAGAATGATCTCACAAAAGAAGCAATAGAAGCTCTATAGCTAGGAAAAATGTAAATGAAAACCAACAAAATGTTAGTGCATATACAGAATGGAGAACAATCTGGCATAAAAATAGACTGAGTGGCTTCAGAGTTACATAATTTATGTTTATATTATAAATTAGACTGGCATAAATAAGTGACTGTTCTGTGTCAGTCTGCAAAATTACCTCTGTAAAATAAGCTGATCAGAATCTATTCACAGAGTCTATTGTTTAAATAAAAGTGCTTTTGCTTAGATTTTGACGGCTATCTATTACCCTTCTGTGTTTTCTTGTCATTAAAACAACTCTAAATTCAACAGCAGGAACATGAAAAATCGACACCAAAATTCTTTGTTTCTGTGCATGGAATATTCTCACCTTTCCACTGAGGTAGATATTCCTTACATAGTTTTTTGGAGATAAAATGTCTTATCTGTAAGAAAATTAATTCAATTTACAAAACTCTTTACTGTGAACTATTTAAATGAAATTTTCTTCATCACTTTTCCACAACAGTCACAGAGCTGTCATGTGCAAGGCATCTGACTGTGAGTCATAAAGATGTACTTTGCAAAATAAAAACATGGTTTTGGAGGAGGACTAGCTGAGCCATCAAATCCAGTCCTTTTCCCACAATTGCATCAACTTTTTTTAGCTATGTTGTTCAGGAAAATGCACACAAAACATCTTCTCCAAACTCCTTCACAAAATACTTCCCCAAACTCTATGATAGACTTCTGGCCTGGGTAGGACAAGAAAGTGTTAGGAATGGAGAAGGGAGCAGCTGGACATGGCCAGGGCAGTGCTGTAACTGAGCTGCCATTAGACTCATGTGAGGAGAGTACAAGTAAGCTCACTTTGCAGCTCTAAGTTTTCCTTGAAAACAAAAATGGCACATATCCACAGTTAGGAGTGGGACATATTTACTTTAACTAGCTGTGCTAATCTCTTTCTCTCACAGTTCCTTTGATAGCTTTTCATATTTTGCAAAGCAATGCTGTATCTTCTTTTTTAGATGGAAAGCTGAACCATTCATATTCACATGCAGCAGTTCAAAAGCATTGCCAGGAAGAAAAGTAGGTCTCTTGGATCAGTTTTCAAACACTAAATTTCTGTCATCCCACAGAGACAGCAGAGGTGTAATGGAGTTGCAATAATTTATATCAAGTGAGAAACAGCTTCCGGTCTCTCAGTCCCATGCCCCGTTCACTAGCACGTCGCCTCACTTAATGACAGCTCTCCTACTCTCTCCAGTATGTGTAGTCTCTAAGGAAGCATGTAAAAAACATATGCTACTGCTGCCTGTGCTATATTTGTTTTGCAGACAGAGAACTATATTCCTCTGGGTTGCCAATGTTTATGTAATATCAAAATTAACAACAGCAAGTCACTCCTGCTCCCTCTTTCCCCCATTCCACTCCTTACTCCTCCTTTATTTAGAAGGGTAATTCTATTAGGTTTTTTGGTTGTTTTTTTTTTTCATTGTGGATACCTGGAATGGTTGCATGGACACGACATCAATGACATATCCTGTGGGGCTGCAGAATTAAGGAGGAAACACCTGAAGCAACAGATTTCCATTAGTATTTTGAAAAATAACTGTGGAATTGCACAGCAGCCAGTACGGTAAGACATGTCTGTTAACTGGCTGAAACATTCAAAACAGATATTGTTCTCGAAAACTTCCTACTGTCCCCATTATGAATGTTAAAATCTTTGTTAATTGGTTATGGAAAATACTTAGTAACTTGTTGGTGACTGTTTTTGACTGTGGCTTGAAGGAATAGAGACAAACCTCCTTTTCTTGCTGCAGGTGATTATGGCATGAGGTTCTCAAACAAATTTTAGGCAGCAAACAAAGCTTGTCACTCACTGTTATTTCACCTTCTAACAACATGAAATCTTTCTGGAGACATTTAGTTTTAAGTCCTAGAGGGTCCCTTAATAAGACATAAAAATGTGTGCAAAGTCACATTTTCTAAATAAAATTCATTGGAATAGTGGGTCTGTAATCACTGAAAATGAACCACAAATCCTGACTACTGTCAGGATAGTACATCTTGATAATTTCTGTGTGCTATTCCACAGTATAAATGTTGTTGCTTGTAAGTTTTCATAACAGTAATAATAAAAAATGTAGACAATGGTAGAAAAGTGGAAAAAACTGTCTTCCCACCTCTAGAGACATGGTTGGATTTTAGTAGAGCTCTTGACATCAAAATATATAGTGTAACCTAGGGAATAATCTATATCAAGCATTTTTATGTTAACAAAATAGAAATGTTTCAAATTAGAACTATGAGACTCTTCTTCCTTTTTACTATCACAACATTCCCATTACACTTATCTGCAGTAAATCCTAAAAGTGAATTGTGCTGCTGTAGGAAAACAATTTATCCAATGATAATGTCCCATCAAGCACAATTGGTTGGCAACTTTTATGCTGTTATTTCAAGGACAGCAAGTTGCCTTATTCTTGATGTGAATGGCACTCAGCCAGGTAATGTCTGAAAGAGACTGAAAAACTACAAAATGGTATACTGTTTTCTTTATCTCTCTTCTGACCTGGTTAAGAAGAGATGTGGAGAGCAGGCATAATAGGAGTGAGCATCCGAGTGAGTATGAGATGCGACTCAGCAGAAATCTAATGGGACTAGGTGACACAAAGGATAAGAAAATGGGATGTGGAATCCTCAAGACTGTTTAACTGGGTCTGCAGTCATCAAAAGTAATTGCAAAGAGATGGCTGCTCCTTGACTTATGTGAGAGAATCTGGTGAATTTTCAACAACACAAGTGACTATCTGAAGCCTTAAAACCAATGATGGAATTGGCACTAAAGTAGAATAAAAGTAAAATAATTTTGGAGAGTGACCTAATTTTCAGAACTGAGTTAATCCAAATCACCTTTAAGGTGAGTGGCTGATGCTGCTGCCTGGGGGAAGGACAAAACTTACATTTCTACCAGTTTCGAAATATTAGATTAGAATGAACTCAATGAGACAGATCTGATGAATGGCTGCTATCTTACACAGACATAGTATTTACTTTAATGCATTTACTAGTACTAAGTTAAGTCTTTGATTGACAAAAAGATATCTTAATTTTGGTTAGCAAATTAATGAATGCACATAACCTACACATCTTTTCCAGCATGCTAGGTCATGCAGGAATATCAGTCCCACAAAAAAAAACATCAGGAAGGAATCAAGTGTACTCCAGGATGCTTTAAACATTCCCCAGACACTTTCAATTTTTAATGCAAGTCATCTTCTGTCTATAGTATAGTGCAATAGGGGTTGATTAGAGGACACAAATCAATCTCTGCCTGAAATGTTAGAAACCTGTTTCTGCTAGACAAGTACAGCTTTTCAAGGAGACTAGATCTGTCTCTTGCTCCCATTTTCAATGGCTACTGAAAAGAAAAGCAAGACTGTCTGACCCAAAACCAAGAAAAGCTTATATCTTTCCTGTCTTGTGGCATTTATAGCTTATATATTATATTAAAATAACTTCACAGAAGAGTTTCTGTTTGCTGCTACAGAGATTTAATGTGTTATTCTGGTGTGGACAGCAAAATACCAAGGTTTATCTCAGGATCTGCTGGTAACTGAGAAACTTTGACAGAAACGTCTTTAATCATGATACTAATTCAAACAAACAAAAAAAACCCAAACCCAAATGTATATACAATATGGTCCGCTTTTTCACTCTGCTGTTTATAAAAATAAACAGCAATCCAGCTTTGTAGATTTCTTTGCTGTCATAGAACATCATGGTAAAAATACCTGAAATAAATAGTGCACGTTTTCTCTAACTGTATTTTTTCAAACTTAAATCCCATTTCTATTGTTGAAGCTCAAAGAACTTTAGCTTTACCAATGTCTGACACATTAAGTAGCTTGCTTATGTCAGAGTCAAAAAATCAATTGATATAAAATAATTTGTTTACTTTGAGGACTATTAATTAGTAAAGTGAACTTGAAAGATAAACTTTCAGATAAATCCTCATGTAGCCATGTGTATATCTTCTCACGTACATGTATTGTGAAATGCCACGAATTGAGGTTTAAAGTCAGTGGGTGAATCAAATCTAGGATACTGGAATATCTCTAAATAGCATCTTGTTAAGATCACATTCTGTTCGGATACGGTCAAGCATATTGCTGTAGTGAGTTTAAACTCATTCACCAGAAGGTGCCAGTCTTGGTCTGTAAAACCAAGAATCTAGTAATTGTGTTTCAGTAAATTCTATTATAAGGATTTCAGTGGAAACTAAAAGCACAGAATTCTGGTGTCAAAGGAGGCAGCAGTTAATGAACTCTGAAGACAGAAGACACAAAAAATTCCAGAACATAATACTCCATAACAAATCTAGGAAAAACTTAATAATTCTTTACTGATTTTTACGTTGATTTGTAAACAATATTGTTCCAACAAAGGAAAAGACAGAGGAAATTGTAGCTTGTAGGCTGCACATACAAAGATATTTCTCTCTTAAGCTTATATGTCCTTGCTTTTTGTTTTATACTTTTTTCTGTTTTGATTGATGTGGAATTAGTATGGATCATTACAGCTAAGACAGTTTAGACCATGAAGTACTGAGTTTGATTTGTTGAAATTGATTTTAGTTCTTGAACATTTCTCTAGAAACATGCATCCTGCTCTCCACATCTATGACTTCTTTTTCCAGTGTTACAGATCTTCCGTTTATTTTGCATCAGATCAAAAAATAAGCCTAAAGCCTGGAAGGTCATAATGTGGGTCTCTTACATGCCACTTTTATATAGTGTGGTATTTGTAACATTTTATAGAGGTACAGCTTCAAGAGCAATTGTTTACTTTGCCAGTACCTTTTCTGTTTTTGCAAGATTTAGACATTTTCCCTGTTAAAAAAAAAAAATCAGCTCTATGCATCATGAGAAAGCAGCTTGCTTGATGCATGAATCTCTAAGCTGCTCCTTGTACTGCTACTTCTGTCTAAGTGCTCCACTACCTTAATGAAGCATGTCGTGAAAACACCTAGATACATAGATAAACGCCTAAAATTTCCTGTGATTTGGAGTTTATCACATAGGCTGCCATAGAGTCTGACAAAGGCTGAGAGTTGCAGCATGGAGTAACAGCTTCATCCCAGATTTATTCCAGTAATTAGACTATCACAGCTACCACATGTCATTTTCCTGATTAAGAAATGGGAGAACAAGGAGCTGTGAAGAGAAAAATACATGCAGCCTGTTTTCTCAGAAACATTGAATAAACCATGACAAAATGGATCCTTTTCTGTACTCTAGCAGTTAAAGAAATGAGATGCTGTGAAAATAGTTGACAAACATTAAAAAAACCGACCCCCAAATACATGTCAGAATGCTTATGAACAAAAGGGATGGTAGTTGAGATGGAAAACTAGTTTAATTTGAGAATACAGTCATACTGAGAGAAATATATTTTTCCCCAGACCTTTTTGAAATCAAGTGGTTAAATACTTTCCTGGGTAAATATCTTGGTTGAGGTCATTTCACAACCTTGATATGAGACATCTAACGAACAGGAGGTGGTGTTTTGCTTTGTTAGTGCTGAACTAATGGCCTCCGTGTGGTATTGGGGGATGTAAAATAACGGGAGGGGCTCACTTTCAAATAAGATGTAAAACTGAAGTCCTTGGCAATTAAGATTTCTGAAAAGATGTTAAGAATGGCTTAAAAAATTGCTTCCTGTGATTTCCCCTTGATTTCCTTTTTAATACATAGGTGCATCTGAGCAAAGCCCTGGCTTAGTTTGTTTGTTTACCCAAATAACTTCTGGAAAATATTTGCTGGCAAATTTTGATTAGATTTGATAGAGCAGGTGAAGTCTCAATATTCCCATGCATTTCATGTCAGTAGATGTCCAGGTAAGGAAGAAATCCCATCAGTACCTGAACAAAGCCAAAGCACAGGGAAAAGCACTTGTCTTTTACTAGACACCAGAGAATCAACTTTTCAGGCAGGAGTTCTTTCCTACATGGTTACTCCAGCATCAATAATGCATGTCTTCTCACTGAAGCTTTTCCTCTAGTTGAGGTAGTCATAACAGTTCTTGCCTCTGCAGTGTCTCCGACATCTAATAAGAAGTGAGTTTCAACAGCAGCCTTATTAAAATTCACTTACAAAATAAATCAACCATGAAACACAAATCCATAGGAACCTAGGCTTCATTAATTCCACTTTCAATAGAACTATTTGTTTGCTTACTATGATTTCCCTGTAGTTTCCCTGCAAACATATATAGGGTCTTTTTCCCCTTACTTCCTGGAGCTTTGGTACATTTAATCAAAGTTTATATAGCTTCTGTAAATTCTGCAGAAATAAAGGATCTGCACAGTAGAGTTTGTTTGTTTGTTTTGCTATTTATCATTGATTTCAATGGGACAATTCAGGAAGGGAGATAGGACTCATTGCCAGACCAGGGACTGGACTCATCTCCCCAAACTTTGTGCATTTACAGGGGAGACATCCACATCTGAAATAATTATCTAAACTCCCATTTTGGTCAGAGGAAAGAAAGAAACACTTCCATAGTGTGATTCATCTTCTCCTAAGGCTGACATCTAAAACAGGGCAGATGAATCACTTTCTAGAAGTGCTCTTACTCTTCTCTGACTATAAAGGCAGTTTGGATGATTCTTACATACAGATCTCTGCTGTTGCAGAAGTCTAGAAGTAGGTAATGTGGCAGAATTTTACACATCTAGTCCTCATCTGAATTGTGCCAGTACTACTGTGGAGTCCCTAACCTGGAATTGATGGCATGGAGTAACGATTATGGATCTTAAAAAATACTTAGTTTTCATAGGTACTTTTAGAGAGACATAAATATTTGAGAGACATTGGAAACATTTGTGATTAAAAAAATAGCACTGTTTTGTCTCAGAATAATAATTACTTCTCCTACATGAAATGCATGAACCATCATAGTATTTTCTGTCTGAAAGAATAATTATTTATTGGGCTTTGGACCTTGAATTTGGTGGAAATAGTATTTAGGGTTTTCTTTATTTTCTCCTTTCTCATATGGCTTGCTATGAGTCATATGATTCAAGCCCATGTGTTTTTCATAGAGCTGGAACTGGGGCACATCTTTGGTGTGCTATGAATTACTCTGATTTCC
This sequence comes from Pedionomus torquatus, assembly GCA_013398155.1. Taxonomy (NCBI): domain Eukaryota; kingdom Metazoa; phylum Chordata; class Aves; order Charadriiformes; family Pedionomidae; genus Pedionomus; species Pedionomus torquatus. The sequence continues at coordinate 86,978 of VZRU01018367.1, read as the reverse complement.
CCCCTCTATTTTTTCTGTAAATAGATGTTTACTATCCGAAGAAGAATAGAGACCCCTACATACACATTTTCTTATGAATTATTTTCAGTACTCTAAAAAAGTATTAAAAATTATCACTCCCACTAGAACTCAGGGAAGCAACCCGTTTCAAAGTGCTAAAGTTCCAGTAAAAATTTTAAACTCTCATCTTCTTTACTGCCTAACTGCCCATTTCACAGCAGTAAGCAGGCAGATGGCTCTGTTCTCTTTCTGCCACAGCATTCATTTTCTGGTTTTATCTACCATGTTCAAACATTTTTACCTCAAAAAGCTTAATTAATGCAATGCATTGCATATACTTATGTCTACTCACTAGTGATTTTTTTTTATTTATTTTAGCTTTGCTTCTAGTGGTTATTTTTGATTTGCTCATCTTTTATATATTTAGGTTTGGGTTGCTGGGTTTTTGTTATTACTCTTTTGACTTAGAGAACATGCCCCAGCATTACAAAGCTTCTAATCTGATGAGGATAATTTGCACAAAATCTCTGAGAATTGTGTGAAAAATTGAAGGGTATAAATAGCACAGGGACTATTGTTCCTGTAATAAAATTACAATTATTTAAGATATTGCTCACATAGGTCTTTTTTTTTTGCTTTCCTTTACCAAATGCACTTTGGGGAAAGGGCTGTGGCTGCACTTGGAACTTTTTGCACCATACAACATAACTTCATGCCAGAATAATACATCACGACATTTTCAGTCTCCTAGGACCAATGAAACAGGCATATTTGACAGTATTCTTCATTTACCTCTCTATAAAAATCCCTGAATCCCCTTCTTTCAACCTGCTAGATTCCTGTAGACTGTTTACACTGGCAGGAAACAAAACCCGTGTCTTATATGAAAAAGTAAAAACCTTACAACACCGAGAAACATTCTGTAGTATAGTACATGTGACCAGACAGAAAAAGCTGCAGATACATGATCATCTCATTAGGAGACCATCCTTCTAACACCCTGGCTAAAGACATTTACCTGAACATGATTCTGCATGATCCTATTGACAGACGTATACATCCTACGTCATTAAAAGTTCAAATAATTCCACTGCAAAACAAAACAGCTTGCACAAGCAAAGGCTAGTAGTAGAACCTGATACTGCTGTAGCTTTACCACATTTTTTCTCTTCTCAGTGTGGCAGTAAGCACAGAGGATGACACTTTCCTTTATGAGTTCTCACATTTTAACAGTGGTGAAGAGGCCAAGGTCTGGGCTCCTGCGAGCTGTTAATGCTATTGCCTGATTGTGTACAGATCCAGATTCTGTCACTGGGTTTGCTAGAGGTGTACCCTGTGCTATGACAAGGAATCATATGAGTCATATCTACTGATTAGGAACCAGAGATTTTACAAGGGTGATAATCTTTGAAGTGGAAGATGTCAGATTCATTGCCTCCACCTAAGACATTGGTACAGGAAAGGGAAGAACCTGAATTTTTCCCACTGACACATTCATTCTTTCTCACCACATATGTCAGATTTATTTAATATTTGTAAGTAGCTGCCAAATCACATAGCTCAACAGAGGTGAGGCTGCTGCCTCTTGTTCCCAGGTCCAGCCAGTACCAAGGCTTAGCCTGTGTTCCTAACAGGCACAAATGCACACAGTACATATATAAATTTACAGCTGGCAGTACAGACCATCAGAGACAGAAGACACAGCTCTCACATGAATGCGTACAATGCCAATGACCTGATCCTGTTCACCTCTATGGCTGAGCAAGATGAAGGAAAATATGTGTACAAGCGTACAAGGCGAATGCCTCCAGCAGCTGGACTCAGTCACCCAAGTTGCCCAGATCAGCCCCTGGATTCCAGTCTCCCCAGTTGCTGGCACCTGCACTTAAAAGCCCCTGAGGCTGCAGCCACATGTTGGTTGCTGGCAGAAACCAAACCCTTTTGCACATAGCAGCACAGGTACACACAATAGATCCTGGAGCAGCTGGGCTCAGGCACTGGTGCTTTCCCAGCAAGGATGCTCTAGCCACACCTGCCTCATGCTCACATGCACACATGCACAAATGGTCTCTGAATGAATTTCCAATGCTTCTGGAAGATATTTGAGACCTTTTGGCCCCTCCAGTAGTCGGACCACAGACCCTCTCATATCTCCAGGATCCAACTTTAGTATCTGGTTCCAAAGCTTTTACCCTGCTCACTGGCTAGTCCTGCTTGATATTTACTGGCCATTGCATGCAAACTCCATTTTTCTGTACTTCAGATCCTAAACACACACATCACAGAATCACAGAGTCAAGGAATATTAGGGGCTGGAAGGGACCTCTGGGAATCATCAAGTCAAACTCCCCCGCTAAAGTAGGTTCACCCAGAGCAGGTTGGTCAGGGATGTGTCCAGTTGGGTTTTGAATATCTCCAAGAAGGAGACTTCACAGTCTCTCTAGGCAGCCTGTTCCAGGGCTTTGTCACCCTCAAAGTAAAGGTTTTCCTTATGTTCAGATGGAATTTCCTGTGTTCCAGATTGTGCCTGTTGCCTTTTGTCCTGAGATGCAGACATACACACAGCATAGAGTGCATCTCACCCAGGAAGAATTAGAAGTGGAGTTTAATGAGATTACAGGACAGACCATGCTGACTAGGCATGGGGCAAGACCAGATCAGCAGGCTCACCAGCAAACTGTTTTCAGGCAACTGGCTCCTTTTATATCCTTACCCCTCTGTTGTCTCACACTTTCCCTGTCCCATTTTATTTTAATCCCTCCCTTTCCCCACCTTTGGTTGCTCTCTTAAGCATCCCATAATAAGTCTTGCAGAATTCCAGAATGACCTTTCCATTCATCCTGAAGGAAATACTAAGCCTCATCCTGAAGGATCCAAGGGGCTGATGCTCTCCTGGGACAGCCCTGGGCGGGAGGCTCAGGGCAAGGGCTTGTGCCTCTGATTGGGGCACTGGTGCTCCCTCACTGCCTTCTGCCCCCTGTGCTCCTTTAAGGGGAGATAACCTTTACATATCCTAAGAATATTACTCATATTTTTTAAACTCAGGGTAAGATACAACATCTTTAAATTAAATTCAGATAGACACTACTTTCCAGAGCTGTCAGGATAGTATTAATCTGTTCTACTTCTATTTTGTTCATCATCTCACCATCAGTGGTTGGCTGATATACCAAGGATACAAAGGTTAAGAGCATCATTTCAAGGTGTAAAGGACAACAAAAAATAAGGTAAGACAGTGAGATACTCCAGCCACCCAAAGAAAGATGACATAAGCACTTAAATATTTAAGGAGGTAGTTACTACCACTCGTCGTGATTCACACACTTCCATCAGTGCAGGATCCTTTGCATGATTACTGCTTTCACCTCCTACAAACGGTAGGTTCACATTGCATGAAAAATGTAGTACCAAACACAGACAAAGAACACTTTCTGAACTACAAAACACAGTCTTTAACTACAGTAGGAGCAGCATCACTGAAAGGTGTGTGACATCCAAAACTATGACTGCAGGTTGACATATCTGAAGTAAGAGCCTGAATGTCATACGAGCATCTTAATTTAACTCCAGGTAAATACAGCTTATAGCCTAGGACAAAAAGGACTAGTCCTGTTACCTTGACAGTGAAACAGAAAAATAAAGAGTTACAAAAAGGAAAGGTTAACCTTTGCATGAAGCATTGAACCAAAGGTCTATGGCATTCTTCACTTAGCCTGCACTCTGACCTTGGAGAAATTTAACCCAGACATTTTCTGTGTTCAGGTTCCACAGTTCAGTGCTGAACATTTGGGATCAAAGGAACACTCCATCAAATTGAGCTAATCAAATGGAAAAAAACCCAACACATATGTAGATTTTTTTAAATACAATTGAAGAGAAGGAAACAAATCTATGTATTAATTTCCTTAACTATTTTGATTTTATTTGGAAGCTGATCTTGATGCCACCAGAGATATTAAATTATAAAATAATCTTTTTTCCTATTCTAGTAAGTAAAACCAATCTAAAAGCTAAAAAAGAGCAGTGATAGTCTGCTAGCATACATTCTAGGAGAGGTTAGCAGATCTATCTATTTTGATGATGGTGGCTTTACATTCAATTTGAAGAGTAATTTAAGCTGCCAGAAAATATGTCATAATTACCTTGAAAAATTTCAATACTTCTCTAAGACCAGAACCACTGCTAGGACATCAAGATTCTTACTGAAGTGGAGTGTACCAAAATCACCTCAAGTTTTCAAAATTTTAATAGCTCAGGTAACGTTATTTGAACATTAAATATTTATCTATATTATGTTGATTTGAAAATACCAACTTTTGAGTTTTCAGAAACTTAATGTGAGAAATTCATGCCTTGAAGGACATCATATGCAGAAGGGTGCATATATGTAGATATTGCTGGATGGGGTGTACATAGAACTTTCTGATGAGTGAGCCTTGGAGCACACCAGGTCAACCACATACGTACAAAGTACTAGGTTGCTGCCACAGATTTTATTTCTGCTGATTACTTTTCTTTTCCTCTGTTGCAAATGCAATGCTTCTGGCTGCTTTTCATTCCAGGTACCATGTGAGGAAACATGAGGTAAAGGCACAGCAAATGTCCTCAGTCTATGACTTGACAAGTATGCAAATTGTGTGAACAGAGCTAGACATTTAACTACCTCTCTGACTCTGTAAATCCCCCTGAATTTAGAAGTGTATACTTATTTTATGTTTGCTCTGTTAAAATCAACTTGATGCTCAGTGCTGAGAAACTAGTGAAAGCTTGTTGCTCTTACGCCTACACTTACAGACTTGGCATAATAGTGTCTTTCAGAAAAATACATCTATTGCATTTGGCTGAGTATGCTGATGCTTCAGAGTACCTTTCATGAATGCTGAGCCCCTACTTAACTCTGCTTGTGCTTTTCTGGTTTAATTTATTTAAGCACCTGAAAACCTCTGCAGAAATGACTGTGAATAAACATTGTTTCATCATAAAATTGCAGTCCTTTTGGAGCACAAAAAGCAACTTGAACCATCTAACATTTACATTAATGTGACTGTATTAATTACATGGGATTCATTTAGTGTTGAAGATATTATTCACATTTCAAAAGGGTTCTTTCACCTATTATAGACTTTTCAAGTTGTTGCATTATAAGATGTAATACTACTGGATTTATGGTTAATTCTATTTGTCTATAACTTATTAAACTAACCTTTGAGAGTGGTTGAGCAATTTCTCTTGCTAACACCAAAGATGGATGGGGCCCACTTCTTTTCTTCTGAAGTAATTTCAACTCCCTTGTTCAGAACAAGTCAGAGCATTGCATGTACAAAGCATGTAGGACTGGGCTAAGTAGCACTTAGCAGCAAAATAAGGATCAAAAATTGAGGTCAGTTACAATGGCTTTTTTGTCATTGTCTAGAGTGAGTGATTTTACCACTAATTTTCCCATAAGATTTTGTGCATGTAGCTTGAATAATGGGTAAAAGCAGTTTTTCTATGTGCCATGTAGCATTCTCTCTAATGTGACTCATCAGTCTACTGTGCAGGGCAATGATAGCTCAACCAGGTTGATATTTTTAAAGCTAATGAGCCACTGATTAGTATCTGAGTGACTGAAGCTAACAAGATATGCTCTCTTCCAGTGATTTATAGCAATGAATTAATTAATATGATTTCATGTTCCATCTTCAGTGAAATACGTGTCTTTTCTGTTAGCTTCAAAACACTGAGCAGCTGCTGAATGTATAGAGTATGAAGCTTTGCTAATGATATGCCAACATTCAAATGATACTCTGTAAATTCATTCATACATGTAATTTAGATGCAAAAGTGAATTAAAAATATTAGAAGGTGAAAACAGGTAACAGTATTCTAAATGCATGAAATATCAAAGACTAGAGAAATAATATGTGTCTCTTAAGGTATCTCTATAGAAATAATATATGTCTTTCAAAACTAGTGAATGGAGAGAATTTCTAAGTTCCTCTTCCCTTCAGAAATGTTGTTTTAAGAATTGCATATTTTCAAACATTAGTCCCTTGAGCCCTAGCATTAAGCTTTCCTCTGTCTTATTAGACAAATCATGCCTTTTATGCTGATCTGTACAAGGCAGGTCTGGAGACTGTTACCATGACACAAAATTTAGATACATTTCAGCACTAATAGCTTTTCGTCATCCATTCCATGCTGCTTCCTTGCGTATACACTGTATGGCCTGAAAGCCACGCAGCTTTACCATTAGTGTGAACATCATCTTCAGAAGGTGAAAAAAAAAGAAAGAAGGTTCTTGCTTTTAAAAGTGTACATTGTCCTCACATTTTCTTCCCTTTTTCTTTTTTCTTTTTCCTTCTTTTTTCTTTTTACTTTTTCTTTTTTTTCCCTTTTTTCTGTCTCCCCCTCTCCTCTCCTTTCACCTTCCCTTCCCTTCCCGTGATAAAAGTACAGATAATTTATTGCAAAATTAGTGTTACATTATCCCCAGCTTTTCAAATTATTGAATAAAATATCGTAGTGTGAAACTAAATATATACAGACAGAGAACAAGTTAAAAAATACCGAGGATACTAAGAATACGGGTACCTGTAGTACTGGAAAAAATTTTAAAAATATTTGTGAAGGATAAGGATACTATAATCTCTATCCTTTACAATCTTTGGCATATTTTTCCCAGGAAGGGAAAACCTGGTTTCATACATCACAGATAATGCTTTATATTCCCAGTATGATTCTGAATAGATTTGTGGTTTTCATCACTATAAACTCATATTCATACTGTATTACTAATTCAATGAAGCCATTATTCATGCACATCATTCTGAGGATAATGCCAAAATATCACAAGAAACATTGACTAACATTCATTAGTTATTTTGGAGTTTTGTTTACATATACAACTTGTCCCAGGTTTCTGATTTCCTCTACTTTATTATTCATTTTACTGCAGTACCTTGAAAACTGCATGGCTATGATACTAGAGTATATATTACGATGGACTACTTACTATTAAACATCTGATTAAGGCGGTTCCATTTCTGTGTCCTGTGATTCTAAGATTAACTGGAACATTATGGATGATTGATTATGGTATTTTTCAAAGAGAATTTGACAGCATCTGGATGAAATTGGTTGGCCTTTATTCAAAGCTACTCTGAGCAACTGCATAATTTTTCTACAGTGAAGATTGTAAGGAGTTATTTTATCAAAGTTCTCTCTCGTAATTCGATTATGACTTCTAAGTCTAAGAGTATTTTCTCACTTTAGTTCTTAGGTTCTGCTTCCCAAAAATAGATAGAAATCTAAGCTTTTACTGATGAACTTTCTGATTGTTGTGATTTTAGAGAACTTTTTTTAAAAAAAAAGATAACTAATACAAAAATAATAATGACTTGAACAGATGGTGGAGATTTTCAGCAGTTTCATTTAAAAATTGAGATCATTAATCAAACCCCATTCCTAGGAACATAAATTTTGAATATTTGAATTTTTGAAGATCTTTAACATTTTTTTTCACTGCATCCACTAAAATATTTTTTAAGAGAAAAAAAAAGATATGGAAAAAGATATGTTAAGTAATCACATTTCTGTTTAAAAAATAAGTACTTCAGAACAAAACTTTAAGGCGAACAAATGCTCATATACACATGAACAACCACCCATTCCCTCTTTCTGAAAATTAGCAAAATCAGTCTGAACAATTGTTACTCTACATTGGATAGAAAGAGTGAAACAAAAGTTTGTTAGCATACACTGCATTCAAAAAGGTGAGAAGCAAAAATTGTTTGGTAGATATGTCCCATGACCTTGAATACTATTGTGACTGAAATAATGTCCTACCTGGTGTAGTGTCTTGTTGAAAATTAACCATTTTAAGATTATTGTAACAGAGTCTGATTTTATTCCATCTTTTCAATAAGAAAAAATAAATATATGATCAATTTCATTGAATATAGACAGAATCATGAAATTCCAGCAAGCTTAATGTGTGTTAATTAAATATTAATCTTATTATTTAGCTCACTGAAAAGCCAATGAACATACATTACTTAACCTTCTCTAATACAGTTTAGCTTAATTCATTCCCTCCTCTCTATTTTAAGATCAGTCATTAGGATATTTTTCTTCCATGTAAAACTCTGCATTTCAAATGGGATTATGTTAATTAAATTTATGATGCAAAGAACTAAAATTAATAATACTGCCAGGAAGCCTGCAATGACTTCTTTTCTTCTTAATTCTCACCCCCTCAAAGTATCCCTTTAATGTTTGCATTTCCCCCCTAATAAGTTCTCTTCTGAATTGTTCTCAAGATCTTTGGCATTTCATTTGCGTGACAAAAATTAGCAAAACAATCCCTATTGCTTTTTACCAAAAGCCTGATCATTAACATATCTAATTAAGTTGAACTTCATATTTTACTGTGCAAATTTATCCCCTGAAGCTTTTTCAGACCCACAACCTGAGTTAACGATTCATTTGAACTAGAGAGAATAGGGGACATCTCACAAAGGTCAGATATCTGAATATCATACATAAATAATGTGTATAAGTGTTCCTTGGCGTACTGAGACTGGCTGGAATGGAGTTAACTCTCCTTGCTGCAGCCCACATAGTGCTTTGCTTTGCATTTGTGGCTAAAACAGAGTTGATAACACACCAGTGTTTTGACTGTTGCTGAGCAGGGCTTGCACAATATCAAGGCGGGGAAGAGGCTGGAAAGTGAGGCAGCCAGGACCCCAACTGACCAAAGGGATGTACCGTATCATATGGCCTTGTCCTCAGCAATAAAAACTGAGTGAAAAGAAGAGAAGGGGGAGCGTTTGGGGTTATGGCATTTGTGGCCTGAAGCAACAGATACACCTGCCGAGGCCTTGCTTCCCAGGAAGTCTCTCGACATATGCCTGCTGATGACAGTAGTGAACAAAATCTTCATTTTGCTTTGCTTCTATGCACAGCTTCTCCTTTATTTCATAAACCACCATTATCTCAAACCAGAGTTTTTTTCATCTTGTTTTTTCCCCTGCTCTGTTGAGGAGGACAGGTGAGATTGCAGCTGGATGGGATTTGGAATGCCCCCAAAGTCAACCCAACACACTTTGAGATAAAGAGTTTCTTCAGAAGATAACCCCTGGACTTAACAAAGTCTGCCAAATATATGAACTCAATGGATTTGCTCTGAAACTGTCTAATGAGTTGTATGCAAAATCTGCTCTATGGATATCACTAACCTTTTTCACTGATCTGTGTCACGGTAGAATACCAACTTCAAAATAAAAGAAATGCAAAGCAAAACTAGTGAGTTGCAAGCTTCTTGATTTAAGGAGTAAAAGTTAATCTTTGCACAAATAAGAAATAGGAAATTTCACTGGAGGTTTCAATAAATGCATATTACAACAAGCAGTTATTAAATCAAAAGAAGCTTGATTTTGATCACAATATGCTTAAGTAAAGAATTTCAGTGGCATCAGAATTTCATGTGATTTATACTGAACATGTAAGGAGATAGAAAACGAACTGAATGAGATTAAGTTTCTGACCTGTGCAAGTGTCAGTTTTAAAACAATAGCAATCTGAGATAAATGTGTCTCTAAACTGATAGGATTACAAAAAGAACTGGTATGGATGTCTGTGCCTTAATGTACCACATTAGGTTTAGTTTCAGATTTTCAATTAAAAAAAAAAAAAGGCACCTTGCATTTATTTTTAAGGGAATGAAGGGATAAGTCTAGATTACACAAAGCTGTCTTTTTTTTTGGTGCAACCTCATTAAAATATGAATTTTAGCAGTACTGCAAAAAGTTATTTTTGTTTTCAAATGGAGGAATAATTGAAATCAATTTCCTTTCCTTCTGCAACTCCTGAATCCTTGGCGTATCTAAACATTTTGAAAGTGTAATCAAAATATCATAGATAAGGGTCTTGCTCTTCTTTTGTTCCTCTATTATAGTACAGGAAGCACTGTTAGCCAAAAGTTTTATCCTAGACACTAACTAGATGATTCACCATCTGTGGTGGTGAATCACCTAGTTAGTGTCTTAGATACAAGGAAACAACATGTCAGTTTTGAGACACAGAAATTTTTTGCATAAAACTGCTAAAGCGCTGTCAGTTCAATTTACTCTAAAAAACACAGAAAAAAAAAATCCAAACAAACCCCAGCAAAACAAACAAACAAACTTGCAAACCTGAAAAACACCCTTAAGTGTTCCTGCTTTATTTTAAACAGATATAAGCAGCACATATATATACCAGACTACTATGATCCTACATTACTACTACTACATTACAGATAATGTAATTAATTATCTTCCATTCAACTAATCTATTATGAGGGATATGTTAGTTTTTCAGTAGACTGACTGTTAGTATGTGCTACTTCAAAAAGCAGAGGATAGTGCTGGGGAAGAGGACCACATTACATGCAGTTGTTAACTAACTACTATAATTTTACAGGCAAGGAAAACAAATTATTTTTGCAGCCTTTGTGCCACTTCATGCCTTCTCATGCCTCGGGGCAGTGCAGGTGTGGAGAATGGGTAAGTTTTCTTGACCAGTGTCAGATGTGTACAGCTCTTATAAATGACTGGAGACAACAATCTGCATTCAGCATAGATTCCTGAGTATAAGAGTCTGATATACTTAGGAACATGAAACTGAAAAGGACTTCTGGCCCATTGCTCTGTTTTTGCAGGCATTGCCACAGATACACTGAGAAACTATAAGCTGATAACCTGCTAGAACATTTTGTCCTGCTGCCTGTGGGCTAGAAGTGTTTCTATATTTTTCATATGCAGCGAAGTACCTTTCTGCAGCAATTTTCAACTAACACACTGAGCTTAGATCTTTTATGAATCCCTTGTACATTCAAACACTGTTTCTATTATGTATCACCCATTAGAGCAAGGAGTTAAACTTCACAAGGTTTGAGACAAAAGAGAAAAATCCTCAAGAAATGTTGAAGCGACTAGGAATGTGAAAATTAGTAGTCTGATCTCTGAGCAGGTCTCAACTTGTGCTTCAGTCTCTGTCATCCCATCAGTACTCTTGAAATCCCCACAAAAATGAATTTAGCTGAATCAGGGTTTTTTTTCTGTGCTCAGTGAGTCAGCAGTTGTATCACTTTAAGCCATTATTCGATCTTTTGTTTCTAAACTGCTTTCTAAACAATTGAATCTGAAACTTTGCATTCTGCCAACACCATAACTAATTTATTTTCCATTCTCCATCCATTAACACTGAGTAACTGCAATTTTAATTTAAAGATCTAGTTTAATTTGACTTTTTAAGAAGCTTAAAACACATTTCCTTGAAAAACTATTTTCATATTCCTTAATTATGTTGAAAGTATGCCTCAATTTTTTTTATTTTTTTTTGTTAAAGTGTTTCCAAATTTGGTGCAACAGGAAGATGGTGAGTTATGCCATGAAATACCAGTCACAAAATTATTTTTTTTTTGCTGTCTTCTGATTTTCTTTTTCACACAGTGTCTCCTACTGAGTACAGCATAAATAAGCAACATTATTACAGTGATGGTCTACATCAGCTTTCATGGGAAGACAAGACATTTATAAAACATATTTTTAAGTTGGATTTTTGTACTTTCTGGGTGATGAAAGGTACATGAGTCTATAACACAAACAATCAACAAAACTTGCAAGGGTACACTTAAGTTTTGAAAAAGACAGTGGATCTTGTATCAGTAACTAGTAAGATCTCCAATTAAATTTATAAGTTCAGGGAACTGAACTTATATATTGAAATATATTATTGAAATAATATTATGAATATATATATTGAAATAATATTATGATTTATTATTGCAAGCACTTGAAACAGTAGATGAACTTATTGAAAGAATATTTTTTTTCTTATATAGATTTTAAGAGAAGTAAACATAAAAAGAAAGAAATGTAGAAGTGTAAAGGAAGCATACATAGGGCTAAAAGGAGTGTTTATTTCTATCCTAAGGAATTAATAGGGATAATTTCCTACCTAATATTATATCTCATGCATATTGCAGTTAGTACTTCTGCAACTTGAATAAATTTAAGTTTCTATGCCTTGAAAAAATATGGTTTCACTACACACTATATTCGTTTAAAAAAAAATGAAGTTAATGTTTTAAAGAAATGAATAATCTTTACTTTGCAGATTAAAGCTTTATAATCTTTTTCATATAGCATTCTGATCATACCAGAAATAATGCCACTGAAAAAAAAAATAATGCTAATTTTACTTGTTTTTAACTGCTCAGGACAAACACCAAGACTTAACAACACAAAAAGCTGTAGTACTATTTTTATAGTACTATTTTTATCCTATGTATTAACTGTCAGAGGGAAGATAATATATTCTGCAAATGAACTTGTTGTGATCCAACCTCCAGAATCTGGCTTACATTTACAAAACCACAGCATTGTATTACATAAGTGGGTTTTGTTTGGTTGTTTTTTTCAGTCTTATCCCTTGCCCCAAAAGAACATGACCAACTAACTAGTTCACAATTGTAGACTCTGGTTGGCTGAACATTTTTATAATGAGTGGTCCACTTGAAAAATAAATTTTAAACCCCTCAAAATCTGCCAAAATAATGCTGTAACCAAGCATATTGCTATCTTTAAGTCCTTACAGAACCCAAAGCATAGTTTCTGTAAAGAAAGAAGTGAAAAGTCGTGTTTGTGAAGGGATAAAAGCATGTAGTAGTGCAGGTATTTTTTTTCAGGTATTTCTTATTTTCTGTAATACTTCTCAGGAAACATAACCACATTTTGAGGGTACAGAGATCAGGTGGCAAAATGACCTATTAGAATTTACACAATCTTTGTTTACAGAACACGTAGTTCTGAGTTCAAATGCCATCAATATCCTATTAACTTATGTCCTGAAGCAAAATGAACTAAAATGTAGATTTAAATAACAATCATTAATCTGCCACATATTCTGTCACTGGAAAAAAAATTGTTGCTGCTGTTTTATTTTTTGTCTACCATTCTGTAATAATCAGGGGAAAGTGTGATGTTTCTATGAGGGGTTTTTTATTTGTTTCTTTTTTTCTTTTTTTTTTTTTTGTACACCTCATTTTTATGCATATGTCAAACTGATAAAACTGCAAACTTTCAATTTAATAAGTGAAGTAAGTGCATTGAAGTGCGATTGATCTTTTTCGGCAAATCTTTAATGCCTTTCCTCCCTGGTTGTTTTATATTTCCCACAGAAAGGGAAAAAAAGAAAGAAATACAAGATGAATGAACAGATAAACCATAACTGCCAAATTGTTCTCTGCCTTAACAAATCACAGACTGTCCTGTACAAAGCCACCACTTCCTTCCAGAGTACCTAATCCAAAACTGAACACATTAGACAGCTTCACAATACAATGGATACACCATTTTTTCCCTCCTGGACTTTCAGCCTTTTCTGCATTCATTTGAAAGTTTTAAAGAGGAGACTGGTGAGTTAAAACTCTGAAACAACACAAGACAGAAAATAAACTTTTCTAGCTGAACTGCACAAGTCACACTTGAAAGCCATAAATTCTTCCTTGCTCTCTTAATTTTTTTCCTAGTTATTGTGACACGCACAGTTTGTGAACTCGAAGTTCAGCACATAGTAAAAGTCAATATAGCTTTCAAACCATGAATACTCAAGGAGTACCTTCAGACAGTTATAAACCTTGTTAAAGCAGTTGAGATAAAAGTTCCAAACTGACAAAAAATCCAAAGTTTGTGGTAAAATCAGGGAGTATCTCAAGGATTTAGTATAAATCATACAAATGTCATTAAAATTAAAGACATTCATAAGCCATTAGAATGAGAAGGAATGAATCAAAAAGATCAAACTAAATTTACATTATTGCAAGTGCACAAGGACTAGGAAACAATTACAGAGCCAACACACAAAACAGGTATGACTAATGCCCATGGGGGCATTTTATGAAAATTAAAAGATGATGCTGTTACTGCAAAGCTGAGTATATTTAGGAAGGGACAAACTCATATACGCTTTCTTTAGGTACCTTTAAGGATTTGCCTTTCATCAGGGGCTGCATGTGGGCATAGCTGACGCTGTATAATTGGAAAGTATTAAATACAGAAGACAGGTCATGTAGGTCTGACAGTCTCAGCACCACAGATCACTGGGGGCTGGAAAGATATTTAGGGGGAGTGAATGATCAGCACAGATTTGCCCTTTTCTTGTCCTTTCTCAAGCACATTCTGTTGTTCTTTCAAAGACAGTCTTTGGGATAGATGGACCATTGATCTGGCATGATCATTCATCATGCTTTGGTCTAGATTGGCCGCTGAATGAATGGCAGATATTCTCAAACCAGGACACCATTCTAATATTCTTATCAAAGTATTATATTCTTCAGACTTTTACAGGATTCAAACAATACTTCCTACTTACATGCAGTCAAAATTATTCTCTACCAAAGTGATTTTTCTAGACTAAGACAAAACAAATAAGCACATACTTGCACGACTGTGATATGCCTCTCTTCTTTTTAGGGTGATTGGAGCTTTTAGCTAATATTCTGTACTGCATTCTTTCTTTCCTCTGGCATTATTAATTAATTTGCTGCTTTCCCATTGAAACATGCATTTGAAATCATGATCTAGCTTTTTGTATGTTGAGATGAATATTCCAGACTCTCAGAAACATGTTAGTATCTCAGGTTTTAACTGTCTAAACATTCATTCCAGTACTTGAGCCATCCTAGCAAACAGGGATGAAATTCAGATTGCTTCATAGTAAAGCTGGCTACTAAATGCAGTGGCTGGAAATAGCACTGTGAAAATAGCTGTCTCACTGGTCAACATCAAAAGAAGATCAGAAAGATTTGAGCATAAATATATGCATAAGAGTAGCAAAACATCACCACCTTATTTTCCTATAGAATGAGCAGAGTTGTTCCTTTCACAGTAGTAAAGGATTTCTCTCAGCTTTGCTATACCAAACAAGTTGAAACATAGATTTAGGCTGCTGTAATCCTACAAAAAGGAAATGCTGGTGCATAGGAACAGTACCAGGATTGAGGGAATGTCACCTTTGAATATACAGTTTTTTCCTCCAAGGAAAATGCTTTTGACCCCAGGATTTGGCCTGCAGACTATGTCCCAGTCTTTGTCATTGTATTTTAACTAATCTTGACATTTGGTAGTCAATTGGCAGACCCTATTTGACTCTTCCAGTTAGTGTTTCTGTCCAAATGATTGCTTGTCACAAATGGACATGATTTTTCTCTCTCTAAACATTTTTAAACAGTTATTGTCTACTCACCAAGGTCAGCTAAACAAGAATACATCAGAAGTGCTGCAGCAGATTGCACAACCAAGCAGCGCGACAGAGCTCAGGTGTTTATATGTTGAAAATGTATAAGCATTTAACAGTAGTACTTTTATAGGAATGTACTGTAATATTCTGGTTTAGTGAAATCCGTATATTCCCAAAAATATTTAAAGAACCTATTCTTTCAGTGGTGATCATGTATCATGTACCACAGTTTTGTGGTGAAACATCACATTAGGCACAAAGTACTCTAAGTGGTTATTTGTTGCAAAACTGATGTTGGTTTGTGATGACCAAATTTTCAGAACAGGACACGGTGGTAGAGATAGATATGATTTTGTATACAGCATTATTTTACCACAGCTCCAACTTAGTTTAGGATTACTTTTTTTTCTTTTTTTTACTTTTTTTTTTTTTCTTTTGCCCATGCCATTGTATTTAATCTATATTTGGAAGTTCAATAAAGTCTTCATAAAAGTATGCCCTTCTGTTTGTTGTTTTTATTACCAAGAATCCAGGTACATTGTGTGGAAAAATCCAAGACAGATTGTCTGAAACTTAGCTTGTTAGATACAGTGCAATAGTACATGAACTGAGTTCTTAGCTGTTGCTGGGGACAAGATACAATGGTGCTATAAATCTTACATTAAGCAAAGTTTTTTTCTATTCCATGCTTCTAGTGTGGGTAATTAGTTCACCATTGTATACAAGAAATGTACACTAGGTATTATTTCTTTGTTCTACTATGTCTAAAATCAGGTTTCTCCAACTTCACAATTTGTGAGTTGTTTATAGTGAAGAGGTCCCCAGTGCTGAGGCTGTGCTCCACCTCGTATTATCCCATGCCTATACTGCTCTACATCACATCCTGTGTCTCCACGATCCTACTAGGTCTATGTATTTCTCTACATTGCACCACTATCTAAATAACTGTCAAAAGTACCTCATTCTACATAGAATAAGTGTTTGCTACTGTAGTTCTACCATAAACAAAATTGGAAGATAATAGACTTAGATTTGGTGAATTAGAAAAAAAAAGCTATCACGATTAACGTAGGTAAGACAAAGCTGTTGGAGGTTCAAGGAAAGTTCAGAACTCAAGCCTGGCAAGCCTCAGTCCTGAGGCAGTGCAAGCTTGGTACAAAAGTGGTGACTTATTAGCAATGACAATACTATAACAGGATTGTAACACCTACATGTGCACTTAGAATATAAAATCCCATTGCACTCTACAGAGAAGTAGTCAGTGCAAGCAATGGAGCCTTGAAGAGTTCATCTCATTATAAAGTAGACCTCTTTGCGATGTCTGAGTTGCTTTCTAGGCTATAATGGAGCTAAGACACCTAGCTCACATGTACACAGGTAGGAGCCTAAATTTCAGTGTCTCCAACTTAGTCTCAACTCTTCTGATTCAGATTTCCCATTCCCTTTCCCATTCTCCCTCTAAGGCTTCTACATGGTTCAGCTTTAACAAGAACAGTAAGGAAAGGAGGTACTTGGTATTTATCACTTCCTAAAACACAAGTGATATCGAACTAAGCCCCTTCAGACTATTAGCTTCCTGAATGCTGTAACCAATAGATGGGCAAAAGAGGGAAAGCTTCAACAATGTTAGTTGAAATTAGGTATCTAAACCCAAAAGGAACATTGACTTCCTATGTTGTCCATAGACAGACTAGGCATGGTCACTTAAATGACTAATGTGCCTCTGGAGGTGCCCTTGCTTCATCTTGTACAGTGCAGAGCAGTGCTGAGAAATAAGCAGATGCGATCACTGCTCAGAACTTTCAGTACATAAACCATGGGTGAACTTGATTCAGTCTTAGATATGTTGTGAAAGTTCATGCAGAAATTCAGCCCTGGAACAGAGGCTTGCCAACTGGCTTAATTACTGGAGAGGTTTTGCTTATTCTTAAACCTAAAGTATATTGTGTTATAGAGAGAGGCTTAGTTATGACACCTGAGTGAGATTTCTTCTCAAACTAGACTGTCTTTCTGATGTGAATTGCCTGGGAGGCTCATCTTCTAACTAAACACCTTAATTGAGAGACTGAAACAGTAAAACCCTCACTGAACCTATGCCCCTTACCAGTGTTAATAGACCAAATCCCAGATTTTAGAACTGTATTACAGTATTACATACATGTCAGCCCCCCAAAATATTCTACTTGTTAGTCTTAAAAAGTGGTATCATTTACATTCTGGGGTATCCAGGATTAAAATGTGTTACTTCTTAAAAAATAAAATAGAATTTTTCTCTGGAAAAAAATTATTGCATTAAGTGCGGTAATAAACTCATATAGACAACAGACTTAAAAGCTTGCTATTACCACCAATCTCATTGTTGACATAAATACCATAATTTTTCAAATGAAAAAAAAAATAAATATTAGAGCTCATATATTATCCCACAAAGCCAAGAGGAACTTTATTTCATCCCCATGGCCATATGAGAATATTAAAATGCTCATGAAAGCAAAGAGAATAATCTTTAAGAAAGGGAAAGAAGAAAAATTATATGAAGACTTTATTTCAGCAAAATAGAAGGATAGAAAAAACATAGCTGTAAACCAGCTAATTAAGTTTATATGAAAAAGGGAACATATTCAGATTTATATCTTATCAGCTCTGAAACTTCATGAACAATACTGAACTTTTGGAGACCCTGAAAATCATTTAAGGAATGTCAAGAGACATCAAGGCATGACTGAATATTTTTTAAGGAACTGTACTGTTGTTGTGAGATTGCCTAAGGTTTTGTCAAGTTAGGTTAATTACCAAGTTAAACAGAACTAAGATTCAAATGAGAAGATTCCCTGGGAGTATTTCTAAATCACAACTATTCCTATTTCAACACAACCACTACAAATTTTGTATCCACCTAGTGTCCTGCGCATGTTAAATTACTTAAATATTTTTCCCCTCTGATAGCAAATTTATCATATTTACTTTGCTTAAAAGAATAATAAAAAAAAACAGTATAAAGAACATTTTTCATTATTACCTTAATTAAAACAGTATTTCATTTTGTCTCACTATGTACCTGATTTTCTGGAGTAATTATTAGTCTTCCTGATCATTACTGATACTATATAAGTAATGTCCACATGTATTTCAAAACTGGTTTAATCTAAACTAATAACATGGTTAAAAATCTTTTTCAAATACAGCTTCAGTCTTACAGGTACAGCTAATAGAATTTATGTCATATAGGTTATATAGCTGCATATGAAATCTGAAATTATTTACTTTGAAAAATAAAAGCGGGAACTAAGTAAAAGTTACTTTACTGCACTGAAGAACAGAAACATGGCAACACATTTCATTTTATCTGGAACACATTAGAATTTTTAGGTAAAATAGAAGTAGTTGTTAGAATTTAATGAGTTTTCAAATAATTTACATATCATTTAACATAACAATGCTGGCAAACCTTTAGGAATATCTAAAATAATAAGTCTGCATTCACATTTTCCTAGTAGGGGAAATAACCATCTAGAATATTAATAAAGTAGAGTCTAGATTATTAGAAATCCAAGAAAATGAACTATCAGATTGTGATCTATCAGAAGTTTACAGAGTAAGCAGGTATTACAAAATGATCCCTTTATCTAAAGTGATTTATATGTGGTTTTGTACCTTACAGTAACACTGATTTTACATTAAATGTTTTTCAAAGGCAGAGAAAAAAACCCAAGAATGTTAAAATTGCATGGACATGGTCACAAACATGTTTATTTTCAGTTGTTATATTCAAGAAAAGTCTGCAAATAAAAATCTTATTCTAAGTGTTTCTGATTTTGCTGCCCTGGGTTATTTGAAAGCCAGCCCAAGAGGTACATTACATTTCACCTGAGTATGTCTGGCAAGGTAAGCCAAATAGAGTTAAAGAACATAAATGTTCACTTTTTATCCTGAGTACATTTGAAGCATTTAAAGATTTTCTTAAGTAGTGAGTTAATGATTCCAGCCACAATGTTATATTTTTTGTGTGTGGTCTGATTTTTTTTTCCCATTTTGGAAAGGTCCTGTACCTCACATGCCTTTCTTCCTACAGAATTTAAGCTATAGGATAGAAAATCTCTTCAATGAGAAATAAACATCATTCTTTAGTTTTAAAACTGCTCAGGCATGGCAAGAACAGTTTTTCAGTGCTGTGTGTAGAGGGTACTGTGATTTCTACTTCTCTGCAACAGCTCATTTTACATGTTATGGAAATGACGAATGTAAAACATGATCTACCTACTTTTTTATTATTATTTATTACTATTATTCTTTGTGCTTCTGCACTAGATACTAAAAATCATTTAATCCTTTAATAGAATGAATCCATCCTCTGTGAATCCTTGCTCATTCACTTGATAAATCCACCTTTTTACTGGAATATAGTTGAAAATCTATATGCAGGTCCGAAGGCAATTAGTGATCAAAAGAAAGATAATTCCAACTCAGTCATATGGTCATGAACATGAGGGGTCAGAAAAACCCTCTGTATTTATTACTTTGATTTTGTGTACTTTAACTTCGATAAATTGATTCTTTCTTTTTGTCTTTTAGGGAACTCATCTTTTGGGGCTGGATTCTTTGTATTAATCAGTCTCTCATCCTAAACGGTGTGAAATTAGAATAATATCTACCAGGTAACTGCAGGGTGCCCTCTCTTCTGCAACGTGTGAACCCCATAAACTGAGAAAAAAATTCAGATAAGTTTTTTGTAAGTTAAAATTATTTTGAACAAGGGCAGCAATTCTCAGCATTTATTTTCCACCTGGAATGTACTTGGAATCAAGAAAGTAAAAGAAAATGACTTGTAGACAAAGATAGAAATTCAGGTATGAGTTAAATTTAACAAAATTTAACTATCTGGAAAATATTTCTGGAAAATTAAATGTTATTCCATGTATAAGAACAATTATGGTATTGATTTTCAGGATCTTTCTCTCTTTGGAGTGCAAACTGGTTCTTTTCTAACAACACTCACACTCTTTTTTTTTTTTTTTTTTCACAAAAGATGCAAAAAACACTTACTTATTTTTTAAACTCTGCCACTACATCACATTTTAAAAAAAAAAAAAAAAACCAAAATGCAAAAGCTACTAGGACTACATTCACTGAGATGTGAATAAAGAGGATAATGGTATAAATCATTGTTAATTAAACTGGCTAAATTTGTGCTCAATAAAGTATCTCTTTTGGTTCAACAAACAGGGTAGAGTTCTTGTCAGATCTAAGAATATTGCAGATAGAATGTATTCAAAGGAAAGTAAGATTTTAAGTGTTGGGGTTGTTGGGGCTTAGAGGAAGTTTAAAAGAAAGGGTGTAAGTCATATTTTTAAATGACAAGGCTAATTTTCATAGAATTTTAGAATGGTTAGAGTTGAAAGGGACCTTAAAAATCATCAAGTTCCAACCCTCCTGACATGGGGAGGGAGACCTCCCATTAGGCCAGGTTGCTCAAAGCCCCATCAAGCCTGGCATTGAACACTTCCAGGGATGGGGCAGCCACAACTTCCCGGGGCAGCCTGTTCCAGTGCCTCAGCAGCCTCACAGGAAAGAATTTCTTCCTTATATCCAATCTAAATCTCCTCTCTTCTAGTTTAAAACCATTACCCCTTGTCCTATCACTACACTTCCTGACAAAGAGTCCCTCTCCGGCTCTCCTGGAGCTCCCTTCAGATACTGGAAGGCTGCTAGAAGGTCTCCCCAGAGCCTTCTCTTCCCCAGGCTGAACTGCCCCAGCTCCCTCAGCCTGTCCTCATAGGAGAGGTGCTCCATCCCTCCTCTAATCATCTTCGTGGCCCTTTGCTGGACCCGTTCTAACAGTTCTATGTCCTTTCTCTGTTGAGGACTCCAGAGCTGGACACAGTACTTCAGGTGGGGTCTCACAAGCACAAAGTAGAGGGGGAAAATCACCTCCCTCAACCTGCTGGTCATGCTTTTTTTGATGCAGCCCAGGATACGGTTGGCTTGCTGGGTTGCCAGCACGCACTGCTGGGCTGCCAGCGTGCATTGTTTCCCTTCAGAACTTAACATTTGATAACATTTGAGATTTACTTGATACATTTTAGGCATTGGCCTAAAAGCAATCTTTGCTCAAATCTAGTTTAAGCCACATAACCCTAGAGGTTGCCCGGTTTTAATTGTCTCTAAAAGTTAACATAATTTATTGTGTCTAATGTGAAATGGCTAACTTGCACATGAGAGTGCTTTATTAAATGCACTTCTGTTGTCAAAGTCAACTGCTTCTGGCAGTGCCATTCCTGAGAAGCTACTGATCAAAAGGTAATGAGAACTGACAGGCAACATCACAAATGTTCCATTGTAAACAGGCTGTTAGACTAGGAATTAAGTGAGCGGTACTGATTGATTGTTTCTACATTAGTGAAATCTAGCAGAAAGAACAAAGGTTTCTTGACATCCACTTGCACATTATGGTGACTAAACCTTCACATTAAAGCATATTGGAAATAGACAACTACTCTGAAATACATGGAAGTAGGTATATAAATTGCTTTCAAAATAAACCTGAATATCATGGCACGTAAAACCACAAACTTCTTATGAGTGAATCCTTTGCTGCACAGTTATTACTGGATCTGTATCAGTTAGAAAACCCCAAAAGAATAAAATAAAGGAAATAAAAGCATCTCACAGATGAAACAATATATCACTTCAGTACACTTTCAGTACATTGGTTTGACCAATGTTTACAGACCCAGTTTATAGGTGTTGTGTTATTTTCCTCAATTAGCAAGAAAAAGATAGAGCTCTAAATTCTGGCAGTACATGTCTGTAAAAGAATGGATCAATAGAATAATTTAATTTGTATGTGCTTGGATGCATCTGTGAACATCACTTTTTGTCCTATTCCTTGTGGACACAGCAGTCTATTTTTCTTCTTAGCGACAGCCTTTAACATACCTGATGATCATTATCATGTCATCCTCTCAGTTTTCTCATCTGATTTAAACAGTCCTAATTATTTCAACATTTTACTCTTTCTTTGAATAGATTTGTTACTCTCCACTGGACTGTTTCCAACTCACTTTAAGTACTTGAAGGTGCAATAGCAATACTTTTCCTTGAATTTTCATGTCCTTTACAAACTGGTTAATATTTTTCTCATCCAGTACCTAAAACACTACAACACTGAGTAGCAGGAAACCTGGAATAGTGTCTTGCTTGATATAGCTTTAGTTTGAAGAGGATCTTTTCAATGTTGTTTAACCCATTGCATGCTCTTCTATTTTGGTTTCTTCTAGACAATATTTGCCTGACCTATCTATGAAAATATTAAAGGCATTCTGATCTCTGATTCTTTTGTAAGATGTGACACTTGCTACGGTTCTCTCTATCTACAAGAACTTTCGTCCTGTCATAAAACATTGTTTTGATTTATTTTGTTCTTGCCAGATGCATGTTGACTGTTAAAAATAGATGGTTTACTTTCTGTTCAATGTTTTCTGGGTATTTTTTGTATACTAAGGCTAGAATGAATTAGCTACAATTCATCATCTAATGATCATCTAATTTTAACTTTTTCAATTGTCACTTTCAAATATTCTGGAATTTCTCCTTTTTTCACAAATTCTTATTTTTTATATTTTTTTTAAATACTCATGAATGTACAGTTCCTTATGTAACCTATTTGACTATCTATAGGTTCACTTAATCTCAGAGCATTTAACTAACCTAAGTACTCTTATCTCTTCACTTTAGCTTTCACATTTATCCATGCCATTAGTTTTACTAAGTTTCTGATCACAATTATTTTTGTTAGCATAAACTGACCAAGAAAAGTTTCAAAACCTTGTCATTCCTGTTATCACCCATCATAATTTTCAATGAGGCTTTCCCTGGTGGTTTTTTTTTGTTGTTGTTGTTGTTGTTTTTCTCTTATTTATGTATGAGTTTGGTTTTTTTTCACTCTGTTTCACATCCTCTGCCTCATCCTTCCTGATTTTGTTCGACTGTGCTACAGCAATTTGTCTTAATCCTTAGTAATCTCACAATTTTCCAATTGAGTTTCAGATAACTGTAAAGTTGAGTTTAGTCAGATTAATAATTTAATATATTTCATTCCAGTTCGTCTTACATTTTACTTTTGTTCCACCAAGATTCTTTTCTTCTCATTGTGTTATTTCAGAACCTGAAAATCATTTATCAAAAATCCCCTCAACAATTAATGTGTGAAAATGCTAGATTTATAAAACCAATCATAACTATGGCATTTCCAGTTTCTGAGTATTTGCCCTTACATCTTAACTAATGTATTGCAGAGCCATGTAAAAGAAGAGAAATTAACAGAATAAAATAGAAAAGACAAAATTATTGTCTTTGCATAACTTTTTCCTGCCCTTCACAACAGTTTCCTTCATTAATTGTACCTCTAAGACACAGAAATACAAAAGCATAGATTGTTTACAATGCCACTCCCACCTCCTATGACATAATTATTAAACATTTGAAGAAAATCAGAACAAAGTAGTTTTAATTAAAAGTGAATTAGTTAATTTAAAGCTCATTTTCAAGTTAATAGTTTTAATCCATGTGACATTTTCTAGATAAACAAGTTTATATTTTGTCTGATTTCTCACAGGACTATTCAGAACTTTTAAAAAATTAAGAAAGTCTTATTGCATTGTGAGTTTTAGATATAGAATGATTGAGACTATTTGGGAAGGCTAAGTAAAATGTTATTAAGTCTACTGCATTTTCCTTTATTGCTAGTAGGTTCAGAAAGAGCAGTAGCAAAGTTTGTACTCAGTTTCCTAGAGAGTGAAGATGTACTTATGTTAATCCACATGAGCTCATTAAAAAATATGCTGTTTGTTCAGTATACATTCTTTAGTTAAAACGAGAAAAAGCTTGAGCACAAATATCCATACTTGCATAAGATGAACTGTTTTTCAAACTCCATCTGTTTCCCACTGATTGTTTAATAAGAATATAAGCATCACAGACATAGAAAGATCAGAGGAGCCTATGCTCTTCAAGTCTGTTGCCTTATATTTACCTAATTTATAAAGCCAGGCAAAATACTTCCACCCTCTTTGCATTTGTTCTTATTTATTCATCACTATGTAAAACATAATATTCTAAAAGTAACTGACCTCTAAATACCCTTTGTCTATGTCAATAGCAGAAATCTGAAATTCATTCTTACAACTCTCTGTTAACATCTAGGAACATAGTTTATAAAATTGAATGTAGTCCTGTAAATTGAACTGCTACTGTGAATAAATCAACTTACCCACAAGTACTTCAGGAATGAGCATTTAGGTTTTGTGCCACTGAAACTGATGGAATGATACCACCTGTAACAGATTATTGTGGTATTTAATCCTGCCCTGAGTGTATATATATATATATATATATATAGCCAGGGAAATAGTGGATTTCAGTTCATCCAATCCAATGGTAACGTCTTACACTTCATAGCCTTTTCTATTGAAACAGAAGATCCCAATAAAGAGCACAAATATGAAAACCAGAGAGATGTGTACATAATGAAATCATGTTAATGTAGCAATGACAGCATTAGTTAGTATAGACTGAAAAGAAAAGGGACACAGGTTTTTATTAGTAACCTGAGCAGGAGTCAAGGCATAGAAAACTACAATATAGCTGTCTTCTTAACGCTACCCTAATATTTGAAGATCCAAAAGAACTACCACAGAAACACTTGCATTAACTGTCTCAGGGATATTATATAAAGGCTCTATATTTATAAAACTGGGTCTTTTTTCCAGACTTTTGTCTAGAAGTTTTGCTTTAAGAATTTTTTAATAAATAACTTTCAGCAAAATCACATATTAAAAAAAAAAAAAAAGACATCTTTCTTAGTGTCATTAAAGATTTCCTCTAGAATTTGACTTAACATCGGTTAGACGCTCTCTTAGATGTTCAAAGGAAAAACAACAGAGTAAGAGGATCAGATAATAGAGAGGCCATATTCTCTTCAGCTGTTAAATTACCCTCCCTTCCAGTCCTATTTAATTGATATTAGTCTGGTGAAATTCATGTTCCTTTCTTTCTATTTCTTCTTGTTGGTGGACATCAATAAAATGCTGTAGTCATGAGTATATTGGTTTTTTATTAAAAAAAAAAAAAAGAAGATATTTTATCCTTATTTTGAAGATGATAAGAGAAGTACAAGTTAATATCTGCAGAAGAAATAAATTAAATTTTCTTCTCCCTTTTGAACGCCATTAAAACTTGGCTAATAGTTACAGAAGAAAAATAATGGAAATAATATAAAATTAAGATTTAAATAACAGTCTATAAAGTAAGAGTTTAGCAAGGATTCATAAGATTGATGTTTGTAATAAACCTACATTAATCTGATGGTTCCCTTCTGTGCATAACATAAGGGAACATATCATCAACTGCCTGAAGTCTCTTTGGTGAGTTTTTCTTGATGGTTATTTGGTTATTTTGTTTCTTTTTTTCTTTCCTTTTTTTTTTTTTTTAATTTATTTTGTTTTTAAAGGAATCAGTAACACAGTTTAAGTTATATTTTGGGTTTAAATTCATCCAAAGACTGAATTAGTGGCCACTTGGCAACTTCAGTCTGAAAGGAACTCACATAGAAGTAGCTCTGCACAGCATCATAAAAAATACCAACTATTTAATGACAATTAACATTTTAGAAAATGTCAAATGGTCCCTAATTTATTAAACTCTATTTACTCTTTGATATACATACCTGCAGAAAATGTCATCTTCTATTAGTTGCATCTTTAGCAAGTCAGAGTCTTTTCATAGCCCACTATTTCTCAGATCATCACATTACATTATTTTCTCTGTACTTATAACACTTTAAATTTTTCTTTCAAGTGCAATTAGATCTATGCTGTCTCACTGTTACCTTATGTAAAAGCATGAAAAATCTTCTAGGAATGATTCTGCCCACTAGAGCATACTATGCTCATGTTTGCCGTACAGCAACTATTTCCAGTTGCTCATCTTGAGTGAACTTTTTTCTTCTCTTTGTTTTTTTTCTCAGATGTTCATTTATGTCTCTTACTTTTGCATTTCTGTTAAATCAGTTTGTAAAATGTCTACATATTTCCTAAAGAAAAGAGTTACAGGAGGGCTTCCAACCTTTTGACGTATACATGGGATATAAATTGCAGGTATACCTTCCATCTTCCTGGTAATATTATACTATCCTCCACAAGAGTAATGTATCAGTTGCAGTTTGATGCAGTCCTGAGTAATGGGCTCTAGGTGATCCTGCTTTAACAGGGGAGTTGGACTAGATGGCCTCTAGAGGTCCCTTCCAACCCTGACAATTCTGTAATCAGCTAAAACCAGAAGTCTTTTCTCCATTGATGTACGTATGTGAAGAACTCCCACTCGTTCTATTAATGGGTAAATTCTATTGATTATATTCTTGGAATTAGAAATGTTTCCAAGCCTCTGATTATACTTGTGTCATTATTTTTCAATCATGAATGACAGGTGTAGACAACATATCAGTATCAATGTTATTAATTATATCTAAAATGAAGACCAACCTTCTGCTCCTGTTAGTTTTCTTTTTCTGATGCAAGAAACTAGATAACCAAATTTCATAACTAGAGAAGGTCAAACTCACTTTCATGGTTTGCTGCCATCCCTAAGTCTTTTTCAGAACCTGTAACACAGTAGAGTTTACCATTTTCAAAGTATACTTACAGGTTACTTTTTTTTCCCATCTATGACCTTTCAACTTTGGTGAAATAAAGCTTTTCTGTCTTAAGGCACATGATATTAGCACAAATTTATTTTAATAATCAGTTCAGAATAATTTCTGAACTGACCTATTGTTTATTAACTAAACTATCATGTCTTATTATCTGATGCAGCTTTTCATCGCTGTTTCATGTTATTTTAAAGTCATGATACGTATAATACTGGATCAAAAGGAGATATCTTTATGATGTAAGGATTCTCTGTTTATCCTCATTTGTTGTTATCTATCAGCTAAAAAATTTTAATAGTGTAGTGTAGTGCTATTTTCTGTGATATTTTAAGATGGGGTAAATCAAAGTGAAAGGACCTTCAGCATGTAAAATATATGCATATAATAGCCATAATGATGACAATTATGCACCAGTTTCTCTAATATGGGAAAGACACTGATTCCTAGATAGTAGATACAATAAAATTCAGAAAAGCTAAAATTACAGCAAAAAAACAGAATGGAATTTAATTTAGAAAAAAAATAATCAACATACCAGGAAAAAAGGAATATGAAAACATGCTTTAAAAATTAGATTGGATAAAGATATTATATTCCCTTCTTCTCTTTCTTTAAGTAACATTATATTGTGTTCACATCATGGGGAAAAAAATCAATAAAATCTGATACATTAGAATATAAACTAATACAACTAGTTTAAGGCAGATTATTGGGAGGCAGGGGAGAAAAAAAGAATATGAAAGCAATATTTTCTCCCTAAAAGTCTTTTTTATTATAAAACAGAATAAGAACATTTTTTTGTTTGGGATTTTGCATAAATACTCATATAAAGGGAGTTTCTGGAAGGCAACTGATTTATTAACTAAACAGATGTAAGAATAAGTCATAAATAGCAACTTATTTGTAACATGTTAGCATGTGACAAAAACTATACACGATGAGAATGTTTTCTAAAGTAACTAACTGCTGAGGTTAGAGTGTAGGAGGATCATCTTCAAAAGTTTTCCTCAAAACATGATGCATTACTTGCTGAAGTGTTTGAGTCATAATAAAAGAAAAAAAAAAAACAACAACCTGCATCAGATACTCATGCAAGGTGTAATCCCTGTAGCACCAACAGACTCTGTTAATATGTGGGTTTTTACCTATTTGGCTGTTTGATGACTGAGAAAAAAGGGATCATTTTATCATTCATCAAATAAAAATATTTAATTGCCATATTTCATTCAACCTAAAATAATATTTTTTTAGCATTTTAATAAAAGTAGAGCTAGGCTTCTGCAGGAGATAAAAAAAAAAACAAATTAGACTTTTGATCTTCCTTATATGCTTGTGATTTTGTGATATTTTTGCACCTACTGAAATTTAAATTCTCTTGACATATATAGAGAAAATATAAGTTAAAAAACTTTACACTTTTACACTTAGTGTAGAATAATCGTCTAGTTCAACAGACTGGAGATATCTCCTGAAAGGCAGCAGAAAAGGCATTTGAAATAGGACATCTTAAGCAAAAGTAGCAGCATGAACTTCTGTCACCTGCTGAACTAGCACCTAGATTTTCCGGTCAGGAGCTCAGCTGGAACTGGGATTGTTACTCTAGCAAGCAGAAGAGTACTGGGGCATTTCTGGCTCAACAACCACTGGGAGAGCTATTCACCAGCTACAAGACTATGAGTTCTGATTTTCAGCATGCAATCTGTCAAAATCTATTAATCATTTTGTCTCTGCATACACACTTTTCTTGGATATGTACTGATCATTCTAGTGATGTGTTGAGACAAGACCTTCAGCCTGAACATTTACCTCAAAATATGACATAACAAATGTCCTTGTTTGAGGTAAAATGAAAAAAATTTCTGTTTTACAATTTTACTTTTTAGCTGGGCCTCTTCTAACTAATTAAACTCTGAAATTAACAGCACATTCTTCAGAACTGTTTCGTCTCACAGTGATAAGACCTGATTATCCCAAGGGATGGTATTCAGAGAGGCCCTTGCTTATACTTATTGCTAGAACAACCAAGGTCAGGTAATTTTATTATTTGCCCTGTTGGAGGGTCAGAAGTGGAAAAGGGTAAAGGGGTCCCACCTGCAAGGAGGAGCGGACAGGACAGGTGACCCAGGACTGACCAACAGGGGTATTCCATCCCATCAGCATCATGCCCCATATAAAAGCTGAGGGATCAAAGTGTCAGCTCTCTTTCTTAGATGGCTGATGTCCAAGGAGGACCCTGACTGTTTGTCTGCCTTTGACCCCGATCTGAGTGTTTGTGACTCCATATCTGAATCCAGCTCCTGTCAATCACCGAGTCCAGTCTGGGACTTTTCCTGAAGCCTGTTGGGCACATGGTTGTCATCCTGGGATCCTGATACGGTTTTGTATATACGGTATTTATTTCATTATTTTCCTCTTAATTTTAGTATTAATACTTTATTAAAGTAGTTTAGTTCATTCTAAACTCCCAAATATCTTTAATCTCTTCCTCTTCCTTTTTTTTTTTTTTTTTTTTTTTTTCCTTAACAGGGGAAGGAAGGGCCATCTGTCAATCTGGTTTTGGCAAATTTGGCTGAAACCACAACACCAAAATATCAAATTTATTTGAATTTTAAAATCTCTGTTTTACTTGAAAATTGCATTCAAAATTAAGTACTTTAGATGTAGAAAAATCAGTGTCTGGTAAGACAGAATAGAAGCCAGAAATATGTAAGCAGGTATCTCATTTCTCCAGCAGATTTTCAGGGTGGATTCTTTCCTTGAGTTTATTTTCAAGCCAGTGGGTTTCTGAGTTGCACTAAATGTTATGAAGTACCTTAAAAAATTATGTTTTTAACTTTTGATCCATTTGTATCATGGATGCCTGTTTTCTACCTACTCTCCTTAGCCCTCTCAATCTCTGCTATTGCAGGCCTCCTTTGAGTCATGAGTATCTTCCCCCTCTCTGCTTTTATCCTGCTTATTATCTTCTGAGTATAATACCACAACACACTGCAACACAACATAACCTGGCAATAAAGAGAAGAAATATGAGACATACATGACCGTCAGTTTCACAACTTTTCTCATGTGTATCATCAATCTATATGGGTAAGTTAATCATTAATAAAAATATAATGAGCCCCAGAAAATAACCTTTCCACCTCACAGTAAAATAAGATTTTTTTTTTCACTCATGGACATACTGGCAGTTCAAGGTAATTTGAGCTAAAACATAAAAATAACTGCACAACAATATCAAGACAGTGGCTGTAGTAGGCTTAGGAAGAAATTAAAATAATTATGTTAAAAGTAATTGCTCCTTTGATATGACTCTTTCTGCATGTCTTAAAAGTCTAATAATTCTGATGTCATTCTTGTTTATGCTTTATTGTATAAAATAATCCTTCTGGCAGTTCTCAGCTGGCTTTCAAATGTAAATGAGACTTTATCAATGCATTCTATGTCAAATATATTATTTTTCTTTTTATAGGTACGCTGTTAACTCCGCTTCAGCAGCTTGTACCAGATTGTATAATTAACAGCCTTTCTCTGCATTTCATTCTAATCTTCAGTACTATCAGTGCTTTAGGTAGTGGCAGCCCCACAAACAAATTTTTAAAAAAATAAAAATAAAAGGTAACGATTCACTTAATTATTTATGGAATCTGTAGCCATCTTCAGACCACCTTCAGATGTATTTCCTTGCTCTAACAGAATTGTAGAGTTGTGTAAATAGACATTTTAGATTTAAAAGAAAGGCCTGGCTCTGAAATATTTGAGTATGAAATTCATAGTTTCTCCCATTTGGGTCATCTTGGGCTAATATAGATGAAATGTGTCTCTCTTATACAACTAATAAATGATATTTCCTCTATTTAGGATTCCCCTAGACAGACCCAGCAGAATACATTA
This sequence comes from Pedionomus torquatus, assembly GCA_013398155.1. NCBI lineage: Eukaryota > Metazoa > Chordata > Aves > Charadriiformes > Pedionomidae > Pedionomus > Pedionomus torquatus. The sequence continues at coordinate 56,119 of VZRU01018367.1, read as the reverse complement.
ATATCAGAGAAGTCCTAGAACTACTTCTTTGCTTTTTGGTAAATTCAAGTTATACCAAAGCACACATTTAATCTTTAAAATCATATTCATCCTCAAAAAATAAGTTGAACTTAGTAGGGTATACGTGTCTGCGTATATACTCACAGCTTTGAATGTTGAATGAAATTCCTGAGATTTCTCAACAGGCATTTCTTCTACTTTCTTGGGTACTCTGAATATATGTATTTCAAATATTTATTTCACCTTAGAAAAAGTTCTAGTAAGAGCTCCCAGTCTTATCGTTCCCCCACCTCATTATTAGCTGTTGAACAGGCAGTTTCTCTAAACCATTCATTTTTCTACAAACACAGTAACATGACTATCTAGCTGTACAGATTGTGGATTGATTAGACTGTTTTGATAAGCAGCTTAAGAAAGTAAGGCCTTTCAACAACAATTTAAATAACAACATTTTAAAATGTTACTATTTCCCAGTTTATTTATTTTTTTTATTTCAGTTTGTGGAAAGATTTTTGATGAGGGTGCTCTGAGTACCACTGGCATTAAAACTGATTACATAATACTTAGTTTATGTAACTATGAAACAAACTTAGTTTATGTAACTTAGTATTAAACTAAGCATATAAACACAGAAATCTATACAACCAAAAAATTTTGAGTTCCCCCTGAGAGAAGCATTTGCAAATGTTCTATTTAATATTTCTATTATTTTGTTTAACTAGACAAGATAACTGGCAGCTGCTAAGGATGCTGGACTAGTTAACCAAAAATACTCAGGGCATTTCCTTGCATTTTGTCAGTCAATATAATTGTATATTTGTGCAAAATATTAACTTAAAAATTGATTTACTGTTCACTCTAATGTTTCCTAACAAGCACCTGTAACTGACACAGTACCTTTTGTCTTGCCTCATCATGCTTCGTCATTTACATTCACTGTTGGAGATACAGCACTCCCTGTTAACATAGAGATAGGTTTGAGGTGACTGCATTTCTGTGAGTTTGCATGTCATTTGGTTGAAAAATTTACTTCTGGGGACTAAGGAATTACATCTTGGCTTCAGTGGGAATTACATCTGAAAAGAACCCGGTGTGTTATGCTGCTGTAGGTTGCCGTGCCCCTTTTGTTAACTGAGTTGTAGTTTGCAGGCGAGAGAGACAAAATTTGGATGAAACAGAATTTTGCTTTTGTTGGTGAAAATGTGCTTCTCCAACGTTATAGGACACAGGAATTAATTGGTTAGATATGGGTTTGATATTTGACGAATTACAGGGAAGTGGTATTACCCATTCTTTCAGATAATTATGAAGTTATAATGAGGTATTGTGACTAAAATGGTTAAATTACCTTTCTTTTCCTTTTTTTTTTTTTTTTTTCACAGAAACCTGTGGTAAATCATTTTGATGATCACACATCTAAGCTACTGAAAAGTATGTTTTTTGTTTTTCTTTTTGTGACTACAGACAGTAGTCAATATAGTACAGACTACACAATTACTTAAAACTTTCTCTTTTAATCTAAAGGCAATGCTATCGCAAAGCTCTTTACTAGAGAAAAATAAGCAATTCTTTCTATTAAAATATGTGCTTCGGCAGACTGACTTTTCAATTTATCCAGGGCCACTGTACATTTTGCTGAGCTAACTTCTGCAACAGGGAAAATATTTAATGTTCAAACAGACTGTCACATGTTTCCATGGAAACCATAACCCTTAAGTTCAAACAATTTGGAGAGAAAGCTAAACAGTGTATTACAGCTGAAAAACAGAATGGTCAGAATAACTTGTTTTTCTCAAATGCATACATAAATATACTATACCCTCTCTATACAGAAATGGGTGTTAACATGATTATAATTCTGTCTTAGCCAAAATAAGAAAAATATAGCCTATGAAGCTATAGCTCAGAGTCATATTTCATATCCTTAATATGCAAAATAAGTAATTTAATGGAGTGGAGTTATGAGTATATCAGACTTAAAGAATCAGATACAGTGTATGTGAAAGGCCCAAAAGACAAACCATATCATACTTTAAAATGAGAAAAATACAAAGAATAAGTTTATACAAAAAATAAGTTTATAAGGGCGTGTAGTTGGGGCAGGAGAGGAAAAAGAGAGGTATATCTGTGTAGAAGAGAGAAAAGAGAATTGTGAAAGGAGTAGGAGAGAGAGAGATAGCCATGAGCAGCAGGGGCAATTGCTTTCAAAGGGTATTAGATATTGACATCTATTTTCCTCTGTGAACTAAATAACATTCACTTAGTGAATTTAGTGAGAAAAAATAGAGATCTCTATGCGTGTTACATAAACACATGAACACTGCTTAAATTCTAATTTTTCTTTATTTTTTTTTTTAATTTTAAACAACTCTGTGTTGTGCAGATTGTTGTTACATAGACAATTTCACAAATATTTAAACTAAAAAATATTTTTTGATCCACAGTGGTGCAGTGGCATGCTGAGGCTTATTTGAGATTGTACAAGTGTGTTTCCACATGGTCACATACTTCTGCAAAAAATAGGTCCTTATTTTGGATACCTAGATCTCTGTTGGGTATAGTCAAATGGTACAACAAAGGTATTTGAGTCATTGCTTTCACACCACAGCAATCAAATGGAGAGGAAAAGACAGAAGACAACGACAACTGTAAAAATAAGTATTAACATCAGTCACAAGGCTGATCTGCTCACTACAAATGGGTTTCTCTTTTTCTCCTTCTACCTTTTCAATTCACTGCTTGAGAAAAAGAAGGCATTGGGATTTTTTCCTGCTAAATTTATGTGTATCTCTATTTTATTACTGTATGAGAGAATATGGGGCTAGATGAGAAAAGCTGATTATATTGGGAAAAAGGTTTAGGAATAATTTTGGAATCACAGAAAAAAGCTTTTATGGCAGAAATAACGAAGAACTATTGCAGTGCTCAATGTCAAAACTGCCAAAATAAATTTTCTATATCCACTTTAAATTAAAATATAAAACCACAAGCTTTCTTAACTTAGATATCATGAGATTTTTTTTCTTCTGGGCCAAGGTATTACAAATTGAATATTTTCTAACATACTGCACAATTACAGATTATGTTGTTCTACTTTTTAATTGAATGGCCTAATTTGCTCCTTTTAGGGTCGTGGTGACATATCTCTTGCTCACTATTCCTCATGATAAGTGTCAAAAGATTTATTGCTTTAACTGTTCAATTTCCATAGGTATAAGCATTTTCATCTTTTCTATTTTATTAATTTTCTGTAGTGATAGGCGCCTCTAGCTAATTATGCAAGTATTCTTTAATGAAGCTGTTCTGAGAAATTACTTTATCTAGATGTCCAAGGGCCAATCTATTTCCCGTCTGACACCTATGTGACATGTAACTGGCAGGGACAGAAAAAGAAGAAAAAACCTAAAACAAACCCCAGATATTGAATGAGCTCTTAGTAGAACTGATTTCTAGGCCAGGGAAATAAGATATGAGACCTAAATAGGGAGCTGGAGCTCTTGAGGAGATTAGTGAAGGCAGCCTGAGCGCTATTTAGCTCATAGCAGATTCAACAATTCCAACACAAAGAGAGGATCCCTGTACACAATGTATTTAATGCTTTTAAAACGTTGCCAATAAAAAACATGAAAATCAAATAACCAGTACAGGATCTTTTAGAGTAAATAACAGTTCTCTGAATAGAAACATATTAAAAGAAACATATGTTAAGATAAAGAATATAATTAAGAAAGATTTAAAAGACAGAAGAATTAACAGTCTGTTTTGTTTATGTGTAAGTTTTATTTCTTTACTAAGCCAGGGTGCTAAACATTACTCATTCCCATATCACATATGTAAGAATGAAGTAACTGATATTTGTGTGAAAGATGTGTTACATTACCTGATTGCAGGCAAATAAACAAACAAAGAAAAAAAATCACCTGAATATCAGATCTTGGAAATATATTGTGCAGAATGACTTCATTAGCTAGGAAAATACAAAATAAACAATGTAAAACTAGAAAATAGTATAGGCAGATTTTCTTTGGGAAATTAATATCTCTGTTACATCTGAACTAGCATATGAGAGATAACAGACCATCGATCTGAAAACTTACCATAAAATAGGAGTTCTGTGGGCTGGGTCTTTGCATTTCCAAGAATTGTGAACTTCAAGAGTATTCCTTCATACTAATGATATAAGTCAAATGACATATCTAGCTCTTTCTCTTGAGATTTACTTCATTACTACCAATAATTTATACAGAAAGAAAAAAAAAAATACAAGGTTAAAAAAAAAAAATCTGAGAAAAAGTTTTGTCCTACATCTTCATCTCGTGTGTTTCCAGTCAGTTTACTAAGAAAATGGAAAGGTAGATATATTTTCAGTTTCTGTTTTTAACCTCTCTCTCCCTTGTTGCCATCAGTGAGGAGTTAGTGTAACTGGAGAAACACACAGAAAATTTCATTTGTTCTCATGAACTATTAACAATATTTAAGCCATGTCTCAATTTTTATGCCATTATTTGGGTTGAGCAGCCAAACACCTGGACCACTGTTTGGGTTTTCAAATACCAAGATTTTTTATTTTTCAAATACCAAGTTTCTTCTGTTGAAAGAAAGGTAGTTGTCAGGTTTCTGAGTCACAGGACAAATGGGAGGGCATATCCTCCAAAATTTCATTCATTTTAGTGGTGATAACTTTTTATTCTAGCTCTGGCTCAGCTGAGGACATCTCTGATCTCCCAGTCTGAGGAATTGGAGAATATGTATAATAAAAATCTCATATTTATGAGAACTGTCGATACTCACATCTTTCATTCTCTTCTGCTTTGGTGTTTTAATAATATTCAGAATAATGCATTCTCATACCTCTCTAGACTGAAACATTACAGATAAAACCAATATCTTTTTGAGGGGACTGACTATTTAGGTTATATTTTAAGTAGAAAAAAATCTGTTTTTTCCTCTTTCTTAATGACAAGTAAGGAGAACAAAACAAAACAGACAAATAAGAAACTCAATAGCGCTATCACTGTTTCACACTGTTCTGACACATGGATATTTTAAGGCAGATATTTAAAAAAAAATATAAAAACCTTATACACAAGTAGTATCATAATAATTGTTTTTGCTTAAAGGCTAGAGTCTTTAAATACCACATATGAGAAAGTATTTGTAATGATCCATAATTTTCAATTATCCACTTTGATCCAGTTTCTAAACAAAATGTGGAGGTTTTCTGATAATGTTAGCACTAAAAAGAAATTTATTGAGTGAATGATAACAATGCTTTTGTACAATATTTTTTTTCAAGCAGAAGAGGATTAAAACAATTTTATGTTTTTAATGTCTTTTAAACATAAAATCTACATTTTACAGCTGATTTTCTCTATTTCTCAAGTTTTCATGCAAGTATTTCTCCTCATACAGACATCCCCCAATGGTCTTCAGCAGTACATAGTGCAAGCTCCACTCCACCACAGCATTTACAGTATTTAGAAGTTCTGGTTTATTCTTCATTCTTCAACAGTTTATAGTGATCTTAAATGCAAAAGAAAAAGAACATCCCGTGAGACATGGTGCTACAGTTGCTCGTCTGCCCACTCTGATGAGGTATGGGGTGTGTTCATGGTGTGGGGCTTCAGATGATGAAAAGCATCTGTTTCCCATACGCCAGTGGGTACAGATCTTTGGTATTCAGCTGCTGAATACAGCTTGTCCATCCTCCAGGAGAGAAGTTTTCACCCTCCTGTCAGTGTCAGAAATCCAGCAGCAAATTTGTGTCTGTTCAATGATGAATGGAGGTCAAAGTCTCTTTGTTTCTATAAGGTTATAAAAAAAAAAAAACCTAGCTTATAAATATCAAAATTTACATAAGTGGCAACTGATCTGACATTCTGATGTTTACTTATTTCACTTACTGAAGAGAGGATTCTTTTTCATTCTTTTCCTGGATCACTCATAATTTTTGCAACTGACACAATGGGAACAATTTTGTGTGAAGATGTAGGAAAGATTTGTACTGCTACTCATTTGTTGAAGAACCTGCTAGCTATTTCTAGCCCAGTGAATTTCCATCTATTCAGAGTTAAAATTCAAAATAATATAGTCCATCCTGTCAAGCAATCATTTTGTCAAACAATTTAAAACTTATCTTTGAAACCAGATAGCTGCAGAACAGCAGTAGAAAAATAGACCATTTCAATTATGCTCTAACAGTTCAAGTCAGCAGTGAATAATGCAATACCTGAATTTTTCTGTCTATTTGATTAAACAAAAATATCTGTTCAGTATTTCTGATTTGCTTTAATGATTCAGCTGACATCCAAAATTTGCCACTGGCCAACACCACACTTGCTATGTCTGCTGCCTAATCACTTTGCGATGTACAGCACTTAGTAAAACAAACAACCCAACTCATGCCACGTTCCTAGTAATGAAACATCTTTTCTCTTTTTTCTTTACATTTTCAGCTCCCATACCATCTGTGCAATATGTAGGAGTGTGATGGAGAGAAGTGCTCATAGTTAAAGAGAGTTTTACGGTTAGGTCTATTTGTACAGTCTTGAAAACTGACTTCCGCTGAGTTCAGAAAGAAAGAAATCACAGTCTCATAGTGACAGAGAACCCTCCTAGTCTTTGGAGGTAAGAGTGAACAAGGAGGCTGTCTTGTCCTTTGTTTTAAAAAGAAGGCTTTTAGTGAAGAAAGGTAGAGATGAGAGACAACTTCAAGGAAACTCAAGAAAGCAAAAACCAGTAGTATAAGGGAGAAGACTGAATACTGTAGATTTCAGTCACCAACTGAAAGAGATGTAAAGTTACCATAAAGCGAAAGTTTCCACTGTCTGAATTTTGTGAACAAGAAAACAGGATTCAGACAAGTTTTGGTTTGAGTATTTTTTGGGGGTGTTTTATTTTGTTTTGGTTTGCTTTGCTTTTTTTGCTTTTATTTTAATGAGAATATGCAAACCCAAAATTGCCTACTTAGGCTTTTGTACTCAAAATTTTGGCAGTAAGAGCAAACCAATGATTTAGGTACAGATTCCAATGGGGAAAATCTGAGTTTGTACCATCATTGAAAGATGATGGGAGAAGGTTTAGGAAGACAGTAGAAAATTCATAGTCTGACCAAAAAAAAAAAAAAAGCAACACAAAATGCTATTACTTTATAGTATTCAGAAACAAAGACTATGACAATAGCTAGAAATTTCTATAAAGAGTAAAAAGCTGGATATAATCACGTCTTTGTTGGATGAGCAGCTACAAAATGTTCATTTTACAGAGCTACTTCGTGAAACTTATTCTCTCACAGTGAAAGATATCAAGATATGAAAGGCTGATTTAAACCAAAAGTTTTCCCACAAAACAGGCAAAAGACATAGGAAACTGCCCAATCTGGAGCTTTCTAGGAAAGGTGATGTCTACCCAAGATGAAAAGAACTTTAAAAGAATGTAAAGTCACAAACCCCAGTAGAATTGAATAATCATGATAAAGAATATATAAGTAATTGGAGTTTTAATAATTTATCAGAATTGTCCATTTATGACAAATCTGTGAAATATATCCTCCAAAAAGAGATTTTTAACAAGACTTGGATAGTCCCTGTGCATGAGTAAAGAAGGTTATTATTAGTCAGATGAACAGAACATGACAAATACATAGAAGAAGAGAACTTGTCTTGTTACTCCTGGTCAGACTGACTGTGGACCTCTAGAGGCAGATATTATTGTGTCCAAACTCCACATTTACCATAGGACTAGGGATTTTAATTAAAGGATGAATTTTTCACTCACTAGAGGGGAGAATAATCACAATGCGATTTATGGGAAATACTTTTCTGTGCATAAATAAGAAGTGCTGAATTGCTGAATGACTCTCTGAACAGGTAATTCACTTAGTGTGTGGGATGACAGAAATTGCCAGTACTATATAAAGTTATGGGAAACTGTTTCAACAAAGGCATATCATATAGAAAAAACTGAGATTATCCAAAACTGTCATCCATGCAAAAATATTGTACAGGGCTTCAAAACATCACTTGGCAAAATGGTAAGGTGCATTTTATTTAGAATATGCTCCTTTTGGCTTTGAATATTTCCCGAAATCACATGCAAACCAGATAGTTATCATGAACTACTACTTTCTAACATAACCTAACACTGATAGTGTCTAGATTTATTAAATAATTTGTACAGGACTTAATAGTTCCTCAAGCAACATTGGCAAGCCATGTCAACTTCTCAAATGGCAGAGAATTCTCTTGTGGCCAGTTATATTGCAACCAGCCACCCTATCACTACTGCTTGTCATGCTTAACCTTTGCATAACAATTTTGTGATTAGAGCATTTAACTTGGAAATAGAAGAGTTGAGTTCCAGGCACACCCTAGCATTAAGAAATTTCAGTGCACATACCAATTAAATCTTAACTGAGTCTATAGTACATTCTGAAAGACTGTTTAAATGCATACAAACACAACAAACATGAGATTTTAAATGAGCTGTGAAAAAAAAGTTAACATACAATGCCAAAAAAGTTGAGGTTCTGTAAACAAAGTATGATATTTAAACATGTTCTTTTGAGACCTTTTGGTAAGGAAAGAAGAGACCTGTGTATTCACTACTGATAACTCTTACATCTTCAGAGGCATCCACTTTTTAATATAAGAAGTAAAGCAGTTCATGTAGTAGGAAGATTAAGCAATTTTTGGGGGGAGAGTTGGAATGCCCCTATAATAATGTTACTTTTAAAACTTAGATGAAACTATCACTGTGTTGAACAAGCTGATTAGAATTTTCTAGTTTTAGAATAAATAGCTCAGATTTTTATTACCCTGAAATACTGCTGTATGTTCCCTCTCACAACAACCTCTACCTTAAGGATGAGAAGGATTTTTTGGTTTGTTTTATATGTTACTTGTATTGTTCTGTTAGACTTCTACTCATAAACTGACAGTTAAAAAACTTTTATTAATTTTCAATTTTACTTTATTATTGATCAGTGCTTAACTGTTTGGCATTCTCCAACATAATGGGGATTGTGAGAAAACCTAAAGAAAACCTTTCAGGTCAGGACTGTAGATATAAGAGATATAAGCAGAGAGGGGGGAAAATATATCTTGTTCCCAAGGAAACAACTACATTCTTAGAATCTGAGTACACACTCTACCATACATATCAAGCTTCCATTGTCAATTTCTTCTTCCAGATGGAATAGCCGAAAAAATACATTGCCTGGTAATCCAGGGTTGCAATATGTTATCCATGAAATTATTTCTGGAGTTAAAGAGAAAGCATTACACCATTTTTTTACTGATTTTCTAACAGGTATTGAACAAAAAAAAAATATTATTAAATTAATAGCATGAGTGAAGCTATAAACATCTGAAGATATGTAAGACTCAAGAAAAATGTATGCAGATTCAAAGTTTACAAGGCAGTCCCAAAAAGCAGGCAAATCCCTGAGGAAGTGAAAAAAGTCTATACAAGTACATGAGCGTACAGGAATTCTTTACAGACTTAAAGTATCACATTAAAGCCACACAAGGGTTTATTAGGGCCATAATAAATACCACTTTATCTTGTTACTTTACTTTGTTACTTATCTTGTTTTGCTCTAAGTACACCACAGGAGACCTAATTCAATATTTATTGTAACTGTCACAAATAATTTATGAAACAGCAGTTCCGAAGTATTTGTGTAATGTTTAGTGACAACTTTAGGTTGTAATCAAGGTCAGTTGTCTACCTTTCTTGTTCTGTTTTGTCATTCACTATTTGGACATTCCTTTTCCCTTCAATGACATTCAAATTATCCTATAATTAGAAGTGCGAGGAGCATTCTCTATTCAGTTAGCTTTTATGCACAACACTAGGAAAGTTGAGAGACAAATAGGCATCTTTGAAAACAGCTTTATGATATTTATGTAAAGATAAGAAACAACTGAAAAAGTTATCTTTGCACTTGGATACAAAAGAAAATAAATTGAGATACAATCCTTCTCAAACTAATATGGATTACATTTCAGCAACCCCAGCTACCTGGAATCATTCAAACATACCTGTGCTAAGACCTGAAACAGTTTCATCACAATGTTCTATGTGTCCTTCAAGAAAAACAACAGTTTGGAGAGCTGGATTCATAGCCACGGAAAAGTGTTAGAATTGGTCTACACTAACTGAGAAAAATCTTTTTATTTGTGCTTTTCTGGCAACAAGTGTGCTTGATCTTAATTAACTTGAAGAAATGAAATTAAGCCTTGTTTGCTTAATTTCCTGCATTTACTTAACCATCAAGTATTTACACTGATTTCTGTGTCTGTTTTTTTAAGCACCTTAGGATCCTCCCAACTTCTACTCCATTTGTGTACAATTGCACCTCACAGAATCTAACTGTGGTTGTCACCATGAGTGTACTCATGGTCCAACAGTTCTTAAACTTATGTGAACTAACAAAGCATCAGCTTTTGAGATTTCTCTAACACTTCTCATCAGATAGATATACAGGAAACATGTCCTGTTCTTTCAGAAATTTACACAAATGGATCAGGCTGTACTTGTGTTTTGATTCTCCTTTCTACAAAAACAATGTAGAAGAATGATGGCAATTTGTTTTTACTATGTGCCTTTGGACTGACTTTAATTATCCCAACATAAAGACATTCAAAGGGGCCCTGCTGTAATTTGGAAAGGAAAAATACACAAAGAAATAAGAGAGAAATGCCTTAAGAACTGTCCCAGATGACTATTCCCCTCTGAAGCACCAACACAATTATAACTGTTAATGCTGGTGCACAAATACTATTGTTTAGGTCTAGAAGACAGAGGTTCAGATTTTTTTTAACAGTGCCATATGTGTCATACAGTAATGGTGAATTCATATCATAAATGAAGGGGCTTTGCTTTATGCTATGCACCAATGAATTCTTCTCTGACCAGCAAAAATTAATTATGGGGATTTTTCCTTTAATTTTTTTTCTGTACTTCAAGTTATAAATTTTTTAGGGAGGTGTCAACTCTGTGCTAGAGTGTGCTCATAATAAGAGTGTCCTTCTGTTCTATTAGTCCATGGGATAAGGGTGTACCTCTTTATGTTATAAGGTTCTGTCTTTCATGTTTACCGTGTGCATAGAAGGTGACTAAGAGTTGTAGGAAAAAAATGTTATACAATTATGTAGTTGAAGCCAACTCCATAACCATTCTCCTTACTCTCATCAGACTATGTAGTACTACTAAACTTCTGGGCCTTAGTGTGTTGGGATTCCTGCAATGTCTGCTATGTTTTTCACAGGAAATATAAGTAGTAATAAAGAAATGTTAATTCTTGTAAAATTATATTTTGCCAGAGAATAAATTTGGTTTTGCATTACAAGAAAAATAATCGTTGTTTCTAAGACACTCCTTTTCTCAATAGCAGAGGTCTGTTTCAAGCAGAAGGGCAAAAGCATTTATCATAATGAAAAGTACTAAGCAGCAGAAATGCAGGGGGTTGTTAGCCTGCTTCTTTCATAACAAAGAAAATGATTCTTCAGACAATCCTGTCTCATTGAGGCAGTTAAGACTAGAGGATTCCTGGTCCTCAATCCTATGTTCCTTCTACCAAACAACTGAACAAAAGGCTTCACCATCCCAATCATGAACCTATTTTAAATTCAAATAGATAGAAATAATGTGTTGGAATTTCTCATGGGATTGCCATAGAAAAGAACCATTCCAAGTACATTTGCAATGGAAGATTTTACATAAAATGATGGTAAAAATTCATATACCTAACATTTCAGATACACTACCTTGTTCTAGACACTAGATTTTTCAATTATTGCTATTTTGAATGTTAGATGAAACTTCAGATTCTTTTATCTTTCTTGTTCTTTAAATATTCCTGTGGTATCTTTATCATTTATAATCACAATACGTCTTTGTTTTCAATATACTTTACATGCATTTATATACTTATAGATTTATATTTACAGAGAGTTTAGAATTTCTCTCTGGGATAATTATACTGTGTTATTCAGATAATAATATTTGCTCCGTTTATTTTCTTAATGTTCTCTGAGTCTTGAATTATTATATTAATATCACAATATTTTTTCAAAGCATATTGTTTCACATGCCATTTTCAAATAAGGAAAATCCAACACAACTTAAAAGAGGGAGGATAGGTTTTCATTATGTCATTTTAAATGATTAATTCAAATTAATAATTTTAAACACTGATCCTACTCCATGTACGATCAACACTCCATTTAATATTCCTTGTGATAGTCTGAACATATCTTTTCAAGCACGTAAGTTTTACAGAAGATTTTACTAAAGCACATAGCTTCATGGATAAAATTTGACCTTTTGCTTCTAAAGGACTAAAATTTTTAGACATAAGGACAACATACGGACCTTTGACTTTCTAGAAAATTATTGGGTTTTGATACATTATGAAAAATTATTGGCTGGCACTCTTCATGTTTTTAAATTTTTATAGTCTTTATTTATATATTTGTTTCAACACTGCAATTTGTGAAAAGCATCTAATTACTCTGGCTGACACAAATAATGCTAGATAGGAAGTATAATAATAATTTCAGCTTTTACCATAGTTTTCTATTGTAATTTTTTATATGTGAATACATAATACTTACTTTCAAAAAGGAAACCAGTATAACAAAGTAAGAGACTGAGTTTCAACCAAAAGGTGAACTATTCTAAATTATTATTCTCATTATTTTTCATTAATTGTTTTTGAACAGATTATGTCATTCACCATTTTTTTTCTACTCATTTCTTTGAGCTTCTCTCTGAACATATTCATTGAAATAATTACATGATTTCAAACTCATTGCAGAAAAAATGCATTTTGTTGTTTGCTGCCAACACCTACTATTCATGTACTCAGATTATCTAAGTCATATTATCTGTTGGTTGACAGGATGACCTTACTTGCATATAATTTACCACTGAAATATAACTTAATCAACTAATCTTGTTTCATGAAACATTTTAAAAGTACTATTAGCCTAAAACTCATTTTCTGTGAACATAATTTGAAACAACACTTAGGTCTCATAAATAATTGATGGGAAAGAATACTGATGACATGAAAGGCCACCTAGTTCATTGAAAGGTTTATAAGGGAGTTTTTGCTCCTCTAATAATTTTAAGTGAAAGGAAACACAAAAATATAGAGATATTTGGAGGGGAAAAAAATAAATGAAAGGAGAGCTATTCTTCTCCCCAGTGAAATTATTTAAATTTTATGTTAAATTTTCTTACTTTCTCTGAAAGAGATTTTATTTTTTCAACCATCAGAAATTATTTATATTAGGACTATATAATTCAACAGAATAACAAAACATTATGAAGACAAAATTTGTATCATGTGGCAACATCTTCCTCATCCTATGATAATAGTCCCTCAACCAACTGTCTTACTTAAACCCCTCAAAGCAGCAATTTTTTTTCTGTCCTCCACTTCTGTATAGCAATATTTCTCTTGCCACTTGAAAAATCCTCAGCTTTGTGCTTTCCTTTCTTAAAAAAAGAAATCAAGAATAAACACGTTCAGTAAAGAGTACATTTGCAGTTTCTTTCTAATACTTTGCAAATCAAAAGCAGAGTGACTTACTGTTTCTCCTCTGAGGAACTTAGAAACAGGGTTAATATACCAGCTGTAGCACATTAGATGACACAATTTGGAAGGGCTGGCTGATGCAGTGAAGTTCATCCCTTACCAATAACCTTTTTGCTCAGTCACACACTGCTTCTCTGTCCTTTGGGAAACCAGATGGTACCCTATATTTCAGTGCATAGCTTAAAGAAAATGGCTTTAGTGAGTGTGGTTGGTTAGCACACCCTAAAGAACACAAGAGAGAAATAAATAAAACAATTTAACAGTTTTAGTATTGCCTCCTAACTGTGCACCTATTTTCAGATATGACAGCTGGGAATTATCCACTTTCCACAAATTCTCACAACGTTCAAAGAAAGTAACTTGAAACTCTCCAGATCAGCATCCTTCTTCACCCACAGACAGTAGCTTTGCGATAAATAGCTCTTGATAACTTTTTCTTCCACAATTCTTTCTGATTGCTTTTAAAGTGCTGATAAACTTTGAAGATTCACAGACTTCTGTAGCATTATCCCCAGTATGCAAAGAAATATTTCATTTTACTTTCTTTGAATTTGTCACCTCCTAGTATTATTTGATTGCTCACTAATTGTTCTATGTCTCCGTGTTGCACTGCGTTTTATACATAGTAGCAGCAACACTCTCTCTCCTTATGTTACTTTGCAATGCTGAGTCATAATTTACTTAGCTGTTTCTGAGCAGCTGCTATATATTTGAGCATTCTGACTGTCCTCTTATTTCTCTAATTTGATTACATTATTTCTGATTAAGAACACCATATGAGTAGACAGTATACAAGAAGTGGAGTCCAGTTGATTTACATGGTATCCAAGTGGTCTTCACAATTTCATTATGTAGAATTAAAATGGCTTGCACAACTGGCTCCATAATTTCTGTAAGAATACTTCTATTCTAGACAATAGACTAGTGAGAAAACTAGTAGAAACTAGTGAGAAGCTGATGAAATAGAAACAACAATTTGAGTGGAGCCTGAATATACTATAACATGTAAATAAAAAAATATGCATGCTACACAAATGACATAAATCCTACAAGCAGAGAGAAAGCTGATTTTTTTTTTTTTTTTTTTTTTTGTGACAAACTTAAATATACACATAATGACTAATAAATAAACATGTCTAGCCTCTTAAAGTGCAGGGTTAGGTTGACATTGCACGGTGCTTTATTTAATGATGAATAAATGGGTACTGCAACTACTTATAGACACTTGAAAAGACTAACATGAAAATGAAACATGACTTTGCTTTATAGAAAGATAAACTTTTACTTCATATGTTCATTTGACAAATTATAGCCTTTGTTACATTGTTACTTTACTGCTTCCACAGTTCATCCAAAATTTAAATTACTGCATGACATTCTATGATATCTATAGAGGAAGCCAAGTTCAAGACGTCTCCTAGTGTGTCTTGACTCTGACCTTTATATCTGGCACTCACGATATCATAAGCTGTGTTTGTTTTCCATCCATTTCATTAACAAAGCAGCCAAGGAGATGAATTCCATACACTAAACTACTCCTGCCATATAGGGCTCAGGTTGAGACTTCCTAGCTTCTTCCCTTAAGGTATCTGCTTTCCTTCTCCTCCTTTCAAGCTCCAACAAATACAGGATTTTTTCCCCTAAACCACATCTGGAAAAAATGAGAAACTCCTTCCTCTTCTCTTCATATGACAGACTCTTAGCTATGCCTGCTTCTTATGACATATAGTGCCAGGAGGGGAATAGTAACCCTAGACAGAAGTGAAGTTAGGCACAAAATAGATTTTTAAGCAAGAAGTAGCAGCAGCATCTGCAAAGATATGTCTCACAGCATTTCATAAACTGTTTTCTGTGGGAGAATGTGGCCTAATTTTTCAGAATAAAGAGAAGAAATTAATATTGGAGGCCATTTACATTGGGAGTTCAAGAAGAAAATAAAGACTTATACAGAGAAAGGCAGCAGAAAACCTATAGGGATGTTCCTCTGGACAAACTCATTAACCAGAGAAAATAATTCAAATTCAGTATGTAATTAATTTTCTGCTCCTCTCCTCTGTGATATGATCCCAGAACTGAGAAAAATATGTAAAAGCAAGGGACCGTGAAGGGCTCTGTACAGGTGAGATATAGATCAGTGCATCCTTAGTTTAGAAAATTAGAACTACTTCTTGTTTATCTGTTGCTAAATCTAAGGCCAACTCTGAGCAACAGCTGACCTTGGTGTAAATTTCTAGGCTATTTAAAGCTTTAGTTCTGGCAGTACAAAGTTAAATGAAATTTGGGGACTCAGCTTAAGCAGGGAAAAATATAATAAGTTCCTTCCCATTCATGCTTGTGCTTTTCTAAACTTTCATCAGGGATGTTAATTTGCGTTAATTGATGCATTTTTTCCTGTTCATAACACTCATTGTGAATCTCCTTGTCAATCAAAAAGATCGAAATAGACTATAATGGAAACTTTACTAAGAATAACTAGCCATTGCTGCAGTTAATAACATTTTCCTATCTCATGTGCTTCCTCATGGTGAACTAAAAGCTACAAAAAAATTGCCAAGAGCATCAACATCAAGAGGGATTTCACAATTTCAGAGAGAAAAAGAAGCAGCATATTGTTAGTGTATAGTATAATGTATTGAAATGACATGAAAAGCAAATCTAAACACAAGAGAGGATCTGTAAACTTGTGCCACTTTTTGTAAAGAAATAGAGTCACTGAACCTTTTCAAGTGATCAAATAATACACCAAAACCTAAGTTCTCAGGTAGAAATAAGAGGGTTGACAAGATTTCATAGTTTTTCCCACTTGTTTTTTTTCTTTTCTGTGTATTTTAGTGCTCTGTACTAAACAGAACACATATTGCTCACTTTCTGGCAGCTTCTCTGCTATGAAACAGTAATTTTAAGAATATTACTTTCCAGGATAGTTTTTAATGAACTCATGTCATGTGTATTCTCTAAGTGGTATTGACATGGATGCTAGTGAGGTATTGAAAAGTTTTACAATTCCTGTCTTCACTGCACAGGTGAAAAGTGCTGCTCTGCATCCCCCTGTGTATGACAGCAAATCTTTGATCCAGTTCTGGCATGAATTTGGGAATGACATTACATCTTTCTGAACTCACACTCAAAAGGAAATTGCAATGCATCTTGGAGACACCTAAAATATAACTCTTCACTGACCACCAGTACCTTTAAAAGATGCTACTTTTTCCAGAACCAGAGGTTAAGTTTATGAGATGGTATTGTAACCCGTCACCTCTTTTCAGCTCTACAGAGAAAGTAAGAGGTCATTATTGAAGAATGCAGGTCAGTAATAGAACAAAATGCTGTATTCCAGTCATTGACCTGTAGTCCCTCTAAAAAACCATGCAAACAAACTGAAAAAAAAAAAAAAAAATAAAAAAAAATTAATCGGACTTGAAGCATAGCAGTCTGACTTAGTTTTTTAGCTGCCAAAGCTACAAGGGCCTGGAAGTCCTTCAGTGGTTTTTGGCCTTGGCCTGCATAAATACTGGACTCAAGAAGTGCTTCACATAACAGCTTGGCAATGTCAAATGGTACAAACTACTGATCTGACAACATTAATCAGAGATTATTTTTTTCTATTGAAATTGTACATCCAGATGTAACAGTTCTGCTCAGAAAATGATTGAGGATGGACAGTCACCCAAGCCCTCTTGGAACAGCTGTTACAGCAGGAGAAAAGATTTTGAACTCTCCAACCCTTATTAGTTTACAAGGTTAGAGGAGGAGTATGTGAAACAGTAGGGAGCATGAGAGAAGAACAGAGGACTGGATGAGGTCAAAGAAGCTGCCAGATCTTTGCCCTCACTGTTGGATACTTTTCCAGCTGCTAGGAGCAAGTAAAATAACTAATCAGCTGTCACAAGTCCCAGAGCAGCCTGTGAGGTTGCCGTCTGTGCAAAAAACATGATGGCTGGAGCACCTTCTCATTAACCATCAAAAAGGTGTGAAGTAGAAGTGGCTGAAAGTTTTCCACTGAAACTGTTTCCACTTTTTCTGTTAAAAGCTCCTGATCTGAAAATATGCTGTGTTTCAGAGGAACATGAATATTTTGCAAAAAATTGACATAGATTAAGAAAAATGTGCCATCACTACTGATCCTTGTTTTCCTGCCTTGAGCTTTGGGTAGTACTGGGAGGAAAGTGTTGAACAGCTCTCTAATTGCACTGTTCTGTGTGATGAACAACTCCCAGTGAAGTATGTTGAAATATCAATACAATTACTCATTCATATGTCACAAAAGAACTTTTCATAAGATCCCAGTCTTATCTGAAGTGCCCGAAACACTGGGGATACTGCTATTAACAAGAAAAACAGTAAATATGGTCTGTCTGAGCAAACATTTTTTGCATAATTGTTTACTTAGGGCAAAATAAGCATAATAACAGGAAAGTAGAAATGGTTAAATAGAAAAATCACTCTAAAAATAATAGACTAGACTAGAGTGGAATAGAGTAAAATGCAAAATTAAGGTGTTCAAGCTAACATTTAAATGTACCTGCCTTTCCAAGTGGAGTGTGTCGGGGTGCTCCATTTTATGATTTTTGCTTACTGACGTCAGCAGCTGTGAATGAAGGTCACTGAAGTCCACTGCAAAGTTTTTTACTGAACTAGTTGTATATAAGACTTTAGATAACTAGAGGATGTACTAAATTGGAGTTTATATTCACCATAATAATCTACAAGTCAATCCATACTATCACTTGGAAGACTTTTGGGTAGTGGCAGTTTTTAACTCTGTTTGGAAAGTGCAGGGATTTTGAGTGGGCACTGTCCAAAAGCAGAGCCAACTGTAGTTGACCAGTAAATACTGAAGCTGTACTGAATCCTAAAGGTTACTAATGTGAGCATCTGCAAGTGAATAAACAACAGCTGTTCATTTGGATAGAGCAGCCCTACACATATGCAGGTCTTACTTATCACATTACAGACCTCTTGATAAGCAACACCAAGCCACTGAGGTACTTTATCCTTATACCATCTATGAGGAATGTTTAACAAGCAAAAAAAATTATTTGTTCTCTGGGTTGACAGTGCTTCTCAAGTGGTGTACGATTACAATACTATTACAATTAACAAATATAAATTATTGTCACTAAAGACTAAATTTTGCATTTTTACATGGAATATGCCAATAGTAAATGATGTCTGTGTTCTGACTGTGGTCCATCAGTCCAGGAATATGGGTAAATATTTTAAGGTCACATCTATACATTAAGAAAAGTCATAAGAGGATAAGAGAAGCAAAAATACCTCATGTTTGGAAATGGAATAATATATTTAGTGGTAAAACTAAGTTTACTAACAGCTGATGCTCTACAAAGTTTCATAAATCATATAAGGACAAAGAAAAAGTCATCATTTACAAGTAAAATACAAATGAGGTATCAAAAGCTCTTACACAAGATAGTAAGTAAAGTTGAATATTGGAGGACTCATCAGTAATAATCCACTGGAGAGGGACTCTTTGTCAGGAAGTGTAGTGATAGGACAAGGGGTAATAAATTTAAATTGGAAGAAGGGAGATTTAGATTGGATATTAAGAAAAAATTCTTTACTGCAAGGGTGGTGAGTCACTGGAACAGGTTGCCCAGAGAACCTGTGAATGCCCCACCCCTGGAAGTGTTCAAGGCCAGGCTGGATGGGGCTTTGAGCAACCTGGCTTAGTGGGAGGTGTCCCTGCCCATGGCAGGGGGGTTGGAACTCAATGGTCTTTAAGGTCCCTTCCAACTCTAACCATTCTATGATTCTATGAATTTGAACACAAATTTTGAAAACACCATAAGGCAAATTAAAATTTAATAATATATCTATGTTTTTGCACAAGGTGAGAAAATAAAGGATTGTAGAACAACAGTGAAATACGTGGAATTTAATGTATATTCTTGTAACATTTGAAGATCTAAAAAAGTAACATCAGCTCAGAAAAAATATAACTGGTTACTAAAGAAAGTGATGGTGTTACTCAAGCAGCAAATATCAAAATAATTCCAGATACAATCTGATTCATGATGAAAGAAAAATATCATGGATTCAGGCTAGATGACAGGAAACTGAAGTCTCTGTCATCAATGTAACCTCCACAACAAGAATCATTACAGAAGGTTCAGGATAAGATTAAATTTTGTGCACAGCACACATTTTTGGAAACATCTTTGATCCATTGAGACAACTGTTGCATAAGAACATTACTTGGCAATGTTCATGACATAACACTAAAGCAGTACTCTGTACAGCATCAGTGCTTAGACTGACACCAACATGCCAGTCACAATTTGAGTATATGCATCCAGTGAAGTTTCTGCAGCTTGTTTGTAAGACAGAAGTCAACTCATACACTATAGGAATGACTTATGCTCAGACAACTATGTTAACTGTCAGAAAAGGTGTACAGAGGATAGTAGAGGATGGTAGTAGGGTCACATCACAGTCTATGAAAATAACATCTAAAAAAATCTCATGTAAACTGCGTCATATTTTGATTCAGCTGCAAAAATGTTTTAAAATGTTATCTTCATTATCAAAATGTGGTTTTTAGATGCCTGATAGAACTGCAGTGAAAAATATCTCTAAACCAGGGGATGAAATTTTACAGCTAATGTGATCTAACTCTACACCCGATATAATTTTATGAAACATAGACAGAGAGATAACTTAATTTCAGCTTCCCATAAAGTTTTTTTATGAGGATTGCCTTCACAGAATATGATAGGCCATGGAACATAGTGAGCTACAGAAGATTATGTGAAATTCTGCATTTGATAGGTTTGTGAATAGTGAGTGACAGAAAAATTATTCTCAGAATATAGCAAAAAGCAGCAACAATGTAAAATCAAAGTGGCTGCTTGCCTCATAGTTAAGCTGTTCAAAAGGCAAGAACTTGAGTGGTATACAAAGTAGCAACTAGGTCTGAGAGTACAAAGATCAAAAAGTGTAAGAAAACTGCTGACATTTTGGCAAGCACTTTGGTTATTTTTACCAAAACGCATTGCATCTACTAGACAGCTCAGCATAATTGTCCATCCTGAACTAAAAACTGCTTTTGAAAGGTTGTGTCTTCAAATAAACATGAATTAAACATGAATGCTACTGCTTGTCAAATTTTCAAGTTGGAGCCATTAGAAATGGTGGTGGTGGTGTTGCTACTCCACTTTGTAAAGAGATCTGTGGTATGTTGATGACAAGTATCACCTTACATCAAGGTATAGTCAGTATTCAAATGATAGGACATTTATTGTCCATGATGTGAAATAAATTGATCTTTAATGGGTAAATCAGCCTTTTTTTTTTTAATCTGTGCATTTTCTTTCAGATAGTCTAGAAATACATCCTTTCACTACAGCCCAAAGAGAATATAAGCATGCTTTTAGTTGGGAAAGACCTACAGAAGCAAAGGCAAGAGAGACAACTGAGTTAGAATAAAAACAAATACAAAAGCCAGAGTCACTAAAGACAATTCTCAGTTTTGTGATGCATGAGATTTTCACAGGGGTATTGTTATGGCCCCATATTCTGTATTAAAACAAAACAAAAGAAAACACCTGGGAGCTGATATAAGACTTACATTCCCAAATAATGCTGAAATAGAAGCATACAAGAGCTGTTTAGAGATGTAATTACACATAGGTTTATTTTATCCTTGCTTCTTTATGATAAAAAAAAAAAAATCAGTCAGGGAATTAGCTTTGTTTTATGTAAAAAGAAAAATCTTGCTAAGGCTTTGTTTCTATATGTGGTGTCAAGGGAATGAATGATGCAGCAGAAAAATCACTCGGTCAGGACCTAGATGTTCATGTCAACTAATTGCATATATTGAATAGCTCAGCCTACTGAGCAGTTTACTTGTAGTATCTAATGATGAGATAGTTTTCACTGACAAGCTGGTTTTCTCACAGATTTTGGTGCCCAGCTGCCCATGGTTTATGCAGTTCAGTTCACTTTATCTCTCCCTTGAGAAGCAGCAAAACTAATGGCAAAACGAATTTTAACTAGACTAGCAATAACTTTTCATCTCCATGTGTATAGCTTTTTCCCTTTTGCATGTACTTTTTTTGAGTAACAGATCGAAAACTGAAAATACCTGTTTCATATACTGTGCTTGACTACGTGTTTACTTTTGAACAGAGGAAGCCTCATACCTGTTTGAAAACTACCTCTGCTAATTGTTTGTTGGCTGTCAGAACATTTCTCAAATTTGAATCATAAAATCTTTGTGTTAAGCAATAATTTAGGTTGGAAGGGGCCTATCAAAGTAACCTATTACCATCTTCTGCTCAAAGCAGGTTCAGTTGCACAAGGGAGCTCAGGTTCTTGTTCTGCCTTGATTTGAAGCTCCCCAAACAGGAAATCTGCAGCGTCTCTATTCTAACTTTGATGATTTTTTGTCTAATATTTAATTGGGATTTCTCTTGTTGCAATTTTTTTTTTCACTGTCTCTTCCTACATTACTCTGCTTCTCCTAGAAGTCTAGATCTATCTTCTCTAGAACATTACTTTAGATAGTTGAAGTCAGTAGTGACATCTACCTAGAATTTTCTCCTTAGGCTGAGCAAACTCCAGCTCCAGCTTCTGGCAATATTGGTAGACCTGCACTGAATTCACTCCAGTATATCTCTGTCTTTCAGGTACTGAGCAGTATGTGAGTGAATTGGAGCCTGCAAAGAAGGTGGAGCAGGGGGAAGATGTTTTTAGTTTTGTTCTTATTAAGTGCTTTCCTAATCTGTTATTAATTGACAATAAATTAAATTAATTTCCCTAAGTCAAGTCTGTTTTGCCAGTGAAGGTAATTGCGGAGTGATCCTTATATTGCTATCTTTATTTTGTACCAGTACTTTTTCCATATTATTCTCTTTTCCTATTCAGTTGAAGAAGGGGAAGTAAGAGAGCTGCTTGATGGGCATCTGGTGATGAGCAAAGGGCAAGCCACCACAATGTGTATTAAATAATAAGTAGAGCAACTAATATAAGATGCTGCTACTGCTGCAAGAACCCAAGAAAACATGACTATCTGATAAGAGGTAAGAAAGTATTTATGCAAAATAACAACAAACTAATAAAACAACATAGTGACATAACTTTCTCCCTTTGTGAAATAAATTTAAATAAATGTATATTTACTCTTGAAAAGGACAAAATTCTAGAAAAAGGATGTCCAGCTTCCCAGTTTTATAGAGAAACAGAAAATGAAAAACATTACAATAAAGAAATTTCATAGTCATGGCTGGGAAACATAAAGCTGCAGCTTTCTGCCATTGATACTATTGCTAGTCACTAGTACTGATCAGAACAGGCATATTTTAACAATTGAATTGCAGTATATATTTTGATTTGTTTTAGATGTACTTCTTAAACTCTATAATTTGATCTCTTAATTCCTGCTGTAAGAGCAGTAGAATTTTGTGTTTATGAACCAGAAAACATACCTGTGAGTATAAAATGGAAAAAAGAATAGGAAGAATCATTTAAAGAAATCATCTATCTTTTTTAGTGGGAAAAGATGAAAGGTCTGAAATTAGAAAACCATAATCTTAAAGGTAGCATATCTCACTTCTTGTTGATTTTTATTAAAAATTAAGATTTTGGTTATTTTTGTATTTTTAAATGAACAAAAAAGAATAGATAACTTATACAGATGTTTTAATTTACTTCAGCCATTTGACATTTATTCAGAAGCATAATAACTAGTTTTCAAAAAAACTATAAATGAACAGGTTCATTATCAGTAATTTATTAATAGAGCTTTTTTACACTGGTTAAAATTAAACGGATTATAGGCTTATAGTTCTACTGGTCAGTTTTTGATTCCTCCTCCCTTCATCAACTGATTCAGCAGACTCCTTCTGCCTCTTCTCATCACTCTCCATACAAACTGTAATTATTTTTTAGCCAGATCATCTCCTTGAACTGGTTTAACTGAACATTCACATGTGTCCTAGCGCAAATTGGATGTGGTGGAGTGAAATTTCATAAGCCCAAATTCAGATTGGTTTAAACTTTCATAAAAACTCATCCTAAATGCTCAAATCTGCAAACAGAATAAACATTGTAGTGTCAGTATGGTCAATTTCCTTTTTATTGCTTGGTATAATAATTCATTAGCTTAGTCTACTTTGACTACTTTCATCTGCATTTGAGCAGTACCAGCTGGTATAAATATATTTGTTCAACATTTCTGTCAGCCCATCTTGCCCTGGAATTAATGTTACATCTAAGATGTGGACAATTAATGTTACATATGATGTGGACAATTTGAATCCAAAATATTCCATTTTACATGGTCATTCAGGTCTACAGATGTTTCAACTCTAATTAATTTCTTTATTGTAAACTTAAAATATTCTTAGGTACCTGTAATTGTATCTCAGCACATCATTAGAAATATCCCAATCTTGAAAGGTCTAGTGTTTAATTAACACTTCAGCTTCACCCTGGGATTTGTAATTCCTCCTTGTGAAGCTTCAGCCAAGAGACATCTCAGAGTACAGTTTAATTCAAAGTTCGATTTCTCACAACTCGCAGTAACGTGTGTTTTTAGGAAATGTGGAATTAACTTCAGACATATACTATTATTATATACCTGTAGCAGAATTATCCTGACTAGCCTCTTTGCTTTCTTCCTTTAGAGGCTTGTACATTTCTGTGTACTAATGAACCTTGCTTTAAAATTCCTAACTCTGACTCTATGTTTACTTTCCTCACATTTAGCAGTCTTTCAGCTACCGCAAAAACCTCCTTTCACATGCCTACCTCACCATTTTTTTAACAGACTGCTGAGTATTTATCCAAAAACTGAAAACAAACCCCATAGTTCTATTATCTATCATGTTGTATTTTAAAGGAAAGAAATCACTTTTTCTCAGGTGTTTGGAAAAAAACTTAGAAAGGAAGGTTTTAGATTATGGATAAAAACATTTTATTTAGCCTTGAAAACTCTTTTTTTTTTCTCCTCAAATAACAGACACTATCATCAATGTCTTTTATCAACTGCCTTTATTAACTGCCTTTAACAACTGCTGTCTTGTAGATTTTACTGAATGGTGGTACTTCTCCCCTGCACTGCAGAGCAGCTTTGGTGCATAAAATTGTGTTCTAAAGTGCACTATGGCTAAGCTGATGCTATGAATAACTCTTAAAATGCTCATTCTACTCCCAGGCCCAGTTCTAAATCCTCTCTTCACTGTTACATTTCTTTCAGTTGCAAGCACTACTGATAAAGGTATTATTTGGTTAACTTCTATTTAAAAAGTTAAAACAACCTATATATTCCTCTCACAGAGAATACAGAATTACTCCCCCAAGGCTCAATTTCTAGTCTTAAATTGACTGTATATTTTTTCAAAATAATATCACAATACTTTTGAGTTTGACTATGGATAGGTAAATCTATGCTTTTCTACTTTTATGTTTCACTTTTATGCAGGTTCACCAGGACATATTACATTAAACATGTAAATATATTTGTTTGTCTTCATACTCTCTGAGTTATCCTGAGTACTGACTCAGCTCATAAGCAAAAGACAGGCCATTAAAACCTGGGTGTGTTACTTACCACAGAGTGTCTATGAGCCTCTCCGGTGTGTGACTGCAGCCAGGGAGAGCTAAATGAGATTTAAGATTTTAATGCATAAAGTATTTCCAGGAGAGATGAGAATGTTATTGCACAGGAATGAGCTGAAATCTTGTGGGATATTGCACAGATAAAGTCTACTGGCAGATGTAGGGAAGGATAGCTAAAATGAAAGGAAAAATGTAGAACCTCTCATAAAAAAAAACCCAAAACCTTGGCTTATGTAGGCTGAATAACAAGGAGAGGGAATGTCAATAGTGTTTGTTTAGACAGTGAAAAATCAGGCAAGAGGAGATCCATCAAAGCTAAAGGATAAAGTTGTCAAAAGAAGAAAAAAAATATAATGTGAGCATGAATAACTTTATGTTGCTAATTAGTAATTTCTAAACATCAGAACAGTCAAGTATTGGAACAGCTTTTTATTCAGAGTATGAAGGACAAAAATCCAACCACTTTCCAAGATGAAGATTAAGAAATGTACAGAAAGGCTTATACAATATGTCTGCCTGCAGTAATAGGGAGCTCAAGTCGCTGACCTAGCAGCCTTCTAGACTTGAGTTCTGAAGTGCAAACACATTTTTTAATTTTGAAGTTAATATAAAAGAAAGGATATTTTAGTTTTAAAATAAAGGTCCTATAAATCAAATTTTAATATTTAGCTATTTTATTGCTACATAAATTTCCTTTAGAAGAGTCATTATTCTATAAGATATTTAGAGGCTCTTGCAGCAACTAGTGATAAAATTAACTTCCCTTGATTGATACACTGAAAGTGACCGTATAGTACATATTAGTTGGAGCCATTTTCATCTAATTATCTCTATGACATTTTTCAGAATAACACTACTTGAC
This sequence comes from Pedionomus torquatus, assembly GCA_013398155.1. Taxonomy (NCBI): domain Eukaryota; kingdom Metazoa; phylum Chordata; class Aves; order Charadriiformes; family Pedionomidae; genus Pedionomus; species Pedionomus torquatus. The sequence goes on along the minus strand of VZRU01018367.1, from coordinate 30,068 downwards.
ATTTACAGTGAAATGTACCATTGTTTTCTGATGTTCATTCTTTTTATTGCCATTCTATTCTGCCATCACAGTAAGACACGCGTTGTATGCAAACTTTCACTTATACAGTAATTTCCTTTAAATTTGATAACGTTTGTGGTAATCTTTGGTATTAGAAAGGACGGAATTTTTATTAATTATAGCCCTCTGTCAAGCACTGTTTCAGTTTCTCAGTATGTGTACAAAATTTCCATTTATGTGAATTATTACTACTGCACTGAAGATGTCATACTAAAAGGATAATACGAGAGAGAGAAGCAGTTTTAGAATTCTGTGATTGTTACAAATAGAAAACAATAAAATTTATTAAAATTTTTAAAACTGTATGACCTCAAAGTTAATCAATCTTTCTAGATTGAAGGTAATTTAATTTGTTCCTCCTCATTTTTAAGGACCAAAAATAGAGATTATATTTTAATGTAGTAGTTTGAGAAGTATGCAGAAGTATGACTAGTGTTTTATGGGCTTTTTTTTGTTTTGTTTTTGGTTTTTTTTGTTGTTGTTGTTCCCTTTATTTGCCTGATGAACAGCTACATTGTGTGCTTTAAGACTAAATGTTTATAAATCTAACAGTGAGCCACAACTTTTTCTTCTTTTAGCAATCTATTCTATATAATTTGAAAGTATCAATTACCTTACAAATTTTGGTGTTCAATCTAATAACCTTTCACAACAGAGTCTTAGATGTAGCTTGGTATCTTATTTTACATTACCATTCCAGTTTTATTCTAACATTAGTCCACAAGTTATACATTTACCTATACTAATCTTTTTTTCTTGAAGAGAAATCCAGCACTGAGAAATAAGTTGCAAGGATGCATATTAGTGTGCAAATATTAGCATTACATCAACAAAGCTCTTTCCCAAACTCTTTTCATCTCGTACCAAGGTACCCAGTATAAAAAGTATGGATGCAGTATCTGTCACAGGAGCAATAATTGGCTCCAAGTTTTCCAGCATAAGAGTAATATATTACAGGCTGTTTCTTGTTTCTGCTTCTTTTCTTTGGGATGTCATGAGGTATTTTCAGTCATCATCCATCATTGGCAATTGCTGCCTCTTTCTGGATGTGTGATTAACAGACAGAAGCAATGTTCTAGAAATAGAGCAGACTGTGCAAAAACCAGTAGAATGAAGTCTGAGCCAAAGTATTTGCTAGCACAACTCTGCCAGCTACAGCCTCAAAAAGTCTTTCTCCCTATTCCACAAAAATTCATTAAACATCTTTGAAAATCAGAATCCCCTAGACATTTCTGTACTTCTACAATGCGGAATTATCATCAATGTTTTGCAAATCATTAATGTACACTCAAACAATATTTTCTATGAACATTTGTTTGGTAAATAAATATAAGGTTTTCTTAGACCTCATTATTTTGCTAAAATAAAGACAAATCTTTAGCATCTCCTTGGAAACAGCTAGTGATTTTCCGTATTCTTCTCTTTAATTGTTTTGTAGTCTAGCCTATTGATCAATTGTTTAATTGTTCTAATTTAGGATTTTAACTGCAATTTTGGATAATTCAGATGGAAATTGTATAGTTCGGTACTTCAGAACCTATGATGTATTTTTATTACTAACCAGATAATATATCCAGTACTTTTAAATATATTGGTAAATGATCTTTTATAATTAATTTAGTTTTGTTTCAAGCAAAAAACCCCAAAAACATTAAACCAGATAATCCACAATATATTAAAGAAGAGTTTGAGCCATTAAAGAAGAGTTTAGGCATTCTGATACATGAGCTTAATGGGTGTTTGAAGGAATGAAGACTTTGGATATTGAAACAAGTTACCATTTCAACAAATGTTTTTGGAAGGACTTTTTTTTTTCCTGAGGGATCATGAATAATTTCTCTATATTTATTAATTTGAGAGTTAGGAAAGAAATTAATCTCCGTTCACTGCTTTAGATGGTGCTTTTACTGCATTAATTAGAAATTCAGATATCCAGGCTAATACTCTCATAATTTCATTCTTCCTTAGCTAATTAGTTGAATTCTATTACAGTATAAAAAACACGTTTCTGACAATATCTCACTTTATTGTTGTGTCTTGCTCCTTTCTTCTCTCACTGCCATGTCACAGCCATTTCCCTGCTCTTTTCTGTTCACTTCTTACCCTTCACTTGCCAGCTTCTTTCTGTAATTTAGACCATCCTTTGTCAGTATTTCAATTTTACTGCTTAATACAATACGTCTCTTTCTTTATGTATTGCAATTCAACTTCCGCAAAGCTCTCCCTGCATTATGTTTTCATCTTACATTGCACTCTCCTTTGTATGTATACAGGCTCTGTCCTGAGGTGTCCAAATAACTGTTTTTTGTCCCTCAAAAAAATCAGTAGCATCTATTTCCAGCTCTTCAAAATGCTCTTCTCTTTTCTATCCAAATAAATGTTGTCCTGCAAATCTTAACTTTGAATACACAGTGGGGAAAAGTATGGTTGCCTCATGAGTAGGGACTGTTAGGAGTTGCCAAAAGTGCTAGTCCCTTAGAGCTGAGGCTGCTGCAGCTCTGTCTCCAGGTCCAGCTGGTAGTGAGGACAAGCATGTATTCTCTGAACGTGCACATGCACACAGATATACAATGCACATATATGTACGCAGATAGGTGGCCATAGAGATCAACATAGGCAAGCCAAGAGCAACAAAAATGGTCTGATTTCCTTTGTCTGATCAAGATATATATTTTTCATTATTAATTTTTATGTATAGATGTATAATTTCATCCAGTATATAAAAAATCTATCTATCTATTTATATATATATATATAATTTCATCCATTAGCTNAGCAGCTGGCCCTCAGGTCTCCTGCATTTGACATCATAACCAAACTAGCAATAGTTTGGGATAGGCTCCAAAGGAGATAAAAGCCTAAGCCATAGCAACACCAAAAACTCCTCCAGTTTCAGTCTGAAAACCCACAAAGGAGCAGAGTGACACAATGAACATAGATGAATATGAGCTCAGAACACCGATTGTGTGCTTAACACATGAATATGAGGTGTTTTTTTCAAGAAACAAAGAAAGGTGTGGGTACAAGGAGACTTACGAACACCTTTCCCATCACAAGTGATTTGACTATGAGCCAACCACTTTATCCCATAAATATGGCAGCCTAAGTGAACCTTCTTTGAGCTCTTCCTGGTAGGCAGCATGGTTGCATAATAGTGATCCCCTCTTCCATCTCCCCTTCATCTGGGACACCTCTGAGGGCTGCTCCTCAAGGCAGAGAGACCTTTTACCAATGGCAGATCTTTGGTAAGTGACCGATATTGTGTATGTCTTTGTAGTATGGTAACTTTGATTTGTATCTTGGAAGCTTGAAATCATTATTCAAATGCTTCTGCCATTCAAAACAAATTGGTGTAGTCAGCAGGAATCTAAATAAGGATTTGCAACATCTCTCCAGTTGTCTCATGCACAGACATACAAGCAGGTCTTCGCAGCAGCTGGTCCAGTCCTGTGGACGCACCAAGAGCTGTCAGAATCCTGGCTTCGTCTTGTGCTGTCAGGTCTCTTCAGAGACATATGGCTTCTCTGATACCTGGCTCCCAAGCCTCTTCTTTTACCTTCTGGTTTACCTGGCCTGATGCTCACTATTGATGTACCTGCACACACACACACGCACGCATACACACACTCTGCACATAATCCGGTCTGTTCTCCAGCTACTGCACCAGAGACACACAGGCTCCGACCCATGGTCTGACTCCTGTGGCTTCACTCAGACCCCAGACGTTCACATATGTGGAAAATAGCCTGCAGTCAGTCAGGAGTTTAATAACTTGGTAAAACAGATTGCAGCACTGCCAGACAAGTGTGCTGACTTGATTCTGTGAAACCAGCCCCTTTTGTCCCTCTTTTGCTCTATTTCACCATGCTTGTTGCTCCTCAAAGCACCTTAATCCTTCCCTTTCCCCACATTTGGTTTCTCTTTTAAGCATCCCATAACAAGTCTCTCATAATTCCAGAGTGCTCTTCCCAGCATCCCCCGGTGTTCTTTTCACATTTATCATGTAAAAACAACTTCTCCATCACCCGTATAGCAGATTTAAGCTTAGTGAAGGAAGACTCAAACAGGTAGCAGTATGGTTTTCCTGGTAAAGTAAGTGCTGAATTCAATCTTGTTCTGAGATCTTAGGCTTTTGCATTTCTTTTCATTGAGTTATTCAGACATCATATATACTACAGAAATACATTTCACATGCTGAGAGTGATTGTTAGTTTAAAATTTCTGAAGATAGTTTTCTATGATGCTTCATACACTATATAATACATTTTCAATATGATTAAAAATTGTAACATACCATCACCATTTCCACAATTTGGAAATTTTCCTAGGTATCTCCTATTTTGTAACAATAGATGAATAAGATACATGTGATCTTCTTCGTGTTACATATATGTGGTTTTAAACTTTCATGAATGTGAGAAGATCAGCAAACACGTATACATGCTTGCAAATATCTCTCAAGAGTTTACTTAAGACTTTACAGTTGGTACTATTTCACTGTGGCAGCAACAGCAAAGATCTTTTGCAAATGTGTATGTGTTTCTATATATACATATATATTTACATGCAGTTAAGTGTTTTCTCTTTCCAGTAAAATGTTCTGTTATAAATATATGTATATATAGTTGATTTACAACTGCAGGCTTCTATTTTTCCACTTTGTACTGCTTTTAGCAAAGAAAACACAGTATCTAATGTAAGATTGTAAGAAAAAAAAAGTATTTTAAAATCATCTGACCAAATAGTAACCTTACGGTTGTGCTAAATATTTAGATAGTTAAATTTGCTTAAGTTATATTCACTTTGAGAGTGTAACTTTCTGCAAATGTTATAACAAAGACCTTAATTTATTCTTTCTACTTTCTTTTATGAATAATAAAATTAATGTGGTGATATGTGTGAAAACCAAATTTGAGCTAACACATTGAAATAGAAATGTGTTAGGCAGTGTTCATAAAATCTTATCAGAATAACTTTGTTTCTGAAAGTTTGCTAGCTAAAATATACCTGCATAACATGAGTGGAACCCAACCATTTCTGAGGGGTTTGGATCTCTGATTTCACTGACTTCCACAGGTTTTTTACTTATTGAGCTGTCAGACTCCAGCATAGAAACTCCAAAAACATTTAAAAATATGAATAAAACTAAAAATACAATCTGATTTATTCAAAGGTGCTAAATACCCATTGCAAAAATAGTTATACAGCTGTGTAAGCCTCTTAATGCTTGACCATTAAGAAAAATATTTAAAAGGGAAATAGTGATTAAAATTTCTAAATTAAAGCAAAGAAACAAACAAACAAAGAACCTGAAAAATGTTGGTTTTATTCTGAAAAAAATATAAGCTTATGCTCCTAGAAAATTATTTCAGGGAGATTCCTTCAAATATTGTCTGTGGGCACTGAGGGTTTGTTTTCTTTGTTTTTCCCAATGTGAAACTGTACTTGAGGGACCACCTGTAGTCACACCAACTAATGGCTTTATGCTTAACTTTCAGTAAGTGTTTTCTGATGTCAGTAAAGTTTTCTGCAATAATAGACCTGAAGCTTCTCTTGAATAAAGGGTGTAAATCTCATACAATCTGTAAATCTTTAGAAAGTGGGATAAAGAGCAATTTGAAAACATATGATAGCTGTGGAAATCGTCATTTTTCATTCATTATCCTTGAAAAGGTTTCAGGAGTGTGATAAGGTAGCTTTTCACAGTAGACAATTCAATGACTGTTAGATCTCTGTTTGATTATAATATTTACAGTGTTTGGCTTCACTTCTATCTGAAATACTTTACCTTTCTATTATAGGAAAGTTTTGATATTGTTTCAGTAGTGCTTACGAAATTGACATCAATCATAGTTTTGAAAGATGGAGTCAACAATCATCTAACTACTCATGATGGCTAAATTAAATCCTGTCACATATTTAAATAATGCCTTTTTGCTTTCATACCTACACACGGTTAATTCAATTGATACTGATGAACGTAGCAGCAAGGTGCTGCTGACAGGCTGACAGCATATGAACTGGGAGGGTTCCAGTATCCTCCTGATGATGAACTCATTGATAAAATCAGGATGTAGCTTGCCAATCATTTTTATGCAATTTCTGAACATATGTTAGGAAAGGATCAGGAAGACAATGATGTCATTGGACATGAGGCAACTGCAGGCATGGTGATACCTGGATATTAGATTCATCACCTTTGTACTTGTCTCAGGCATCTCCCCTACACCATCACCTGAATGGTACCTCAGACTTGTGAGGTACGATCACAACAATGTGCTTTGCTTCTAGTCCTTCTGAGGTTACAGTGATCAAGAACATCAAATATCCCAACAGCCAGCAAATTATTACATCATTTGCCTTCCTCATTATCCCCTTTCTGCGCACTCCAAAGGTCTTCTACATTAAGTACGTCAAGTGTTACTGTGCCATTACTTTATATGTAAATATGGTGATTCCTGAGGGAGTTTAAGTGTAAGTGAAAAAGTGTCATAATTTCATTTCCTCGGGTAGATTTATTTTTAATCTCAAACTGCTGTTTGATACTTTTCCTGTGTGTTCTAAAAATCCCACAAACAACAGTTGCTATCTGCTGCACTGTGTTTTAAAACACCACCTCTTGAGTAGTCACTTGCTGCAAGACTCTTTGACACTGGGACCCCAGAAACTTCTCCTGAGATGCATATTTCAAGGTAGGAATAATTTCTTTTAAAGTAGGCAATAAAGATATCAGCTTTTATACATCCTACTGGTACAAACCCTTTGCAGGAGGAAGAATTTCATTCAGCATAAATAACTTAAAGTCCACATATATTGCCACACAAGATGGAAGCCCCAATCTCCAAGGCTTTAAACTTTGCTGGGCTTGCAGTCTGCTTTTGTGTCTGAGTTTTGCAGAAAAGAAGTGAAGCTTTACAGGACAAGAGCAGGTTGGTAAAACCAATTGACTGTCAATTCTAGTGTTTCAGACACTCATTATTCACAGCTCATAAGAGAAATTCTGAGTTATGACATGAAAAAATAATGCAGGGAAGTGGTTAATCTTTCTTATGTCCCTCTCCTTCATTTCACCTGGGTTTCATGAGGGCATTATCCTTGCAGAGTACCTTTCTCTTAATCTCTTTTCTCACTCCCAGTTGTTTGTAAAGTGTGTGTTTTGGAAATAGAGGTGTAGGGGGGGTTGGAAATCACAGTGGTATGTCATGGGAAAGTCTTACAATCACTAGGTTACTACTTCATGAAGATGAATGGTAGCTGCTCTTCCTCCTGTCATTTCAGAATAGAAAGCAGTCATAACTGTATTTTATAAGATATTTAATTTTCTACTTTTGTATGTAAGTTTATGCATGTTTTGATCTTGTTCTGAGAAATGCCTGGGTTCCTCTGTGGCTTCCTCACTGGGATCCAGTGAAATTTATAAAGGAGATAATCAGCAGGCTGCTCACTCTGAAGTACTTCTGATACAGTACATAGTTAAAACTCCAGGGAGAAATAACTTCAAGCAGGGAGGCATCCATCTACATATATATATCTTGTATTATATGAAGCAGCTAAGCAGAAGCTTTTGATATTGAAGTAATTAGTTTAAGGACCTCAATTCTACCTAATGCCTCCTTGGAAACTTAATTCATTTATTTAAGTTGGCAAGTCTGTCCATTAAAATGTCTGCTTTGCTATTAATATTTCCGAGATTTTGTCAAGACTGCTACAGCACACAACAGAAGCAAAGATTATGATATAAGATCTCAAATGTATTAAAGCAGCTGTTAATGACTAAGAAATAGTACATGAGACTGGAAAGGTAAAATATCTTATAATTAAAACAGTTAAAATGTTTTGTCTGATATTCAGTGAATATATGTCCAAAGTGAATATGTCCAAACATTAGCAAGCCAGCTGCTAAGTCTATATTATAACTGGGAGAGCATAGTGTGGAAGTGCACAGTTTTGCTTTGTCCATTAATTAGTAATATAAAATAAAGAGGGGAGCAACCTTAAACTGCATTAATCAGGAACACATGGAACTGTGTGCCAAGAACCAGTATTAATCAACAAAATGTTCCGGAATAGTGCTAGGCATTAGAAAATGAGTGCAGTGCAGTATTATATATCAAGGCTTATGATGATCAGTGAACATCTAATGGGAACTCTTCTACCAGATGAAGACCTGAGAGCAGTAGCCAGCTGCAGAGTATTCACTGAAATACCTAATTGCTATGGGGTTTTTTGCTTGTTTTGTTTTTAATAGCACATGACTTCATATATGACTATAGTAGAGCAAAAAATATTTATTAATTTATTTATTGACCTCAGCGAAGATCATCAGCATGCAGTTCTTGCAGTGCACAAGAAATCCTACTTTTCATAGTCAGTCTGAAAGTAGTTTATTGATCACAGTTTACTAAGTAATAGGAGAGAGAGAATAGGGTTTGTTTAAAGGACAATGCGTTTTTTCATCCTTTTGCCTAAAGGGTGAAGAAATGCAGTCTAGTCTAGTCTAGTGCAGCCCATTTTATTACCTCGGGGGAAGAACTAGCTCATGATAGAAACATTTTTGTACAATTGTGGGATATATCTGTGCTAGGCAACACCAAGCCTGTAAAGGTGTTAAGCTTAAAAGTCTTCATTGCCCTTACTCTTCCAACTCAAACAGCTCTGCTGTGTTTGGGCCCTGCTTGAACCCTGGCAACTCATAATCACTGTAACCTACAAGGTAGCAAGCTACAGGTCTTGAAAATTTATTTTTCTAATACATTGTTTGTACACTGGTTTGTTACGTAACCCTCAGTTATCCTGCATAACTCATGAGAATTTTTTCTCTGGTGTAGCTAAAGTTAAGGTCTTGACAGTAACATTTATTGCCAAAAGGTATTTTGGTCTCAGGAAGATTTCTAACCACACTGTATAAATATTTCCATTCAGGGGTATCAAAACATTTTCATTGAAAATGCCGTAAATTGTATTTAACATCTGATCAAAAAATTGTTACAGGCTCAGCTGTCACTACAATATCATGTAACTGCACAGTAATAGACAATAAACTCTTAAGGTCCTGCTTTATACGCAGATACTAAGATAAAAATTTATATATATAAAATAGCAAATATAATTTTATTTTGTGACTCATAAAAGATCAGGGAATATCAAAACCACAGTTAAACTACTTCCAGTGATTCTGTGTTACTTTTTATAGTAAATTTTTCATTTTTTATTAAAGTATATCTGAAAAAATGAAGGACTAGAGGAACACCTCTAAATTTGCAAAACAGACTGAATGGAAATTCATTAATTGAGTAGCTATGAATTTGGGTCACTCTTGCCAGATAAGTGAAACCTTTTTTGAGACTCCCTGTTTGCTGGAAGTGTTCCACTCGAGGGAACTCTTGAACTAGATAGTTATGAGAAATGTCAAAAACTTGCTCCCAATAGAGACATTTCTATTTAGAGAAAAAAAAAAAATTATCCTGGATTCCATAATTCTAACTCTTCATTGCCACCAATAGCAAAGAATTCTGAAAATGTCAGAAAAAATAGTTTGGATTTTTTCTGAAATTTTATAATTTTTGTTTCAGTGAAAACTATTCAAATCATATTTGATTTATCCAAAATTGCATTTTTCAATGATTAATGACTCACTGAAAAAAAGTTCATTTAGCTTTAAAGTCAAGTACTCATTCTAAAATATATTTTGAAATATATATTACCAGATGTCTACACATCTGTGTAGAGAGTCAATACCAGTGTGAAATCAGTTGTGCGTTAAGGACCTGCATTGGAGAAACACAGTTACACCATCTGTGAGGTTGTTCTACTTCAGATTGCACATCTGAAGATGCTGAGCTAAACCTAAAACTGAGAAGCTTTAAAAGTCACCAACTTTTTTCTCCTTTGTCTTTTCACCTGTTCATAAGTCCCTTAAGTTATGGATGAGAGATTTTGGATTTTTTTTATGCTAATGTATTCTTCTGTAAAGATTTTGAAGGTAAGAGAAAAATGTTTACTTCTCTGGTGTATTGTACTTAGCTTCTTGTATTGCAGGAATTAAGGAATTAATGACTGTAAAAATATCAGGTAGTCTTGCATTGTCTTAATATAAAATCAATAGGGAACCTTTCTTTTGGTCAAAATTTATGGAATAATTTTAATAGACAAATGGAGTTTCAATTCTGTTGTGAGATTCAGAGAGACTTAACTAGAAATTTCAGAAGCATTACCACTCTGTTTAGCGGAGATCTTCTCAATGATACATGTTGCTTATGGCCTTGCCTGCCTTGTGATATGAAGGCCATACAGTCTGGAACCCTGAAAGGCCTTTGATTTGAGCTGCATATGAGCATAGAAGGACAGCATGGAAATTCCAGAAAAGTCATGCTGTTAAGACATATGTTGTTAAATTTGAGTTATTTTGTGACATCTAATGGCTGTCCTGAACTAGAGATAAGAAACTGTCAGTTTCTGCTAAACAGTTATTGATAGATTTCAAAGGATTACAATTCATTACTTTGGCATCCCTACAATGCCCGGGGCTGAAATTAATTCAAAATAAAGAAAAAAAATAATAAAAATAAAATTGTGTGTGTTTGTTCAAATTAAGAAAAGAGGTCACAAGTTATTTCAGACTTTGATGCTATGATTGGCCTTTTTTTTTTTTTTAATAGGTTGGAGTTGTTTTCACTTTACTGTGTAACAACATTGATATTAGTGACACTCTTATACATTTATTGTATAATAGAATGGATTTTGCTCTATGTTGTGGTAAAGGCGGACAATCATTTAAAGTTTCTTTTTTTATTAGCTGAAGACAACTATTAAGGAAAAAAAAATCTATTTCCTTATTCTATGATTCATGCTAATATATTGTATTTTTAAAGGACCCATATTCTTTCTTCCATTTTAAATATCATTTTCCTTTTCTTAATAATTCCAAAGTTATCATTTTCATGGGTCACCAAAAAGAAAGAAAATCAAAACCCACAAAATGAAGCAAGAGATTTCAATTTATATAAAAAGACAGTAAATCAGAGATTTTATGAATCATCATGCACAATCAACATCACAGTTTATCAAAACTAAAAGAACGACAGCATTTTTTTTTTTTTGGTCTTGTTGTACCATACCACATCTTGTACTACACAATGAATGGATTTTGTGTATGTATGTAGAAATATAAAATGGCCTGGCTGTGTCTTATTGATGCTACATTACACCATTTTTTAATAGACCTTTTATGGTAAACCAAAACTGTGAGAAATTCTTTGAGCCTTTATTCTGCCTGTTGAATCAAATAATCACTACAGTTTCTTGTGTCAAGGGAAATTTGTTAGTAAAGGGTAGATAAATTCTGCCACAAGATTCAAATTATTTGGTTTTTTAAGAGGGGCCTATGGAAAATGACATTTCAAGGTATTATACTATTCTGTACCAAATGCAGAACTCAAATGCACTTGCATTTCTGAGCCCTGAAACTTCTTTCCCAGACACGGTCTTTCTTGCTGCACTTTGTTTTTGATGAACTAAGTTTTACTGTATTCCTTTTGCCTTCATTTTCTCTCTTGCACTGATTATTTTATGTGGTCAAACAAACTGCATATCTTTTCTATTCAGCCTAAACTTTCAGTTCTATTTTGTAACTGAATTTGTACAAAAGATTAATAATTTCTGTGTTTTCAAAATTGATGGCTTAAATATAAAACGAACCTATGATACATCACTTTGTACTAACAATGTACCATGTATTTTCTCATTGGAATCAGTGGAATTATATTCTTATCACTATGAAATTTGGAACTTATTTTTTTCACTGAGCAAAGACAAAATATTGCTTAAAAAGTGGATATGGGGACAAGAGGCATATGTTTACAATTACAGTATCAAGGTCATGTATCTCATGATTTATGTCTTGAAATTGCATGATTGTCATGAAAAACTTATGCAGTATAGGTGTGCATACTGTTTTATGATAGCAGAAGTGTTTCTTTCTAATAGTGTGAAGTTATTGCAAAGACCAATGATAAAAAATGGTACCATAGACTTGATGTAATAATGTTAATCAACCCCCCAATTTTCTCACTTCCTGAAGTCTTTCCTACTTCCTATGAATTGCTTTCCTTGAGACAAACACCCCATATGGATGATATTGTTTTCATTAATATTTGTGAGTCATATAACACTTGATGTATTCCTGGACTACAGCCACTCCTGCATTTATTAACCTAAAGCAGCTATACCTGCTTTAGAGGAAGCTTACTGAGATTTATTTTAATTGAAAAAAACTGTATAAAATAGGGTAGAAAACAGTTATTTTTCAGTATCTGGAAGTTAAAGTAACCATGGAGAGAGAAACATAGCCAAACTACTCTATGGATTCTTAGACATCTTAGAAACCTGTGGCTGTTGAGGGAAATGAGCTGAAGAGATCCTTCTTTTTTTTTTTTTTTTTTTCCCAACTGAGGTAATCATACATTGCTGTTTTTTTTTTTTTCTTTTTTCTCTTCTTGTTTAATTTTTTCCCTTCTCATTTTTTAAGTGCACATTCAGAATGTCATTTGGAAGTCTGCAGTGTTTGTTTGAGATTAGACTGTGCTAAGCAAAATGAATACCAAATTACATTATAAGTATGCTGGAATTTAAAGTTTAGAGAAAGTGATATAATAGTCAGGTGAACATATACTGTGCAATATGCTAAGTAAGCTTTACATGTAATCTTTATCAAACACCCCATTTTATGCAGGATCATGTTCATTGACTTGCTGGACAGGACATTGCTGACATTGCTGGAGATCCATGTGTGTTTCAACAGTGGTTTTTTTTTTCTTTCCAGTGGGCAACAATTTGTTCTAGCAGATTCCAAACTTATTTTCATAAATATAAAGCAAAACAATTGATTTCCTAACATGATTCTCAAGATATACCATGACTTTGAGAATAGTGATAAAGTGCTCAGCCAGTCTCCTTTCCTTCATTGCTGTCTGCTTACTTGTATTTGTTTAGGATCCTGCATTTTTACAAAGCTTATATATAAACATGCAACAAAAAATGTTCTCTGCCCTCCTATCTACCAGTGCTGGATATTTCAGGAAAGTTTATCATCACAGGATCATAGGATAGTTCAAGCTGTAAGGGACTCCAAGAGGTTCTGTGTCTTATGTCCTACTCAAGGCAGGTCAGCTGTGAGATTAGATCATATTGCTCAAGGCTTTATCCAGTCAGGTCTTGAAAGCCTCCAAAGGCAGAGACCATATGACTTCTCTGGGTAACCAGTTCCAATACTTGGCTGCCCTCATACTGAAAAAAAAAATAATATTTGTTACAATCAGTCTAAACCTTTATTTTTTCAAGTTTTACCTATTATTTTTCTTCCTCCCAACTGGCAGCATTTTGAAGCATCTGACTCCACCTTCTGAGTAACCTCCTCATACATACTCGATGGTGCCATTATGTGAATCTGAATTATCTCTTCTCCATGCTGAATAAACCCTTTCTCCAGCCTCTGTTCACAGGTTAAGTGCTCCAACCCCAGCCCTGTTGCTGGCTCTGTCTGAATTTACTCCAGCTGATCAATGTCTTTCTGTCATTGTGGGACCTGAAACTGCATAAATTGTTCTAGATGAGGTCTAAAAAGTGCTTAGTAGAAGAAGAGTAAATTATCAGTCTGCTGTCTGTGTCCTGTGCATATAGACTAGGATGTTGTTGGCTTTGTTTGGTGCCAGGACACACTGCTAGTTTACGTTCATTTTGCTGTCTACCAGGGGTCCCAGTGTCTTTTCTTCAGAGCCACTCCTCAGTCAATCAGTCAGTCACCATTCTGTACTACTGCCAGGGGTTCTTACTTCCCAGCTGCATGATTTTAGATATATTATTTTTAAGTTTCACAAGATTCTTGTGTGCTCACTCTTCCAGTCTGTCAAGGTCCCTGTGAACGGCAGGCCTACCTTCTAACATATTGACTGTTCCTCCAGATACATGGAATCTGCAAACTTGAGAAGAGTGTGCTCCATGACTGGTCACTGGAAGACTTGAAGAACAATTGACATCATCTACCTGGACCTTTGCAAAATTTTTAACACTTTCCTGGGTGACACCCTTGTCTTGAAACTGGAGAGACATGGCTTTGATTGATGGACCGCTTGGTGGATAAAGAATTGGCTGGATGGTTGTACTCAAAAAGTTGCAGTGAATAGCTCAGTTTCCAAGAGGCGAGTAATCTAGTGATGAGTGGTGTTCCTTGGGGGTTGGTACTGGGACCAGTGCTGTTTAACATCTTTGTTGGTGATAAGGACAGTAGGATTGAGTGCACCCTCAGCAAGGTTGCTGAGAACACCAGCTGTCATGTTCCCTCATGCTGGCGGGAAGGGATACTGTCCCTTGAGAGGCTTGATATGTGGGCTTGTCTGAACATTATGAATTTCAAAAAGGCCAAGTACAAGGTCCTGAACAAGGGCTGGGGCAATCCCAAGCATAAATACAGGATAGACAGAGAATAGATTGAGAGTAGCCCTGAGAAGAAGCACTTGAGGGTGGTTGGTTGTTGAGAAGTTCAACTTCAGCCAGCAATCTGCACTCAGAGCCCAGAAAGCCAACTGCATCCTAGGCTGCATGAAAAAAAGTGTGGCCAGCTTGTCTAGGGAGGTGATTCTACCCCTCTACTCTGCTCTGGAGAGACTCCACTGGGAATACTGTGTCCAGCTCTGGGGCCCCTAATATCCCTAATGTCCCTAATAAGGACATGGACCTGTTGGAACTAAATCAGAGGAAGGCTTTGAAGATGATCAGAGGTCTGGAACATCTCTCCTATTAAGACAGGCTGAGAGAGTTGGGATTATTCAGCCTGGAGAAAAGAAGGCTTGGCGGAGACCTTATAGTAGCCTTCCAGTACCTAAAGGGAGCCATAACCTTCCAAACAAGACAGAACAATCTTGCAAACAAATCAGCCAGCTCTCTGAGCAGCCTTGAAGCAGCCTATCTGGGTCTGTGTTTACAAGTAATTATAAGAACTCAACTCACACTCAACTAATGCAGTGGTAGGCTTTCCTGTTGCCCTTGATGTCCCTTGAACATGGGAAAGCTTTGACCTTCCTGACATTATCCCTGCATGCTTGGACAACTTGTCTAAATTCCTATTCTGTCACTGTTTCCAGATCCTTTATATTACCATGAGATCCCTTTTTAGCCAAGCCAGTCTCCTGATAGATCAATTTTTTGTCTGAGTACCAGAATTAATGGTTTCTGTGTTCTGACTTTGGGGTTATTTGCTTCTTATTGTAGAACAATGGACTTGGCCACAGATTTGCCTGCTTTGTCTAGTTTTTTTATTGTTTTAGATTTCAGCCTTGGTTATGGAATACACTTTGGGACACATTCAAGTTTGTTTAAATCTCATTTTTTTTATTCCCAAATTTCTAAAAATTTTTTTCTAAGTCTTTCTGAATTTAACATTTTCCTGTAATTTTTGAAGAAGCATTTCAGTAATATCTCAAAAAAGGTAAGGGATTAAAATTATATTCTCTTTTTGAAGGGGCATACTTTGTAGCATCTGAACAGTTTTCTAAATCCAAACAAATGACATTTAGAAATTGTTATTTGACATTGTAATTTGTTTTATACTAAACAAATTTGTAAACAGATCATTTATTCACTTGGAAAACTGTGAGCTGTGAAGACAACTTCAAAATTCACTTATAATTTTAGACATTTTACTTTGATACCAAAGTTACAACCTGAGCAACTCATAACTAGAAAAACAGAAATTCTTCTAGACCATAATTTGCTTATGTTAGGCTTCTACTCTGACTCATTCCTCAGAGGAGCCTGTCGCTATTAGCTGACTACTTAAGAACATCAAAATGACTTCCTTCTCAAGTTAGTTACCTCCTATTACTTAATGTGAATATCTCTTTCAGTCACATTCACAGATGTACAAATGGTAGTGGAGATACCCACTTCTTCCTAATCAAGAAATCAGAATTGCAATTTATTTCAGAAAATTCAGACCTAAGTTTACAAAGAAGTAAAATTCAAGGTGTAGGAATATTCACATATGTATTACACCAATAAATAATACACAAAGAGCTATATATGTGTGGTTTAGTTCATAGGGAACGAAGACCAAACAGAAAGTGTCTGACTTACACATCTGATTTTAAGATGTGCCTTTTCTTAATTTTGTGCCTTTCCTTGAATATTGAATTTTGTGAATCAAGAATCTGCTTTTACTTATACTTTGGCTACTGTGTCCTAAAACATTGCCATATCCTGAAAACTTTCAACCACCTCAAGAAATTGAACGGCAAAATTAAGATTTTTCCTGTTACTTGCTGTAAGGAGACATCGACAAATATCATCGTTAACTTAAGCTGATTACCTGACCTTTCAAAAATAATTCAGAAAGGCATACAATGAAATGGATCTGTTATAACAGTTGTAGAAGTAGCAGCAATTTGGCTACTGCTGTTATACTCACTCTCTTTCCAATAAGCATACTAATGAAAAGAATAGGGATCAGGACAATACAAAGACTCTAAAAATATCTCTACTCAGTTGTAACTTATTCTTTTTATCTCATTTAGTCAGTTATACAGTGCAAAACATGATTTGTTAATTACTAAGGATTTTCAAGCTTGGATTGTGTTCAGATACCTTATTACCAATATTAGAAAGGAAAATACAGAAATTTCCTACCTATTTTTAATTTTCAAATTTGGAAAATCAACTTCTTTTTAATTATTTCTGTGAAGGCCTTGTGTTGAAAATAGGTAAGGTTCTCTCTGCTATTTATTTATTTATTAGAAAGCTTTCAGTAGGAATGGACAGGACAGAGTTCAAATGTTTCTCATTCTTAATGAAATCTTTAGTGAGACAGGATAAATCTTCTTGAATCTCATAAACTCTTCTGTGGATGAGAAGAGAGGAGCTTGGCTTCCCTGTTTCAGAACTCCCCAGGTTTCCAATCTGTTTCTTTCACAGAACACTGACAACATGCAAACAACATCTTTAATTGGCCTGTTAAGGTCCACTTATTTAGAACAGGCGTAGGTGACAGAAATGAAATATATATTTAGACATTACCTGCAATTCTAAAGAAACATTTTCAGGAATGCTTATTGGTGTAATGCAGATGGTTGCCTTTGTGTGGACACCACTGGTCTGAGAGGAGGCCTTTGTAACTATCAATAGCTCATCTTGTATGGCCACCTGCTTTACTTCGGCAACCACCTCACTGTAATTATAAAACCTGTTGAAGTTGTTACACCTGTCACTGTTCTGGAACCACCCCAAACTCATGTGTTTGGAACTTATGCTTCAAGCTATGGTACACACAGCTTTGTCTGATTGCAGTAAGAACTGCCCTTTCTCTTGATTTCTAGAATAATTTTTACACGTTAGCTGTCTATGATGACTTCATGAGTACAAGGTCTTACTGTACTTCCTCTTCAGACAGACAATTTTAGTAGACATAAATAATATACATATAATATAATTCCTTTTTTTCAGTCTCAAAAGTACTCTGGGGTATAATTCACCTTCATAAGTTTATCTTTGGGCTTCTTGTAAATTCTCCAGTCTTCAGCAGTTAAGCTATATGTGGATGCATCATTTGCTTACTTTGTTAGAAAGAGAGATGACATTTGATTTAGGAACAAGAATAGTCTCTCTCTGTTGACCCTTGATACTCTTTTCCATTGCTCTACAATTATGTCATAGCCTACCATGTATGGGAAACTGTGCTGACTTGGTACTGCAATGCTTTTGTGTATCAAATTTTAGCTGAGTACTTTGGTGTTGCCATCGAAGCAGAAATATTAATCATTACCTGCACTTCTTCACAGTTTTCTTTAATCTTGTTAATAATTAATGTCATTCTTTTGATAACTCCAAGATAAGCTAGGAAAGATTTAATAACTTTTCTCCAAATGACCTGCTGAGGTTCTCAAAATCTATTATAGTAATTAATGCTTAGCCGTGAAGTTGAACATATTTCACATAATTTTTTAATGTGTGCTTCTGATAAATATTGTTTACAATACCAGTGATTAATCAGTGTTATAACTAAGTGTCCACATACATAAAGGAGAAACTCCCCAAGTGAATAATAATTTTTCTATTACTGGAGCTAGACAAGAGGAACTGTGAGCTGTGTATGAGGTGAAGGGCAGGAACGCTTGGTAGAACTGCCTCTGAAGCAAAATTGACACCTTAACAGTGATGTGTTTGTACCTCTAGAGGCACATTTTCACCATTATGGTGATATAGGATGCACTTCAGGGCAGTATTCATAGAAATACATGGATGTGATGTGGTTTTCCAAACCAAGCTCATGCTGTTCAGCATATTGCTAAAATAACTTTCTATTGAATAGAATTTGTAATCTAACATCAATAGCTGTGTCACCCCCTAAAAGGTACTTCCTTAATCTAATTTTCATTGCAGATATAAAAATCTCTAGGGTACTTACGTACTTACCCTTCATATCTAGGGTAAAATGGAATTTATTACTTACATAGATTTCTCAATATAAAGAAGTTTTGAAAAATAACTAATATACTAGATACATAATTAAAACTCTTGTCCATTCATTTCAGTATGATAATTATGAATGTGTCCAGCTTTAAATATTATATGACCAGTTCTTCTTTTGAAGAAAAGGATTCTGCTTTTCTTCTAGTCATTGTGCATTATGATAAAATTTTGGATGCTGGGGTTAGAAGTGCATTCATCACAGAATCACAGAATCACCTAGGTTGCAAGGGACATTTTAAGATCATCTAGTCCAACCAATGGGGGGAAAAAAAACAACAAAACAAACAAAACAAACAAACAAACAAACAAAGAAAAAAAAAACAAAAACAAAAACAAAAACAAAAAAAAAAAAACCAAACAAAAACACCCACACAAAAAAACCAACAATGATAAACAACACATCATACTAACCAAAACTAACCCATATCCTTGAGCACCAAGTCAACTTCTCCCTTGAATACCTCCAGAGTTGGTGCCTCAACCACCTCCCTGGGCAGCCCATTCCAATACCTGATAANACTGGACACAGTACTGGAGGTGGGGTATCACCAGTGCTGAGTACAGGGGGACAATCACCTCTCGTGTCCTACTCACCACACTGTTCTTGATACAG
Source organism: Pedionomus torquatus (assembly GCA_013398155.1). Taxonomy (NCBI): domain Eukaryota; kingdom Metazoa; phylum Chordata; class Aves; order Charadriiformes; family Pedionomidae; genus Pedionomus; species Pedionomus torquatus. Next base: position 10,879 of record VZRU01018367.1, on the reverse strand, counting down.
GCCAGGATGCTGTTGGCCTTCTTGGCCACCTGGGCACACTGCTGGCTCATGTTCAGCTGACAGTCAACCATCACCCCTAAGTCCTTTTCTACCAGGCAGCTCTCCAGCCATTCTTCGCCAAGCCTGTAGCACTGCCTGGGGTTGTTGTGGCCCAAGTGCAGGACCCGGCACTTGTCCTTATTGAACCTCATTCCGTTGGTCTCAGCCCATTGATCCAGTCCATTCAGATCCCTCTGCAAAGCCTCTCTACCCTCCAGCAGATCAACACTCCCACCCAACTTGGGTTCATCTGCAAATTTGCTGAGGGTGCATTCAATCCCCTCATCCAGATCGTTAATAAAGATGTTGAAGAGATTCATGATAGAGTATTCCTCATCATTTTCCTGTTATTTAACTTCCAGAATTAAATTATATTTCTTGGGGTTTTTTAAGGTAAGGTAAGGTAAGGTAAGGTAAGGTAAGGTAAGATAATTAATACAACGTAATATAATAACAAAATAGAATGCAATATAAAATAATTAATATTGCCCATGGAAAGATTTGTTATACACATATTTCTTCCCCTTAGGAAAGTGAATGTCTTTGGGATTATCACTTAAGAATATACATACAACTGCATATGACTTAAAAATAGTTATTGTGTCATGTAGCAATTTTTCTTTAACACAATGCTAAGAGAACTTTTAGTCTGTAAGACAAAACTTGTCTAAAACATGATTTTCAGTATTAGAATTTTTTTTTAATAGAATATTTTCCCGAAAATTCTTAACTTCAAGAAGAAATGGCTACTTAAAGATCATGTGCTATGCAATAAAATAGTCTAAATCTAATACGAACAATAATGGTGCTTTTAAGGTCTGAAACTTGTTTATTTTTCAATTTAAAATACTGTATGCGTGTAAGTTAGAACATTTTTCTAGTTCTGCTTAGTGTCTGAAATGAATATTTCAACTCGTCCTAGAATCTTTGTTTAGGATACACTTTATAACAATAAGGTTATAACAAAAAAGGCTGCTCCTGAGTCTTTTCTCGGCTAATCAAAGCTAGAATATTATTTCCATTGTGATGCTACGTCTAGATCTCACAAAGGTTCCCAGTCTTGTAAGCATGAATATAACATAAACACAATTAAAATACAGTTAATTTATTTTCCTGAAAGAAGACAAAATGCTTTGATTTTCTTCATGAGGAAAAAGATGTCTGTTGGCAAGGATGCTAGTGTTATATCTACAAAAATATTGTTCCATCTCCAGAATTTTCTTTATATTAGTTGTAGATTCTAGCTACAAAACCTGTAATTCTGGAAGGGATGATAACTTATTATTCAACTGTTACTTTATTCAATATTGACCATGTTTTAACACTCTATGGAATTTTGTGTATAACCGTTGATTCAGTAAAACCCCATCTCTGTTTCAGTAATTATTTAGGAGGAAACCCAGGTGGTCTGCCATGTTTAGTGCTCAAGATGTTGTCGTCCTTGGTAAATCTTGCCAGAAAGTGGGAAGTGGGGTCTCTGTAAAGCTCTGCATAAGCAGGCCATATTTAGTGTTCTTTAATATGTAGTTTCAATTCCAAAAGAAAATATATGCAAATGATGTATATGCTAAGATTACATTTCTGATTGCTTTGGTCAGTTGGAATTTCCTTCCTTTTCAAGAAACAAAGTAAATAATTTCTGCTTAAATTATAAATTAATGAGTTATAAGACTTAATAAAGACTTTTTTTTTTACTTTTTTTTTGGTTTTTTTTTTTTTTTCTTTTCTTTTCATCCTGAAGTGTTAGGGTAGCTGAAGAGACAATATCCCCTAGATCAGGGGTGGGGTAACTATTTACCAAAGAGAGAATGTTCTTTAACAAAAATTCTGTTTTTATTTGTAAATCTGTTTCTCTTTTATGTCATCTATCTCATTTTTGGTGTTTTTTTGTTGTAGCTTTTTTGTTGTTTCTTTGGTTTTTTTTTGTTGTTGTTTTTTGTATGTGTGTGTTGGTTTTTTTGTTTGTTTGTTTGTTTTGTTTTGTTTTCCTTAGCATCCCAGAGGTCCCAGGAGAGGTTGGTAAAATACAAAACTGAAAAAGATTGCCAGTCTTTTTGGGACTGTAATTTTCCCCTTAATACAGTGATGTTTTTTCAGAAGTATCTTATTTGGAAGTGATTCACTAGAGGTATTTGGAACTATAGTGTACTTAATTAAAAGATTTTGTGACAAAGATATTAATGGCCAGTACTTTTTTTAGGAAAAGCTTAACTTCTTCTCTAGTCTTCTGAGATACCTATCTGCTAGCAGTCAAATACGGCAGTTCAATGGCACCTTTGAATTTTGTGCATCACTTTTCCCCGTGTTTGATAGAAGGATGCACTAACAAAGCAGATTTTCATCTTTTGATCTAAGAATAAAACCTGAAATTTTACTTTTTATTCAGGGCCAAATACAGATCATTGTGCATCTGAGTTACGATTACTGTTAATTAATCTTTCATTCCTCCTACCCATATCCCTTACCTCCCAAAACACTCATTTTTTTCATGGTGTTTATGTTTTTTATAGAATCACAGAATCATAGAATTGTCTAGGTTGGAAGGGACCTTTGAGATCATCTAGTCCAACCATCAACCTAATTTTGATAAAAAATAATAACTCATCACTAAACCATGTCACTGAGCACTATGTCAACCTATCTTTTAAATATCTTCAGGGATGGTGCCTCAAACACTTCCATTGGAAGCCCATTTCAATGCTTAATAACCTTTTGAGTGTAGACATTTTTCCTGATATCCAATCTGAACCTCTCCTGGACCAACTTGAAGATATTTCCTCTTGTCCTAAATGTGACATTCTCTCTCTGTCCTTTCTTCCATTGTACTGAGGTGTCATAGTATTATGAAAACAAAGCAAGCACTGCCTGCTCAAACCTCTTTTGAATTAAATTCAGTCTGTTTCAGCAAACTGATGATCAAAGATTCTGGGTAAGGAAAGAATGGGAGTAGTTTAAAACAACAAATCATTTTATAGACTGGTGAAGGATGCATATTGGTCATTGGAATGCACCTTTTAAACTACCCTGAAAGGATGAAACATGGTAGTTGTGAGACTATACCCTGTTAGACAGAATGAGTTCAGCAGTCAGTATCTGACAAGCCAGTGGTTTAGTTACATGTTTACACATTGCATTCTTTGGGCGTTTATTCCGTCTTTAAATTCTGGATTAGCTCCACTGAGTATTTGCTGGACTGATCTGAGCCAATAAGAGGGATGGACAAAAAAGTCTATGCAGTTTCTGTGTGGCAAAGCAATGTATCCCTGAGCCAATAAAGTGGTGTTTGGGTATGATTTTTTTTCCAGGTAACTTAATTATATTCTGATGTTTACTTTTAGTTAAAATTAAATATTAAAATATGTCTTCATAATTATGTTTCTTGTCTTACTAGAGTGGAAAGTGTGCTGTGTATATAAAATATTAAATCTTTACTATTCATTTGTGGATAGCAGGTCAGAAGCAAAAAAAAAAGAAAAAAAAGAGTATAATATTTAGGTAACTTTTCCTTTTTAAAAAATGTTTTGCAATGAACTGAGGGAAGTTACAGTTTCATTACAGAAAAAGACATTACATAAGAATTCTTTTTCTCAATTCTCACTGGAAATTAGGGTGAAACTGGATTGGGTTCACATTGATTCAAATTGAACTATTCTCAATTTAAAGGTAAGTAGGAAAAGAGATAACCCAATTCATGCATGGTATTACTGCAACCTTTGTTATCTCTTATTCTCATTGCGCATCTTTGTGTGTGACATATAAGAATAGATGATTTTATGCTAATTTTGTCCCAAACATTATTTATTTCTTTATTTATTTATCTTTAAGACTGCTAGCAGGTCCACAAAGTATTTGAGGTCTGTTTTGTATTTTACAGAGGGGTCCAGTAATAACGGTGTGGTCCCAAGTGAATTATATTAATTCTGATAGCTGGACCAGGAATTTAAATTCTAGATTAAGGCTTAATACAGGAACAGCAATCATATGTGGACTATTTAGCAATAACATGTATCTTTTTCATTTTAGGTTGAGTATGAGGTCAGTTTCAAGTGACATATGCTTGTATGTCATCTACTAGACTTTCAATGTAATCATACTGAATTTCACAAATATCTAAATATGATGTTTTAATACACTGGACCCCAAACCTTTACAAATAATGTCTGAAACCTGTCCTGCTTTTTCCTTGTGCTCTGTAATGTCATGAATATTTAAAAGAGATTTGTCTAAAATGAATAACAATATCTAAAGAAAGATACAGAAAAATTCAGATTCTTGAACATGTTATTGTGACTCTGATATGATAAAACAGTTAAGAAACCATGAATTTGAAAGCTTTCCTTGGGGTTTCATACCAGGTGAAACAGGACTTTAATAGCCTCTATTTTCTACACATTTCTATTTTCTACCAGCTATTTTGACTTCCAAGTACAGTTAACATTCACTGTTAACATTCACTGAGGTGGACAAAATGTATATTAAATGGTTTCACACAAAACAACACACTCAGTTTCGAAAATACTATGAATTTTTTGCATGTGCTGCAGAAAAGTTTTTCCATCTTACATGAGTAAGGAAGAAAATATTAATTATTTAGTTTTATCATCAGATTGCACTCTTATGGCCTGGTAAAATTACTGAGTACTAACTCATCACTAAAAAAACCCAGCACTCTTTTCAGAGTAATGATAGACAATTGTTAAAATGCAGTAATTTTAAAGTTATGTTATCTATCATAGGAACTGATATTTTCTTTCATTTTGTATCAAAAGTTACTACTATACTCTTATTTTTTAATACTTAAAGTTGAAACACTACTCTTACAGGTTAGAAAATACTAAATTCTCCAAGAGAAGGGGACAATATAAAGGAAATATTATCACAGAAATAAAGCAGCTTTTTTTTCTGAAAATAAGTTATATACTACAGCCATTTTAATACTTCTTCAAAAAAGGGAAGAGAGTGATATTAATTGCTAAAACTGTTGGTTTATTTCTGCTTTTATATCAGGGTGATCAATTATAGTAATCTCATTATAAAACTTTAGTAGGAATGTTTCGTTATGGCAATGGAAGCCCAGTTCTGGGAAGGGAGCAATACAGGTATATAATGTGGAACCTGACTTAGTGTTGTTATAAATTTTCCTGAGCTTCATCACTCCTAGCATGTTATAGTCACTGAAGTAACGTGCATTTGCAGTATCAGTGTAAAAAACTACCCACTTTATAAGTACACTTTGTGTTGGGAGTCCCTTCTGTTGGTCTGATACATTGACTTTTGCAGTTACATAAGGTAATATTTTTAATGTTTAATTTACAATAACATATTTTGTTCTTGTGGTGTACTTTTCATTAGCTGTAATTAGTCCTGTTGCTAATTAAATTTGAATTAAACTTGAAATGAAAAATAAAAAACGATTGTGTCAGTATTTTATGGAGGAGAATGGAGAGGTGATGCTCTCAGATTGGTCAGGTCTTATGGCATTGATTAAGGAAATACAGATTCAGGTTCAGACAGTTGTTATGCTGGATGCTGAGTAGGGATTCCAAATGTTCTCTTCTTTAAAGGACTGCTACAGTCAGCTACTAAGGACAGTTGGTCCATTATTCCTCCTCCCTTTTTTCCTTCATCCAAAATTGCTGCATTTGAAAAATCTTTCAAATAAATATTACAGAGGAAAATATGAGTTATAAGTAAAACTGCTGTAACGGTAACAATTTTTGAGCAAAGCTCTATGAAAATTTTGTGGCCAGATCTATAGGAATCATGTGTAGGTAGGTAAGAATATAAATTGAAAACTTTAATAATTTTATCTTTTATTATCAAGAATTTTTCCCAAGAGAGTTAACACCAAAGCTTTTTAAAGTCTTAAAGTCACTATTTGTTTGAAATAAAATGAATATTAATAAAATTATAATGAAAACCAAAAATCAACACACATCCACTTTGCCTTCTTCCTTTTACTATCAATCAATTAATATCAAAATCATTGTTTATTAAAGCAGTAAGAATTCATTGCTAAAGAGACTATGAGGCTTAATTGCTTTTGGTGAGAGAAGTTCATGCTGATGTACTCTACAAATTGTTAATGTGAAGGGAAAAAAACAAACCTGTATCAAAGACAGGAATATTTACTTCTTTTGTTCACATAGTGGATTAAAAAGCAGTAGCAACTACAGTTTCAGGGAATCTTGGTTCTGGGGTGGTTTTTATTTTTTTGTGTTGGGATTTTGTAAATAGTAGTCGTACAGTCAAAACATCCTGAAGTTAAACTTCCATGCTTGCATACTTCATGCTTCTCTGAATATTACAGTTCTCAAAAAAATGACTATATACAAGGTATTTGTGAATGTCTTGTTTATAATGTCAGTTGTTGGACCAAGCAAAAAAAAAAAAAAAAAAAAAAAAAAAAGAAAAAATTCAATATAAGCTGTAATAGATGTCTTCCTTTCTCAGAACTAACATATTTAGTGGTGTTTTGTGTTGCCATGTATTGAATTCAGATTTAGAAAAAGAGAAGAGGGGAAAAAAATTATGTAGTGTTGATGAATGTTGATCTTTTAGTGTTTTCTAGAGTAGAGAGGGTATCTGGATGGTCTATGTTTTTTCCTTGCTTTGGAGTTCTTTGGGGGGAAAAAAACTGGCAAAGTTGACTATCTGGGAGCAGTGATATCTTTCTTGATGTTTCACTTGATGCCAAAGTTTACCAGCTGAATAAAATGGGGAATACTTTAAAGTCAGATCAAAATGTGTTACTGATAAATTTATTGTTGTATTTGTCTTTATAGTTAGTTTAAGAGCTTGGAATTTTGTAAAGCATGGAAAACACATCTTCTGGTAGACAATAATATGCTACTATTAGTAACTGGACGTTAGGCATAATAATATGCTACTGTCAGTAACTGGACTGGACGTAACGACTGAGTATTATTATTATTATTCATAATTCTTGAATGTGGTTTCTTACACATAGAGCTACTATAAAAAGAATGATTCTACACATGGTTTAGATGTCCAAGCTCTTACTATAGTTACTGGAAAGTTAGTTAATATACAGCCTGAAGTTACTGTTGAAGGATGGTTAGGTTAATCTGAATGCAGTCATGTGCTAGTTAATCAGCTAAATAATGTTGAATGTATTGACCTAGAAGCAGGATTGAATTCCATAAATGCAGTCTCATCGGGTTTTAGGAGATACCTCAGGTTATCTGTGACATCTTCAGAGAATTTAATAAAATGACACACAACTTAAGATATTAGCATTCCAATGGAGAAACAACTGGAGACAGGCAAGACATTCCAGCTAACTCAAATAGTACCAGGCTACATGTGAGCAACTGAAATGAGCCCTGTATCTCCCTATAATGGAGACACTATATATAAACACCACATGCAGTCATCTGAACATTACTAATGGTAAAAATGTCATAGCTACGATTTTTCTGAAAGCATAGGTGAGATTAGATATATAGAAAACAAAATAACCAAACAAACAACTTCAGAAATCAGTAGAATAGAACACACTAATTTTCAGAGACAGAATTCTTTACTCAGGTCAATTATTTGATTTACTGGAGGTAAACATTTTTTTGTTCACAGATAGCAAAACATGGTATACACTTGGTCTAAGCAGGTGGAGTAAATCTGATATATTTGGAGTGTGTGCACATAACAAAAGAGGCCAGGCACTTTTAAAAAGTACTGGACGTACAGGGCAGGCTCATGGTTCCTTAAATTAAGGTTTTGTCGATTCTCTTCCATATGTGATTGGCACTTCATCCTCTAGAGATTTAAAGTCTTCTTTTAACAGCTTCTTAAGCAGCGGGTTCCCAAAATTGATAGTAGCTAATATAACCAACAATAGCTCCTGGAAGAAAAGTTACTGATTGTTTGGCTAACAATTTTTGAAGTACAGGGGTTCAGTGTTCTTCATAGGGCTAAATCTTTCTACAAAAAGTAATCACAGCTAAAACACCTCTAAATATGGATTACACAGAGCAACCAGTTTCCCCTACACTCAGTAGGATTCAACACAGTTCAAATATGTTCATGCATTTTAGAAAAGCAAAGGTTTTTAAAAGGAAGTGTTTCTTAGGGTGTCAGTATTATACTCTGCTCTGAGACTAGTATCTGCTATCAGCAGTTCATGGACATTTACCCTGCTAGTTTAGAAACAGCTTGAGTATTTCACATAGCAGAAATGCAGCAAGGTGTAGAAAAACCTTTAGATCTAAAAGTATACAAAGCTTGTAAGAAAGTTGTTGAAAAGCATTTGCAGGGATTGACCATTTCTCACACAATTCATATAGCTTATGCGTATGTCAAGACTACAACCTAAAGAGATACATCAAGACTACAACCTAAAGAGATACATTTTCTGTTGGAATAGATTGTGTTTTTCTTATTTTTCAACAAGCCAGTGCTTGTTCAGTAGGACAGTAGCTGATTGGCTGCCTGGCCTCATTGCTCTCTTCTTTTGTAGGAAACTGCAGGCAGGAGACAGATAAGAGGGATGGAGTAAGGCTGCCCAAGAGGAACTAAGTAGCTTTCAGGTATGGACAATCTGAGGGAGGACAGAGATGATTTTTCCCTTAAATACCAGAGTTGATTTTTCTTTTGAAAGACATATGCAAAAGGAAACAGAAGTGCCTACTGGTTGTTGCCCTAGGGTCTTTCTAAAACTGTAGGAAGAGACTGGCAGACGAACAGAAAATTCAGAGTATCAGATGTGACCTTTTAACTGAAAGAAGTCCACTACATTGTAGGTAGCTGCTATTCAATGTGACTGAGAATTGGGATTATTCTATGTTGTGGTGCTACAGAGCAAGGCATTTTAAGGTACATGAGTAAATTAAACTCTGTCACGCATATAGAGACTGGTATGATCTCCTGTAGTACTGAAATATGTGTGGAAAGCTACTCTGATCAACTACTTTAATTTTTGTATCATTGATATTTCAAATAAATATGGATAGATATTAAATTCAATTGACTTTTCAGATCACTGATTCTACATATTGAAGAATATTTCACATGGATCAAGCTTCTATTCTTTATTTTGGTGTAGGTGAGACACTCTTAAAGAATATCCTTTCTGAATATCAAATCTTGCAAAAACTTCTTTGCATACTGCTTGCCTTTTCAAAAGATGGTCAGTGCAGTGATGCTGACAGTTCAATTACAAATGCTTGGGAATTCTGGCATTTAGCTGACAAGGGAAAATGAGACTGATTTTAATGTTTTGGGAGATTTGGAATATATTAAACTTTTTTTCTGAGCAGTTTGTGTAGTATTAATTTTATCCCTACCAACTTTCCTGTAGTTTTCAGCACCCTGTGTTAACACTGAAGCAGAGTAAATTCTTTATTAGGTCTTTGAAGTGAACTCCCTTGGATTCATGGAAACCAAGGAGAAAACACAGGATTTCCATGTGAAAATCTGAGTGTTATTTATTACTTTGACATTTTTTCTCTCTTCTTCCTTTAACGACAAATCAGAAAATAACAAGTAGGCTCTTTTAACAGGGTCAATTAACAACAACAACAACAACAACAAAATAGAATATTTCTTTAAGGGAGTTGCACACAGCTGTGCATGAGGATCTGACTTCCTCAGCCTTTCTACCATTTCTAGGGATGTAAATTCTTCTTTTCAATGAAATCATAGAACCATAGAATCGCAGAACGATTTGAGTTGGAAGAGACCTTAAAGATCATCTAGTTCCCATCCCCTGCCAGGGACACCTCCCACTAGACCAGCTTGCTCAAAACCCCATCCAGCCTGGCTTTGAACACTTCCAGGGATGGGGCATCCACAACCTCTTCGGGCAACATGTTTCAGTATCGTCACTGCAACAGTAAAGAATTTCTTTCTAATATCTAATCAAATTCTACCTTCTTTCAGTTTAAAACCATTACTCTCATCCTATCATTACACCCCTTGATAAAGGGATCTTCCTCATCTTGCCTGTAGGCCTCCATGAAATACTGGAATGCTGCTGTAAAGTCTGCCCTGAGCCTTCTCTTCTCCAGGCTAAACAATCCCAACTCTTTCAGTCTGTCATCCTAGGAGAGGCGCTCCAACCCTCTGATCAGCTTTGTGGTCTTTCTCTGGACTTGCTTCACCAAATCCATGTCCTTATGTTGGGGACTCCAGAGCTAGATGCAGGACCCCAGATGGGATCTTAAAAGTGTGCAGTAGAGGGGCAGAATCACCTCCCTCTACCTGGTGGTTGCACTTTTGATGCAGTCCTGGATGCAGTTGTCTTTCTGCACTAGGAGTGCACATTGCCTATGGTCTCTCTTTCTTACTTGGTACTTCTTTTTTCCTTTTTCATTTAAATGAATTATATATTGCTTATGCATAGAATAGGTTATTTCTTCCTCCCTATTGTCCTTTTCTTTATCAGAAAGAGTATCATGGACCTAAAATTAACCTTGAGAGAATCAGTGACAGAAGTGGTGGGTAAGAAGGTCACAATTTATCTGTGTTCAGATTGTTTAAGAATATGTTTTAAAAATAAATAATAAGGGGAGAAAGATGATTGCTGTGGTTAGCATTAAAACCAATTGAATTAATTATTTATGGAAATAAAACTTTTTCTCTTTTTTTTT
>VZRU01018366.1:0-13042 GCA_013398155.1 Pedionomus torquatus | reverse complement strand
AGGACAGCATGCTGTGTAAACACATATAAACAGAGACAGAAGGGAAGTACGTGAGGGCTCATCGGAGATGCCAGGGCCTCAATTCCATCTGCTCGTACCGTTTTTGGATCTGCCTGAATAGCAGAGGTGTCGTTGGCTCCCCCCGCGAGCCGGTAGAGAGCACGGGCGACCACTGTGGCGACTTCTGCCAGGGACTGCGAAGGAAGAGAGCTCTGTGTTAATCAAGACGGGCAGATCCGGCAAAAACAAGCAAGGAGAGCGAGCCAGAATCCACACATCCATCAAACCCTCTTCCATTGCGCTAGCGTTTGAGCGCCCATCGCTTTTGTCCCTGTACAAAGCGCTCCCACCTTCTTTCTGCCCTCCTTGGAAACAGCTTCTCCTCCCTCTTCTCCCCACCACCCTTGCNTTCTTGGTGTTTTTTTTTTTTTTTTTTTTTGTTTTTTGGCCTTTCCCCAAAGCCCCAGCCCAGATAAAAAGAAAATGCAAAATAGGAACCTTGGCCGTGTCCGTGACGTACTCCAACATCTCCTCGGGGCTGAGGCCCTCGGGGTATTGCATCCGGACGTTCTCCGGAGTGTCGTACATGCTCTGGTAGTACCTTAAAAAAAAAGAAAAGAGGAGGCAAATAGAGGTTTGGGAGGGGCAGGAAGAAAACACAGGGCACAGAATTCAATTCAGAGTGTGCCTAAAGCAAACAGTGGGAGCAGCCTCCTGGGAGCAGAGATCCAGCCCTGCCAAAGCGCTGCCCTGCCACACGCTCCTTAAACCATTTAATGAGGCTTTATAATTAACTTGGCCCCTTCCACAGCTTCTCCCATCTGAGGATCTCCGAGCAATTTACAGGCTGTGATTAGCTTTCAGGTGGGCCACAGCCCAATCTATTAAACGGGCAGAGAAACTGAGGCAAGGACAACCCGTGGAGAAGGTCTCCTGGGAAAAGGGCTTTAGATTCAAGTCGTGCCAGTGGATTTTATTAAGGCCTTATCTCAAAAGCGGGGAGGAATTCCAGGCGAGCTCCAGGAGAGATTTACACCCAGGCATCTGCAGCACAAGCAGCTGAACTGGGAATTGCATGGTCTACGCTCCTGATGTTCCCAGTCAAACTGGGACTGATGGCTTAGTGGTGTTTTTTTTTACGGTTTAGTGATGTTTTTTTTTAATCAGAGTTAGGTCGACGGTTGGACTCGAAGATCTTAAAGGTCCTTTCCCACTCAGACAATTCTATGACCCCCCCAAGTCTAAAGAGGGGGGGATCTTTCTTCCATTCTTTCTTCCACTCCAGCTCTTCTCACCCCTTTAGAGCAGTAAAGACGAAAGGGAAGCTACTTCCCCTCGATGGCTACATTCTCAGAAACAGCAGGGAAGGACAGAAAAGGAAGGGAAAGAGTCAATTTGAAGAGTTTAGGGAACAGGGGAGAGGCGTACGTCTGTCCTCTACCCCCCAATTCCACTCCCAAAGTCAAAGAGGAGCAGGGGATCCCCAAGGATCACGCCGTGGCAGGGTCATGTGGGGTGAACGAAAGTGCCCTTCCCAACGCCTGAGGCTTTCTGCCATCGCAAACAGAAAACCATATTAAAAAGAGGGGAAAAAAAAAGGAAAAAAAAAAAAAAAGGCAGCCAGCTTCTGGAAGAACAGATGAGGCTTAGGCACGCTCAGTTGCCATTTGCTCACCTCTGGCTTCCAGCCAGCTGTGGGGAACATTTTCTGTACAAAACTGGATTTCTTTCGGTTGTCAGAATAATTATGTTGCGCTTGTTCAATTTACATGGCACATGTTTGCTCCTCTGCTTCCCCCCCAACTCCCCCCGGGGGGCACAGCTCTACATATATGTCAGGAGGCACCCCCCCCTCCCAGCAGAGACCTTGCAGGAGGCTCAGGTGCCCTCTGCCGGCTCCGCTGGCATCGGCCACAGGCCACCATCGGCCACGGGGCCACCCTCTGCCCCTCTAGCCCGGAGAAGTACCTGTTTTGGAAGTCAGTTCTGTGGTCAGTCAGGACCACCCCAGGGATGTGCCGGGCCCGAAGGAAGCGCTGGAAGGAAGACGGGGGAAGAGGCTGCAAATATCCAGCTTCCTGAAGAGTCACGTTTGCTCCCAGGCTGCTGTCACTCAGGATATCCAGCAAGTTTCGAACCTGAAAAATAGAGAAAATGACACCGTTTTAGAATCACAGAATGGTTAGAGTTTGAAGGCACCTTAAAGATCACTGAGTTCCAACCCCCCTGCCCTGGGCAGGGACACCTCCCACCACACCAGGTTGCTCCAAGCCCCATCCAGCCTGGCCTTGAACCCCTCCAGGGATTCAACCTGGGCCAGGCTCTCACCACCCTCACACCAAACAAGTTCTTTCTAGTATCTAATCTCCTCTCTTTCAATTTAAAACCATCACCTCTCATCCTATCACTACACTCCCTGATAGAAGGTGCCCCCCCAGCTCTCACGTAGGCCCCCCTTCAGGTACTGGAAAGCTGCTACAAGGTGTCCCCAGAGACCTTCTGGTTTTTTGCTATTCTTTTCCATGTGTCATTTCTCTGGAAAGGTTAACTTCAAGATCACCTGCAGCATGCTGAAGATCTCACCCAATTTGGGTTAGATGAATGACCACAGATTGTTTTGTTACCTGCATTTCAACAGATTCATTCATTCGAGAGATGGGGTCCGTGTGCATCCAGAGAATGGAGTCATTCCTCAGAGCCACCTGCAAGAAAAGAAAAAAAACACAAAACATCCTAATTACAAAATATAGAATCATAAAAATGGATGAGGTTGGAAGGGACCTCAAAGATCATCAAGTTCCAACACCTCCCACCAGCCCAGGTTGCTCCAAGCCCCCTCCAACCTGGCCTTGAACCCCTCCAGGGATCCACAGCTCCTCTGGGCAACCTGGGCCAAGCTCTCACCACCCTCACACCAAAGAAGTTCTTCCCCTGCTCCTCAGCCCAATCTCCCCTCTAAAACATACAGAAATACGCGAGTCTTGCAGAGCAGGGAAGTTCAGTTCAGGGAATAATCACAACCCAGTGAAAGGTTTCCCACCGGCTGGGAAAACCACAGCTAAACAGGGAATAAAAAAGGTCCCCTAAAGTTATTCCACACCTGATTCAACTCCACAAATGAATAAATGTTGTCCAAGCGGAGAGGAAACTTGTCTTTTTCCATATCATAAACCATGCGTGAGCTGCCAATGTAATCAAAGGTCTCCTGCAAGTGGAAAAAAACCCATAAAAATCATACATGAATCATATCAGGGTATCTGCCGAGCGCAACAAACAGCAATATTTGAGAGGCTGAGGTGAAGCAAACCCAAGAGTTCAAGGGCCAAACACTCCACCCAACATTTCTGAAGGTGCCTGGAAAGCACCAAAAGACCAAAGCAAACGGTACATCGTGCTTGGCTCCAAAGACAAAGGTATCGGAGGATGGAGCAAAGGATAAAAAGGAAGGCAAAGAGCAGAAAAACAGGAGTTATTGAATTCCACGAGGAAGGCAGGCCCAGAGGCAACGTGAGACTTCAGTGAGCTTGAAAAGGGAGCTGCAAGAAGCCGAGCGTTGCCCGAGGAAGAACAGGTGCCCCCAGGAAGAGAATCTCCCCGACAAAGAAAGGCAATGAAGCCACCAGATTTCCCCCTCCCCCCGCCCTTGACTAATTTACAGCTGAGTCTTCTCATTCCTTCTCCTCCATCCTGGGAGCCCGACAGAGAATGTCCCCTCCAGAGCCCCGTGTGCCTGTGTTGTACCCCCCTCCCCTCCCCAGCAAGGAAATTCTGCTGAAGGGAGCTCATGAAGGGAATCACACGGCCCCGGCACGAGGCTGTGGGAGCCAGCTTCACAAAACCACACAAAAGAAGCCATGGATGTAGATGCCTTGAGGGGAACATCAGCTGTTGGCCATCAGTCCCTCCTCCACACGCTTGTTCTGCTTTTCCACAGCTGCCAACTCCAGCGCTGGGCTCTCAGAAACGAGCTACATTTCGCTGCTGTCAACACATATATTTTTAATCTAACCCTTTTTCTGGGCTTCATTTCAGAATTTCGAGCCTGGCCGTCACATCCTCATCCTGATCGGGGGTGAGACATACAGACAGACACACTGGGAGGAAGCAGGAGGGAAAGCAAAGTTGGAGTCATTCATCCAAAATGAACCGTGGGGCAGAATATGGGCTGCCCCAGTGGAAGCTCCATCTGCTGTCGTTATCCCAGTGCAATTAAGATCCCGTTCTCACCGGGGGGGTGGGGGGGGGGAGCGGAGAAAACCACGGTGTGGGGAGGCAGATAAATGACTCCGTGCAAAGAGTGGGGAAAAAGTTCCATTTGGAGGGAGCCAAGGGCTGATTTGCCGTCTCGGAACAAGCCAAACGGTGGAGCGATGCCACCGCTCTTACCCCTTGGAAGAAGGTGAACATGATATTCCTTTGCAGCGAATGAACATCTGACGCTTTATGAAGGGCTTCGGCAGCGGCCAAGTGGGTGACAAAAGAGGTGACGGCGCTCTCGGCCCCAGGTGCAATGTTCCAGAAGAAGGAATGGCTGTCGATCTGTAAAGCACAACCGGGAGGCGTAAGAAACGTGCAGACAGAGAGGGAAACATCACATTGGGGAGGGAAATGTATCGCCTCCCTCTCCCATCCCACTCATCCTACTGATACGGGAAGGACCAAAGCACCCGGATTAATGAGATTTAAAAGACTAATTGCGTTTCTGTGGCAGCCCTGAGGCCTCGGAATCCTGCCACTGCCCCCAAGACTTGACCTGAAAATGGAGATTATCAAGGGCACCATGATTTTAGGGTGGCATCACCGCTCAGCACGAGGCTCTGAGGTGGTGAGAAAGTGGGAGTTTCGAGCCGGCATCTCAGGATCAGGGGTGGGGAAGGGGTAAAGTGACTGGAAACCAAACTGCCAGATGGGGAAGGGAACTTCTCTCTCAGCTCTGACACCGACTCACTGCTCGACACACAACAAAATCGCCACGTGATTCAGCCTTTGCCTCCCCAAAAACCAGGGACGACACAGATTAAGGATTTGAAATATCTTAGGAAAGCCAAACAGGCACAAAAACTGTTTCTCCTAGCTTGGTTCAGCCATGAAGGAAACACTGAAAAAAAAGTCTCAAGTAACAAGACAGAAAGTGAGAAAAAGCAGAATCCTTCTATTGAAACAACAGGCAAACCCCCAACTACAAGGGTCACGCTTTCAAAAATGTAACAGTCAGATCTAAAAGGTTTGGAACATGGAAATAAATGAAAATATTGAAGAGAAATATATTCCCAAGAGACTTGAAGCTCCCTTCTTTCCAGAATCCTTCCGCAAAGGAAGATTAAGAGGTACCTACTCGTGTAGCGACAACAATAACTTCCTTCTCAGGATCAACTTTGCCGGAGGAATTGATGGGATGCAAAGTGCTCCAGACGTTGTAATCGAGAAGAGGGTCACACACAACCTCTAGGGAGCAAAACCAACATTGCTTGAGCTGAGACAAGAGCGGAGCCAAGTGAGAAATGAGCTTTCGGGGCAGCTGTAGCTCACGGGTGGTTGGAGCAGGGGGGAAAACTTCTGCTCAGCTGAGATTTTAATTCACATACACACAATCTAACGGAGCGGGAACCCCCGAGCAGATTATGAAGCTGGTATTAGGTACCCACGTAGCAAAAATTCAGCAGTTTTCTCAGCCAGCATCTATTTTACATATTATTTTCTAAACTTATAAAAAACATAGTCCTAAAATCCTTACCATTTCAATAGTTTATTTTGCAAGGGCTCAGTTGCCACCTGAGGGTTCCTTAAACCTTTAGGTTCCCTTAAAACTTTAAGGGAAACTCTTAACACTTTTTTCCTTTTGCATAACTGTATTCCACTGGGATTTTTAGAATCATAAATTGGTTTGGGGTTGGAGGAGACCTTAAAGATCATGGAGTTCCAACCCCCCTGCCCTGGGCAGGGACACCTCCCACCACACCAGGTTGCTCCAAGCCCCATCCAGCCTGGCTTTGAACCCCTCCAGGGATGAGGCAGGCACAGCTTCTCGGGGTAAGCTCTTCCAAGGTCTCACCACCCTCAAAATGAAGAGTTTCTTCCCCACATCTCAGCTCCATCTCCCCTCTTGCACTTTCAAGCCCGTCCCCCTTGTCCCATGGCTCCCCTCCCTCATCAAGAACCCTCCCCCAGCTTTCCTGGAGCCCCTTGAGGGACTGGAAGGGGCTCCAAGGTCTCCCCGGAGCCTTCTCTTCTCCAGGCTGAACCCCCCCANATCTTCGAGAAGAAAAATAGGGAAGTCAAAATCCTCGTATGAAAGCCCGTTCCCCACAGGATTCCACACGGTCTTATTGCAGTGTGCAAATTGAGGGCCATAATCTTTGGAATAAACACCTGGAAAGAGGAAAAAAAAATAAAAATAAAATAAATGGGCAAATCTAAGCCTGCGAGAGAATAAGAGACCGCGGGAGAGGCAGGGCCTGCTGAGAAAATAGCAGCAAATAGAGAATGAGCCCCATTATGGCCCGAGGAACCAGCTGACAGAAGCTCGGAGAGATGGAGTGGGTCACCGCGTGCGGCGGAGCGGCAGAGGCAGAGCGCGGTGTCACGCAGAGAGAACGCGAAGCAGGGATGCTCCGAGCCATGGCAGGCCGAGAGGCTGGCACCAGCACACACAGCCAGCGTTTCTCACCCGCTGGGAGCACGCAGAGAAAACGTTACACTTCAAGAGGGAGGAACACACACAACAAACCCAGATTTTCTGAGCTCATCGTCTGCTGGAAGGAGCCCTTGGGCATCCGTCACGGACACATTTTAACACCTCAAACAGCACCAAAGCAGAGGCAGGACAAATGCCAGCGCGTCAAACTCCTCTCTGGAGCACACATGGATCCTTCATGGCAGAAAGCTTTGAGGAAGCTACAGAGGGTGCTGCAATTTGAGCTTCAACAAGGCCAAGTGCTGGGTCCTGAACTTGGGTCACACCAACCCCGTGGAGAGCTACAGGTTTGGAGGAAGAGCGGCTGGAACTGCCTGGCAGAAAAGGAGCTGGGGGTGTTGGGTGAACAGGAGCCAGCAGTATGCCCAGGTGGCCAAGAAGACCAACAGCCTCCTGGCCTGGTTCAGGAACAGCGTGGCAAGTAGGACTCAGGAGGTGACCATCCCCCTGGACTGGGCACTGGTGAGGCCCCACCTTGAGGGTTCTGTCCAGTTTTGGGCCCATTATCANTCTAGGGAGCAAAACCAACATTGCTTGAGCTGAGACAAGAGCGGAGCCAAGTGAGAAATGAGCTTTCGGGGCAGCTGTAGCTCACGGGTGGTTGGAGCAGGGGGGAAAACTTCTGCTCAGCTGAGATTTTAATTCACATACACACAATCTAACGGAGCGGGAACCCCCGAGCAGATTATGAAGCTGGTATTAGGTACCCACGTAGCAAAAATTCAGCAGTTTTCTCAGCCAGCATCTATTTTACATATTATTTTCTAAACTTATAAAAAACATAGTCCTAAAATCCTTACCATTTCAATAGTTTATTTTGCAAGGGCTCAGTTGCCACCTGAGGGTTCCTTAAACCTTTAGGTTCCCTTAAAACTTTAAGGGAAACTCTTAACACTTTTTTCCTTTTGCATAACTGTATTCCACTGGGATTTTTAGAATCATAAATTGGTTTGGGGTTGGAGGAGACCTTAAAGATCATGGAGTTCCAACCCCCCTGCCCTGGGCAGGGACACCTCCCACCACACCAGGTTGCTCCAAGCCCCATCCAGCCTGGCCTTGAACCCCTCCAGGGATGAGGCAGGCACAGCTTCTCGGGGTAACCTCTTCCAAGGTCTCACCACCCTCAAAATGAAGAGTTTCTTCCCCACATCTCAGCTCCATCTCCCCTCTTGCACTTTCAAACCCGTCCCCCTTGTCCCATGGCTCCCCTCCCTCATCAAGAACCCTCCCCCAGCTTTCCTGGAGCCCCTTGAGGGACTGGAAGGGGCTCCAAGGTCTCCCCGGAGCCTTCTCTTCTCCAGGCTGAACCCCCCCAACTCTCTCAGCCTGTCCTCCCAGCAGAGGGGCTCCAGCCCTCCCAGCATCTCCGTGGCCTCCTCTAACCCCGCTCCAACAGCTCTGTGTTTTTACCCCCCAGGTCTTATCCCCCATCGTGAGAAGGAAAGAGGGATCTGCTCACCTGGATTAATGCTGAAGGTGCTTTGGAGGGAGCTGCGCCTCATGCAGGTAACGGTGCTGGTGACAGCGTGCATGTGGGAGAAAAGCTGCATGGCACAGAGAGGGTACTCGGGGACAGATCCATCACGAGGGACGTTATGGTCTTGATAACACTGGATGGAAATAAAAATCATTATAAAACTTCATCTTTCCGTAATAACACCGGACCGTAGGTTTTTTACCGCAGATTTCAACATCTAAACTGCGAGAAAACCCAAACTTCTGCCTCCTTTCCTGAACCCTTCCCTTCTCCTGCTCGTTAAGAAGCATGGTACCTGCTTAATAACTTGAGTCTCATTGGCATCTTCGAGAAGAAAAATAGGGAAGTCAAAATCCTCGTATGAAAGCCCGTTCCCCACAGGATTCCACACGGTCTTATTGCAGTGTGCAAATTGAGGGCCATAATCTTTGGAATAAACACCTGGAAAGAGGAAAAAAAAATAAAAATAAAATAAATGGGCAAATCTAAGCCTGCGAGAGAATAAGAGACCGCGGGAGAGGCAGGGCCTGCTGAGAAAATAGCAGCAAATAGAGAATGAGCCCCATTATGGCCCGAGGAACCAGCTGACAGAAGCTCGGAGAGATGGAGTGGGTCACCGCGTGCGGCGGAGCGGCAGAGGCAGAGCGCGGTGTCACGCAGAGAGAACGCGAAGCAGGGATGCTCCGAGCCATGGCAGGCCGAGAGGCTGGCACCAGCACACACAGCCAGCGTTTCTCACCCGCTGGGAGCACGCAGAGAAAACGTTACACTTCAAGAGGGAGGAACACACACAACAAACCCAGATTTTCTGAGCTCATCGTCTGCTGGAAGGAGCCCTTGGGCATCCGTCACGGACACATTTTAACACCTCAAACAGCACCAAAGCAGAGGCAGGACAAATGCCAGCGCGTCAAACTCCTCTCTGGAGCACACATGGATCCTTCATGGCAGAAAGCTTTGAGGAAGCTACAGAGGGTGCTGCAATTTGAGCTTCAACAAGGCCAAGTGCCGGGTCCTGAACTTGGGTCACACCAACCCCGTGGAGAGCTACAGGTTGGAGGAAGAGCGGCTGGAACTGCCTGGCAGAAAAGGAGCTGGGGGTGTTGGGTGAACAGGAGCCAGCAGTATGCCCAGGTGGCCAAGAAGACCAACAGCCTCCTGGCCTGGTTCAGGAACAGCGTGGCAAGTAGGACTCAGGAGGTGACCATCCCCCTGGACTGGGCACTGGTGAGGCCCCACCTTGAGGGTTCTGTCCAGTTTTGGGCCCATTATCACACAAAAAAGACACTGAGGGGCTGGAGCGGGTCCAGAGAAGGGCAACGGAGCTGGTGAGGGAGCTGGAGACCAAGGAGAAAGGTCTGGAGAACTTGTGAGGAGCAGCTGAGGGAGCTGGGGGGCGCTCAGCCTGGAAAAAAGGAGGCTGAGGGGAGACCTTCTGGCTCTCTCCAACTCCCTAAAAGGAGGGGGTAGCCAGGAGGGAGTCGGTCTCTTCTCCCAAGTCACAGGTGGTGGGACAAGAGGAAATGGCCTCAAGCTGCACCAGGAGCAGTTCAGATGGGATATTAGGAACAATTTTTATATGGAAAGGGGTTTTAAGCCTTGGAATGGGCTGCTCGGGGAAGTGGTGGAGGCACCATCCCTGGAAGGATTTAAAATCTGGGTTGACGTGGTTTAGTGATGGTTTTTCTACCAGGGTTGATGGTTGGACTCTACGATCTGAAAGGTCCCTACCCACCCTCAAAGCAAAAAAACAGCAAAATGAGAACCTGACTGAAACTGTTGGGGGGAATTCAGGGCGGCAGAATGGTATTTTAAAGAGTAGCAAACGACCCAGACAGGGAGTTGAACGCTGACAGCACTCACCTGTGCAACACAAAGAGGCTCTAACACCCGTGTGGGGACAAAGCACAAGTTTCACACGTGAGAGAAAAAGAAATTACAACCACCCTGGGTCAGGTTTAATATTTTAGTGCTATTAACCTTGGTCTTGGCAGCTTATCTGAGGGCCTTCCCCCAACATTCTGCTCAGAAACACTGAGATTGGTGCTGAGATCGACTTCAAAAGAATACTTTGAGAACATTTAAGAACGTTATCTTAACCACCATTTTGACATTCAAGGGTAGCTTCAATTTCAGCGGCCGACTGGCCAATGTGAAGGCACCGTTTCTCTTCCTCCACCGTCTGCCAAGCATGAAGAGGGAACATTTCCTTACCAAAGCCATCATTGGGGCACTTCAAACCGGGAGAGAATCCCTGGGGAGGGCTGGGTTTGGCAACGGTCACCGCGAGGCCCGACACTCGGGAGGTTCCCTTCAGCTGCAGCATCACCTTTCTGGAAGGGAGAAAACGTCAGCGAAACGTTTGGATGAATTAACGAAGAGTTACAACCCAAATTACAACCCAAGGTGGAGCACATGAGGATGCTTTCCATCTAAATAACCAACCACCTCCCTTTCCTCTCCTCAAAACCACGTAAGGTCACGCGCTCAGCAACAAGCAGAAGACTTCTTGCCTCTGCTCTGCCCAGGATAAGACGTGACCAATCTTAATTACGCTGCTTAACGAACTTTAGCAACCACCGCTGTGATGAAGGCGGCCCACGAATCTCTCTAATAGCTAAAAAGCCCGTTCAAGAAGAAATAAAACTAAATAAAACACAATACACCCACAAATGTTTCAACTTTGCTATATTTTAATGCCACTTGGGCCGATTCTGCCATCTGCCACTTGAAAAATGACATTTCCATCACCAGATTAGTGACCTGTATTGGTCTCCCGGGCTCTGGTCACCCTGGGAAGACCCTCACGGACAAGGACTGACCTGTTGAAGAGGTTTCCATCCAACAGAATCATGTAGGGTGGGTGGGGGCCATCAGCAAGCACCCACTTCAGGTCCTCCTCCTTCTCGACCACGTGGATCACCCCCGTGTCCCCGCTGATGGAGGCTGTGGAAAGAGAGTTTGCCTTTTACATTTCACAGTGACCTGTTCCGTTCACGTTCCCAAACCATTCCAGAACAGCAGGGCGGGATTTCACCAAGGGCTTTAGGGAACAAGAGGTCATGGGATTAGAGGAAGCAATTTGAAGACGTACCATTTAGTTACACAGGACAGAAAACCAACAGAAAAGTGGCTTTTAGTAGGAAAAATAAGAGCTGAACGGACTTTGAAAGCATCTTCTGTTGAAGCACATCAAAGCACTTAAGGCTCTTGAGCTAAGGCCTGTGCACCACAGAACGCTATGGGGTTGGAAGGGACCTCTGGAGATCATCTACTCCAACCCCCTGCCAAGGGCAGGTCCACCCACAGCAGGTCCCACAGAAGCGTGTCCAAGCTGGGCTTGAATGTCTCCAGAGATGGAGGCTCCACCACCTCTCTGGGCAGCCTCTGCCAGGGCTCTGCCACCCTCAAAGTCAAGAAGTTCCTCCTCATGTTGAGGTGGAGCTTCTCATGGTCCCATTTGTGCCCGTTCTCTCTTGTCCTCTCACTGGGCACCACTGAAAAAAGCCTGGCCCCATCCTCCTGACTCCCACCCTTGAAGTATTTCTAGATGTTGATCAGATCCCCCCTCAGCCTTCTCTTCTCCAGACTAAAAAGCCCCAAGTCCCTCAGCCTTTCCTCCTCAGAGAGATGTTCTAGTCCCTCAACATCTTGGTGGTCCTCTGCTGGCCCCTCTCCAGCAGTTCCTTGTCCTTCTCAAACTGGGGAACCCAGAGCTGGTCCCAGTGCTCCAGACTGAGTCCCCTGTGGCTGACAGAATAAGGGAGGAGAGGAGAAAACAGGCCCCGAGACAGAACGGTACTGGGAGGAGACAGACCCTGCCTCAAGAACCAGTCGCAGAAGCAGTTTAGTGCTTTAAGGATAAATATTGCAAATTCAGAAACTCAAAGACAGCTGAGCACGAAGCCTGGAGGAGCACAAGAGGCAAAAGACTGTGACAGAAAAGGGCACTAACACCAAAGGCTTGTCCTTGTCACCCAAGAGACAAAGCATTTTCACAAGCAGCTACTAGTAAAAGAGGGACAACCCCCAGGGCTAGAAAAATGCTGTTCCTGTTGGAAACTGCCTGCGAGCCGGGAAGGCAGGGCTGTTTGCAACCGCTGGCCTGAACGCCAGGCTCCCAGAGAGGGAGGAAAAAGAGCCACAGAACCTTGTACCCGGGGTTATCTGACAGCCCAAGCGCAGCTGTGCTGCCCTGCAGTGGCAGCCGACAACCTCCCGCAGGGTGTGGCGGCCCAAGGAAGCAAAACTGAAGTGGGAGCGAGCGGAACACTGCTCGAATGGCATTCCCTTACCCACCTTTTACATTTAACAGTCCCTCAGACCCGCTTTCTCTATTTCAATATGATAAAAACACCCCTTCTAAATTAACAAGCACCACACGAGCAGCTCAACCAAACCCTGTGCTTCCTTCAGACACCACATCCTCGCTCCCTGCTCCCTTTCGCTCCTACCTCACTAACCCCACCGTGTCCTGCAGCGCTCACACCTTTGCCTCTCACTCCTAGAGGCTGCAGCTTGGTTTTACCCTGCGTGCGGACGCAGCACGAGCTCAAAATGCTGCTCTTTGCCTTGGCAGGGCGTTTCCGAGGTCTGCAGGAACACAGCCTCTAAGGTGGCCACCCCTCAATGTAGTAGAAACGGGGGAGACTATCCGGTGTTACGGGAGCAGGACTGGAAAAGGGCAAACGGCGCCGAGCACAAGGGTGACACGGATCAAGGCAACAGCGGTACTCACACTGGCAGCCGATCTGGTGGGTGGCATTCAGGAGGCGAACGCACGGCGCCGTTTTGTTCAGGGGGATGTAGATCTTCCTCTCAACTGAGTTCCCCTGGCAGCAGCCTGAGGGGAAGACACACCTCAGAGAAGG
>VZRU01018365.1:0-10346 GCA_013398155.1 Pedionomus torquatus | reverse complement strand
GCCGGCCCCAGCCCCCCAGCCCATCCAACCTCACCCTCCCGTCATCCCAACGCCCGCCCAACCCGTCAAGGTGAGTCCTTTCCTTAACGATCTCAACGCCCGACGGCTTTTCATTACCTTCACGTCAAGGAGTTGCTCTTGGCTTTGCCGCCAGAGGCACGTTTTAAGGCAAAAACTGGCCACGGTTGGGTCAAAAAAGTCGTGGTTTGAGAAACTCGAGGAGCCCACGGTGACTGTCCTTGACAGCAGTTAACGTTGGCCACGGGGAGTTCCACCCAGGTTGTGTGGAAACCTCTTAAATCCTCTTAAAACCTCCTTCTCTTGAGCTTTGTATGAGTCGGGAAGAGGTTCTTGACTGGTTGAAGTGATCCCTGCCCTTGGTTTTTGGTGGTTGAGTAGAAACAATCCATATTTTTCACCGTAGGGCTTCCTACGGCTCAAAAATACCAAAATATTTACAGAAAGAGCGTCCAACGTCCTTCTCGTAGGGTTGTCACCAGTGATGGTCCAGGCTTGGAGAAACACGACTCCCAAAAGTGCGATATCCCCAATGAATCTCCGTTTCTTTGCTCGGTTTTAGACAAAAAAAGGGGTGAAGAGGAAAGCGGACACCACCACGCCGACCACCATCGACCCGATCCACGAGTCCTCATCGTTACCCGTCGAACCCAAAGCCACCAAACTGGGTCCCCGTCGGGAAAGCAGTCGACCGGTGAAACCTCCCAAAAAAGACGTTCCGGATTCTCAACAACACCCGCTGGAAAAAAGCAGCAAAATCTCGGAGCAGTTAAAATACTGCGGGGGAATCATCAAGGAGATGTTCGCCAAGAAACACGCCGCCTACGCCTGGCCCTTCTACAAACCCGTGGACGTGGAGGCCCTGGGGCTCCACGATTATTGCGATATCATCAAACACCCCATGGATCTGAGCACCATCAAAGTAAGAGGAGCTTTTTTTTCAGGGGGGAGGAGAGGGAAGAGTTGTGGGGAGGAGAAGAGATTAAAAAAAACCCAACCCCCAAGGGTGATATTTTTTCACCCCTCGGGGAGCGTCCTCCAACCTTTGGATGATCCATTCTTGGCCGCAGTTGGTTCCATCTCGTCTCCTCGTGCTGGAATCTTGAGATTTAGGGGGGGGCAGGGGGTGAAAAAGCCAAACGTGGGTTCGTTTGGTTTTCTCCACCGTTTCGAATGAAGAGAAAACCCTAAAAACCATCCTCCTGGAGGAAAAAAACAGTCCCCAACTGGTTGCTCCGGAGCGGGAACTGCTGGTTCCTGACCTGACGACCAATGACCTGACGAGCCATGGTCTTGAAATGTTGTTGTTACAAATAATTTCTTGAGTTTGGGGGTTGTTTTGTGGTTTTTTTCCTCTTAAAGCAATCGAGAAATGCTCAGGCGGGGGGAGGTTTTCGAGAACCTTTCCCAATATTGGAGAAATCTCCCCATTTTTCTTCAGGCCAGGAGGGAGCCCCAGAGAGCATCAAGGACAGGATTGGATTTAAACCAAGCCCCTTTTCAATCCTTTTTTATATAAAAAAACATCTTTCTCACGTTTTCCATCAAAATTGGTCTTTTCTGTGATGCCCAGGGAGTTCCTTCCCATTCAGAATCGCTTCGTTTCCAAGTGAAAATTCATCCCCGTTTCTCCTGGAAACGGTAATTTGGGTTTAATTGGACAAAATCTTCCCTGGAAATGTTCGTTCAGGATTTAGAAGTGGAATTTTTTTTTTTAGCCAGGAAATCTCTTGAGTTCGTTGTCTCCAAATCTTTTGGGTTACGGAGCGTTAATTCATTATTTTGGAGCCGTGACTTGAAGTCCTTCCTTGGAGATCTTGAACCTTGGAGTAATCGAGCCTGAAGTCGTTCTTCAGAAATCTAAAGTTTTTAGTGCAGATTTTAGTTAAATTCATCATTTCGAAAGTCTTTCGCTCTTTTTCACCTGGTCTGGGTGCGGATTTTCCTTCCTCGCGGCCTTTTCCCGCCTCTTGGACCTTGACGGGTCCAACTTTGGGGACACCAAAGTCAATCTTTGGCTTTGTCCTTCCTCCTCGGGACTGGTCAACGATGAGCGTTAGGTCTTGCCCATCTGGAACTGGCACCTCTCAAGGTTGTCTCCACCCCCATTCCAGCTGCACGTAGGTTTTGGGAGACCGTAGAGCAGGTCTGCGTCCTCCAAGGGTGGAGGCCCAAGCTCTGGAGACCCCAGCGTGGTTCCTGGAGGAAGGGTGGGTGGTTGAAAGCAGCTGAGATGGTTGAATCCTCTTAGATCTTGATGGATCCAAACCTTGGGGACACCAAAGTCACTTCTTGGCTTTGTCCTTCCTCCTCAGGAGTGGCCAATAATGAGCGTTAGGTCTTGCCCATCGTCACCTCTCACCCTACAATTTCTTGGCAGACGTTGCTGAGGGAGCTATTGGAACCTTCTTCATCTTCCAGTTGTCCAACGCAACCCCCGACGTGGCGTTGTCACAGCTGGAAGCAGCATTGGGCGTGATGAGGGGTCATCTCAAGGTTGTCTCCACCCCCATCCCACCTCCATGTAGGTTTTGGGAGACTGTAGAGCAGATCTGTGTCCTCCAAAGTTGGAGGCCCAAGCTCTGGAGACCCCAGCGTGGTTCCTGGAGGAAGGGTGGGTGGTTGAAAGCAGCTGAGATGGTTGAATCTTGTCCCCTTCAAGAACAAAAGTTCATTGTTGGGTGAAGAACCATCCTGCTGTCCTCTTGTCCCTCTGACCCTTGAGATCTCCCCTCTGGGGGAACCATCTGAGCAGAACCCACCGCGATCTCCTCCTAATTCAGGATCTTGGGCACATGGGGAGGTTCAGCTCTTCTTGGTCAAGGTCTGGTTTGTACTTAGGGCCTTCAACACTCTCTTCAGCACAACATCTCCATCAGGTTCTTCCTCCAAAGCACCTGGAGGTTGTCAACCACCTGGGCTTGGAGGCCACGTCCTCTTCTGAACGTCACCGAGGATGCCCACAGTCAGCACATACCTCTGTAGGAACCATCCACAATCCTTCATTTGACCAAAATTGGTCGTTTTTTTCACCCCGACTAGTAGTTATTTTTTTATAAACCATCCACAATCCTTCCTGAGACCCAAAGCGATC
Source organism: Pedionomus torquatus (assembly GCA_013398155.1). Lineage (NCBI taxonomy): Eukaryota > Metazoa > Chordata > Aves > Charadriiformes > Pedionomidae > Pedionomus > Pedionomus torquatus. Next base: position 7,234 of record VZRU01018365.1, on the reverse strand, counting down.
GTTCCTTTGACCAAAACAAGGCGTCCTTTTTCTAGAAACCATCCACGAACCTTCTTTTGACCAAAACTGATCACTCTTTTGACCAAAATGAGTCGTAATTTTGAGAAACCATCCACAGTCCTTCCCTTTGACTAAAATCGGTCGTTCCTTTCATCAAAATCGATCCTTCTTTTGACCAAAATTAGACATTTATTTTTCCAGAAACCATCCACAGTCTTTAAAACGGGTTGGTTTTCCTCCAAAAGTAGTTGTTATTTCTCTAGAAACCACCCGCAATCCTTCATTTGCCCAAAATTTGACTGAAACGGATCATTCTTTTGACCAAAACCAGGGCTCATTTTTCTAGAAACCATCCGTGGTCCTTCCTTTGAACAAAACTGATCCTTTTTTCACCCAAAACACGTCGTTCCAGCGCGGGAGCAGGTGAAACCCCTCCCCCCTGTGGGGCCGTCTTTGCTCAACCTGTGGATCGGATGGATTTGATTGGTCGCGGAGAGTTCCCTTGTATTTTTTTTTTACCCTTTTTCCCTTCTTTTTTTTTTCAGTCCAAACTGGAGACCCGGGAATACCGGGACGCTCAGGAATTCGCCGCCGACGTCCGGTTGATGTTCTCCAACTGCTACAAGTACAACCCGGCCGACCACGAGGTGGTGGCCATGGCTCGCAAGCTGCAGGTGAGGACGCGCCGGGGTCTCCCTCCAACAACAAAACAAAACACCAAATAACCAAAACTAGCCTTGAAATAACCAAAAATAGACCCGAATAACCAAAAATAGACTTGGAATAACCAAAAATAGACCGGAATAACCAAAAATAGACTCAAAATATCCAAAAATAGCCTTGAAATATCCAAAAATAACCTTGAAATAACCAAAAATAGACCCGAATAACCAAAAATAGACCCGAATAACCAAAAATAGACCCGAATAACCAAAAATAGACCCGAATAACCAAAAATAGACCCGAATAACCAAAAATAGACCGGAATAACCAAAAATAGCCCAGGAATAACCAAAAATAGTCTTGAAATAACCAAAAATAGTCTTGAAATATCCAAAACTAGCTTGAGAATAACCAAAAATAGCCTGAGAATACCCAAAAATAGCCTGGAATACTCCAAAAATAGCCTGGAAATAACCAAAAATAGCCTGGAATAACCAAAAATAGTCTTGAAATAACTAAAAATAGTCTGGAAATATCCAAAAATAATCTGAGAATACCCAAAAATAGCCTGAGAATACCCCAAAATAGCCCGGAATAACCAAAAATTGTCTCAAAATATCCAAAAATAGCCTCGAAATATCCAAAAATAACCTTGAAATAACCAGAAATAACCTTGAAATAACCAAAAATACCCTAGAATAACCCAAAATAGCCCTGAAATAACCAAAAGTAGTCTTGAAATAACCAAAAATAGTCTGGAAATATCCAAAAGTAGCCTGAAAATACCCAAAAATGGCCTGGAACAACCCAAAATAATCTTGAAATAACCAAAACCAGCCTGGAATAACCAAAAATAGCCCTGAAATAACTGAAAGTAGTCTTGAAATAATAAAAAATAACCTGGAATAACCAAAACCAGCCTGGAATACCCCAAAAATAGCCTGGAATAACCCAAAATAATCTTGGAATAACCGAAAATAATCTTGAAATAACCAAAAATAGCCTTGAAATAACCAAAATAATCTTGAAATAACCAAAAATAGACTGGAAATATCCAAAACCAGCCTGAGAATACCCAAAAATCGCCTTGAAATAATCAAAAATACACTGGAATAACCCAAAATCGCCTGGAATAACCCCAAATCGCCCGGGAACGCCCCCCAAATCCACCCAGGCTCAAAAAGCCAATACTTTTTGCCGTTGAATCGAGGTTGAAACCCGGGGGCTTCCGACTCGATGGGGCTTCTTTATTAATCCAACACACCCCCCCCCCAAGGAGCCCTAAATTCACTTTTTTGTTAATGAAAAAAAAACAAAATAGGTATAAAAATCCAGCAGGATGATTTTTTTACCGGTGATGACCAAGGAGCAGATTTTCCGGTCGAAGGAAAATCAATTAATTAGGTCATCAATGCTCATTAAGGGCAGGGATTCGGCGCCAAAGGCGGATTCCTTGGAGGAGCTCCCAAATCTCACCTTTTTCTGCTCGGATTTTCCCTAAAAACGGGAACCCGCGGGAGTAAATGCATCAAAATGGTTTTTACCGGTGGATGGAAGCAGCGAAAAACTCTCCAGAGCCCGGAAAAGGTGGAAAAACACCCGGAATGAAGGGCAGGAGGAGGCTGAGGATGAAGGAAAGTGGTCCTGGGACCTTCCATCGGCTCGGGTTTGGAGAAGAACGATAAAAAAAACCAACAGGTTTGGGAAAAATCTGCAAAATCATCACGATGAGCCTCAAGATGAGCCTCTACTGGAAGGTGAGCCTCAACTGGAAGATGAGCCTCAACTGGAAGGTGAGCCTCAACAGGAAGGTGAGTCTCTACAGGAAGGTGAGTCTCTACAGGAAGGTGAGTCTCTACGGGAAGATGAGTCTCTACAGGAAGATGAGCCTCTACTAGAAGGTGAGCCTCAACTGGAAGGTGAGCCTCAATGGGAAGATGAGCCTCAACTGGAAGAACCAGAAACTTCTCCGGGAAGGAAGAACGTGGCTCCAGCGATGGGTTGAATGGGTGGAGTTTGATACCAACCAGGTGGTTGATTCGCCGAAAGAATTTGGATGAAATTGTAGAAAATCCGTCCATTTGGAGTTAATTAGGGTGGAAATAAATCCCGGATCTTCTCCGGTGGGATTCGGGGCTCGGCCACGCGCCCGGGACTCGGGGAGTCCAAAAGAAATAGGAATTGGAGGTGGAAAGTCAAAAGTTTGGGGCAGGAGGGAGGAATTCTCTCTTCTTTTGGTACCATACGGCATCGAAGAGGTGGACACCGATGGTCATCCTTCCCACCATCCCGTGGGTCATCTTCTGGGAGCTTCTTCCTGCTCCGAAAGGAGCCGCTGAGCTGAGGAATAAGTCCCTGAAAGCCTAAAAGGAGGTGAATCCAACCCGGTTTTGGGTCTCGCCTTGTAGGGAGACCTTTCTTTTGGCTGGAAGAACTTGGCCGTTGACGAGGTGGCACCTTGGGGGAAAAAGGTCTCTTTTTGGGTGCGAATGGGACTCGATCTTCTGGGCAACAGAAAACAAACGGCTCTCAAAACTCTTCTCGCTCTTGGAGGCAAGAAGAAAGGTCCTTGAGCAAGGGTTTGGCTTGGATCGAGGTGGTCTTCGCAGGGTTTGTGTTGGTTTGGTGAAGGGAAGACGGGATTGGACCCACCAACACGTGGTAGAAGATCTCAAGAACCTGGACGCCGCAGCTTTTAAGTGATTCTTACCCTTCTTGCTGGTAATTTTTTCCCCCCAAAACCATCTTGGAGATGGTCAAAATTCCAAGAGAACTTGGAGCTTTGAGGAAATCCTCTTGTCTACGACATCACGGTGTTGAGGCCTTGGGTGGAGCCCACAAGGCCACAGGAACCACCATCCTGAAGATCCCGCCCACGTTTGTGGCGTCTCGTTTTTGCCCAAACCTCACGTTATTTTTCCCTTCTTTGTATTTCCAGGACGTGTTCGAGATGCGCTTCGCCAAGATGCCGGATGAACCCGAAGAACCTGTGATTCCGGCTTCTTCTCCCGTGGTGGTGCCACCTCCCACCAAGGTGGCTCCACCTTCCTCCAGCGACAGCAGCAGCGACAGCTCCTCCGACAGCGACAGCTCCTCGGATGACTCCGAGGAAGAGCGAGCTCAGCGATTAGCGGAGCTCCAGGAGCAGGTACCACCTTGGGGGTTGTCCACCGGGACCCTCTTCTTGACCTTGGTGGCCCCGGGGTCTTTGCCCAAAGCTGTAGACGTTCTGGTTGGACAATGACCATCAGCCCCCAAATCGTTGGTTTTTAAGGGAAACCACAAAGGGATTGGGTGGTTTCTTCAAGAAGGTTCTTCCAATTCCTGGTAGGACATGAGGTTAATTAATAATAGGAAAATTAGGAAATAATGTTAATTAATGTGATTTCGCTCAAAGCTGGAGATGTTCTGGTTGGACAGTGATGACCATCAGCCCCAAAATCGTTGGGTTTTAAGGGAAACCACAAAGGAATTGGGTAGTTTCTTCAAGAAGGTTCCTCCAGTTTCTGGTAGGACACCCCAAGATGGTCCCCAACGGCAGGAGCTCAGGGTACAGAAATTGGGGTGTGATGAAAAGGTGGAAGAACCCACTTAATTAACAGGAGAAGACAAGAAAGCCTTGGGCAGTAGGAAATAAGGTTAATTAACGTGCTTTCGCTCAAAGCTGGAGATGTTCTGGTTGGACAATGATGACCATCAGCCCCAGAATTGATGTTTTTTAAGGAAACCACGAAGGAATTGGGTGGTTCCTTCAGGGTTGGTAGAGAAATAACCCTGAAGAGGTGGTCTCCATCCTCTCCCAGTGATCACTAAGGGAATGTAGAGAAATTGGGGTGGGATGGGGAGGTGGAGGAACCAACGTCATTAACGGGAGAAGATAAAAAAAGGGTTGGGAAGTTGAGAAAAGGAGGAGGTTCTGGGTTCAGTGACCTCGATGTCGGTGTCTCCCAGCTGAAGGCGGTGCATGAGCAGTTGGCGGCCCTGTCCCAGCCCCAACAGAACAAACCAAAGAAGAAGGAGAAGGACAAGAAGGAGAAGAAGAAGGAGAAGCACAAAAAGAAGGAGGAGCTGGAAGAGGCCAAGAAGAGCAAAGCCAAGGAGCCGCCACCCAAGAAGGCCAAGAAGAGCAACAGCAACAGCAGCGCCTCCAGGTCAGCCCCCTCCCTCTTCCCTTTTACCTTGATTGGTTGGTCCTCTTTGCTAATTGAATTAATTACGAACGGGGAACACCCAGGGCTGACCCCCAAGCGGCCCCTCCTGGCCCCAGCCTTCAGGGTCCTTTGGGGTCCCTTGTTGAAAGAGCAGCTTGATCTCAACCTTGGTGTCCTGCAGCGGGTTGAGGTCAACGTTGGGGGTCCTACAGCTGGTTGAGGTCAACCTTGAGTGTCCTACAGCAGGTTGAGGTCATCCTTAGGGGTCCTANGGTTGAGGTCATCTTTAGGGGTCCTACAGGAGGTTGAGGTCATCTTTAGGGGTCCTACAGGAGGTTGAGGTCATCTTTAGGGGTCCTACAGGAGGTTGAGGTCATCTTTAGGGGTCCTACAGGAGGTTGAGGTCATCTTTAGGGGTCCTACAGGAGGTTGAGGTCATCTTTAGGGGTCCTACAGGAGGTTGAGGTCATCTTTAGGGGTCCTACAGGAGGTTGAGGTCATCTTTAGGGGTCCTACAGGAGGTTGAGGTCATCTTTAGGGGTCCTACAGGAGGTTGAGGTCAACGTTGGGGGTCCTACAGCAGTTAGAGGTCATCCTTGGGTGTCCCACAGCAGGTTGAGGTCAACCTTGGGTGTCTACAACAGGTTCAGCTCAACCTTGGGGGTCCTACAGCAGGTTGAGGTCAACCTTCTTCTCCAAGAGCAAGTTGAGCTCATCTTTCCACGCCCCAAGCTCGTGGTGGAGCTTCATGCTCTGCTTCTCCAGGAAAAGAAAAAAAAAAGGATGACGTGGAAGAGGTCGAACCGAAACGGCTCCTTTTCTCCCTGATTGGTTCATTTGGGCTTTTAATTGTTGTTAATTAGTAAGAAGGAGGCGGTGGCGGTGAAGAACAGCAAACCGCCCCCCGCCTACGAGTCGGAGGAGGAGGAGAAGTGCAAACCCATGTCCTACGAGGAGAAACGGCAGCTCAGCTTGGACATCAACAAACTGCCCGGGGAGAAGTTGGGGCGCGTCGTCCACATCATCCAGTCGCGAGAGCCCTCCCTCAAAAACTCCAACCCCGACGAGATCGAGATCGACTTCGAGACCTTGAAACCCTCCACCCTGCGGGAGCTGGAGAGATACGTCACTTCCTGTTTGCGCAAGAAGAGGAAACCTCAAGGTACCTGTCGGGCTTGGGTTGGGTTCTTTTTGCCCCCAAAATCGGGGGGTTTCGCCTTGTTTCGGCGACGGTTTCCCAGGCTCCGGGGGGATAAGGGCGAGGAAAAGGGATGGCTAAAGAGATTTTAGGAGCTCAATCCCCTTCTCCTGGGAAAAAAAGGAGGATTTTATGAAGTATTTTCCAATTTCTCTTTCATATTTTTAAATTTTATAATTTTCAAATTTTCAAATTTAAATTTAAAAAATGGAACGTTTTTACATCATTGCAGATTTTTTAATATTTCCTTGCTTTGACCGGTTTTCTTGTAACTATATTTTATTCCTCAGTGTCTCTTATTTCTCACCCAACCTCCTCTACTCTCCCATTTCTGATGGGAAATTTTCAAATCAGCTGCAAAATTTGGAGGAGGTCATTTCCGTTCCGAATTTTCCAGCTTTTCCTGTCGCTGGAATCTCATGAGGAGGTTTTCACCGTCTCAATCCCGGTTTTGAAGTTTGACTTCCCTTTCAAAATTACACTCCAAAAGCTTCCGTTTCGGATTTTAAAAATTAAAATTCTCAAACTTCTAAAATTCAAAATTTAGAATTTTAATTTTTTTTTAATTTAACTTTTTTAGTCCTTTTCATCTCGGCCTTTAGCAAAGGGAAAGGGCTGTGGCTGCCCACTTATATCCTCATTTTATTCTTATTTTAAACCAATTCTTCTCATTTAAGCTCTTTTAAAAAGAACAAATTTAGAATTTTAAGCAAAAATTAAACTTTTCCTTCATCCTCTTGGTTTTTTTCCTATAATCTTCATTTTAGCTCATTTAAAAAGAAGAAATTTATACTTTTAGGCAAAAAAAAATGTCATTTTTGGAGGATTATTCCCCCTTAAGCTCTTTTCAAAAGAGAATTTATAATTTTAGGCAAAAATATTTAAATTTTTGCCCTAATTCTCATTTTTTTTCCCCGATTCTTCTCATTTAAGCTCCTTTAAATTAAGAGAAATTGGAACTTTTAGGCAGAAAAAAATTATTTTTTTTTTAAATCTTGATTTCTTTTCCTATTTTTCTGATTATTCTCCTTTGAGCTCTTTTCAATAAAAGAAATTTATAATTTTAGGGGGGGGGAAAGGTCGATTTTTTTTTCTTTATTCTCGTTATTTTCTGATTCTTCTCGTTGAAGCTTTTTTATTTTTTATATTTTAATATTTTTTATATTAAAATCAGCGCTTTGGAGAAAAAAAACCCTCAATCTTTTTAATTCTCTTTTTTTTC
>VZRU01018364.1:105484-165817 GCA_013398155.1 Pedionomus torquatus | reverse complement strand
AACCCTGGCCCTCCCAGAAAACCAGCACACAAGGGAAGGTAGGACTGACTACTCAGTCCCTAAAAGGTGGTCCCCTGGCATCTCTGCATTTCCGTCTCTCTCTGCAAAGACCTGGCAAAAGTTTTGCCAGATCTGAAAGTAAATTAGAAGCTCATATTCCCCCATCTGCTATTATTTTACTCTGTTTCATTCACACAGCTAACTAGACACTCGTTAGAAAATTAATTTTCATATTAAAAGTGTAAGCATCCAGTTGTATTAAGACATGCTGAGGTTGATACTGATTTTTAATCAAAACTTGCACTTTTGTAGGACCTTAAGACCTCTCATAGGTATGCTCCTTTCACCATACAGGATAAGAAATATGTGATCACTCATGTCTCCTCACTATGGCCTTTCCAAGACAATTCATAGTCATGCCTCTCTCGGGGTGCAATGCAGTATTTGGTGCCTGATGCTTAGTCTGATTCAGTATATCAAGACACACCGGAGTAGGTGTATTCACAAGATGCACATCTGAATTCCGAAGTCTTTGAAGTTTTAGTAACTGAATAAAATATCAGGTCTAGGGAGCAAAGAAGTCTTTTTTGCATTGTCTAAGTTTGTCAGATTTGAGGAGGTAGAATCCAGATTCGGGCATTCTCCCAGTGGGCCATACTATAGCAATAGCCACTGGGTGAACAGCATTTAGGAGTAAGCAGGTAGCAGCAGCCCTTTACTGTCATCTTTTCTTCCCTTGCAGATGTGGCAGCAACAGGGTTCAACTGCCAGGACATCATACAAGAGGACATGTTGTCCAAGGAACAGAAGGTGAGACAGCTGCAGGAAAGCACTGTGTTGGTTAGATCTTACAAACTACTTGGCTGTTGAACATAAAAGTTGATAGCTATATATTCAAAGAGCACTTTCAGTGGAAATCAGGCTATAAAAATATCATCCTGCAAGGACAAGAGAGAAAGATAAATAAAAAAGCAAAGGAAATCATGCTTTTTCATGATCCTGACGTATTTTATTGTAATGGGGCCAGTCATGACGCGCTATTTTATTCTGACACGATAGGAAAGATTTGTCTCCCAGAAAGGAATGATTCCAAGCAAGCTAGATGCAAAATGTGGTACAAATACTTGCAAGAAAGGATTATACGTCTATTCTGTGCTAGTGAAAAACTTGGTTTCTTTTCCTGCTGATAGTTCCCCCTCCTGTAAACTCAAAGTAAGAGAGATGCTTGGATAAACTTCTTGAGTCTGTGTGTGTCTGTGCCTAATTAACCCTATGTGTTTAGCCACTAAGTGTTTCATTTACCCTACCCTTTATGGGTCTCTGTCGAGCAATTTATACCAGACTATCGTATTTTAATTTGGTTAAGTACACATTGGTGCAGGGTAAATCATACTGATCTAAAGCTGGTTTGATTTGGCAATGGCTTTTGTTGTCTTTAAGCCGACCATGTTTACCAAGCAACCTGCCTCTGACAAGTTGCTCCCAAATATTTTCTTTTATTTCAATAATAAATATACCTTTTGCCCCCAACCTGACACTAGAGTACTTTAAAAGTCAGGGAATGCATTTTTAATTTCAAAATTTAATATTAATTGTTCATCAATAGCATCTACAAGGACCATCCACTTTTTTTTTGTACAGGTACAAAGAAAAACCTGGCAATTCTTGCCTCTCAAATTTCTTGGTTTGTCTCTACAGCCTGAACCTTGTAGAAACCCCTTTACATGTACCAACCCAAGAGCTGACTTGCAATTGGAAAATTCATGAAGTGAGAAAGTGTAGAATTGCTTCCAATGGAATAAAAAATAAATTTCTAATTAGTTTTAAATGCTTAACTGCAATTTTGCTACTTGAGTTATTACAGTATAATTACAGTGACCTAGTCTAAGTTAAAACATTGTATTCCCGACTAACCCTCCAAGTACGGGAAAAGAAGTATATCATCCAATGTAAGTCAAAGATGGTTCCCACTGTCACCATTTCTATTAAGTAGAAAAGCGACACTACCAAGTCAACTGGTTGTATTAGTGAAATTTCTAGGTGGTTTGTAAAATGTCTTGGACCTCTTTAGAGGGAAAGGTACCCAGGTCTTAATTACATAGGACCTTTTCTCAACTGGTTGTATTAGTGAAATTTCTAGGTGGTTTGTAAAATGTCTCGGATCTCTTTAGAGGGAAAGGTACCCAGGTCCTAATTGCATAAGACCTTTTCTATTCTATCTAGTTACAGTTTTTGTAGGTTCTCTTCTGTGTAGCAGGTACATTGGTTTGTAAAGCCCCTTAGACTCCACCTGGAGAAAACTCACACACCTCCTTATGCTTTCATCATGTGGTGATGAAAGGCTGCCTGAGGGTTTCCAGTGCCTCTGTCCTACACATGGAATAATCAATGTCTATTTGCATCAAATGAAAAGACAGAGAAAAAAAAGGCAAAATTGCTATGGATGAGTTATCTATATTTTGGTCACTACTCCAGATCTTGAGCATTTTAAAATGTGTAAAAACACTCACACTTTCTGGTTATATGGAGACATTTTTTACAGATAAACATAACTACTAATTTCCTCAGGGTCTACCAAAAAAAAATAATATTTTTCAGAGGACCCTTGAAAAGCCGTGTTTGTAAAGACATCAATCACTAACCAATACTGTGCAAGAATAAGTTGCTCTTTTGACTAAGTCACTACAGTTGTATTCCATAAATCTGTACTTCTAAGCTCTGCTACAGTCTCTCCGTATGGCACTCAACTGCATGAAGTTCTGTAGAGAAAATAAAACAGCTGCTGCCACAAGGAGCCAACAAATCTAAGTAGATAAGGCTCCAAGACAACAGGAGAGAATTGTGGAAAAGCAACCTCAACTTCCTGCCTTAAAAAGCAAAATCCCATATTTCTTTGATTTTTCTCCCCTGTTAATGCAGACCAGAAGGTCTAAATCCAGGACTAACTCTTCTCTATATCAGAGCTAAGACAATGTAGTCTCAATTTCAGAGGTAACTAAAGGCTGCTTTGCTACAGAGTATGAAAAAGTGTTTAGGAACAAACAAATGGTAAACTATGAGATTAATTATATATTCATTATGTGCTTCCAAAACCTCAGAAATAATTGGATGTTAGGACTTCTATTCACACCAAGTTTCAAATAAGGCCTCCATTATGTCTACATTAAGCTTACTGCTTCACTCACCAAAACAGATTATTTTTCTTTCATGGCATTAAGATTTAGTTCCACTTAACCTACCTTTAGACTAGGTTCTCTAAACATTGTTTCAATTCTGAAATCCAGCAGTAATGCATTTTTCAAAAAGCTTATGATGAGAATTCACAGTTCTTGGCACCTACTCCAGATGGCAGGTTTTCAAAAAAATTTAGCACATGATACATTAAGTGTCACCACTAATGAAAGGCCCATCAATAGACCAGAGACACGGAAAATACTGAAATCCTGTATGTTTAAGTCAATTGGGGGCATTTCTGCATATCACCATGGCTAATACTGGATCTCCTAAATACTGATTTTGAAAGAGAAAAGCTACCGGGTTACATTGTACTAATATATTTAGTTATCTAAGGGTGGTTAACTATTCTACTACAAATTGAAGTCTGTCATGAAAATGGGTCAAATTGTGTGTGGCGATACTTGAACTGGTTTGTCAGGGCTGTGCCCAACCATCAAATATTGCAGTTTCTGGATTTGACTTTCATTCTGGACACCTTTAAAAAAATAGAAATAATCAGTTCTAAATACATTTTAGGTTAAGTAGGCAGAGAAGTCACACATCTGTTAATTAATTAAATCAAATTGATACAGTGTTTCCTTCTGAGCTGTGGGTTAGAACATTCTGTGTTCACATGCATCTTGATTTGATTGGCACTTGCAGATTATCCTATCACCCTCTGGTAAGAACCTAGGGCAGAGCTCAGATTCTGATCTCCTTAGGTAGATGTCCTGGGGGGGCAATCACATGAACATGGTCCTTCCTGTTCACTGTGCTGGGCTTAAATACAGAAAATGCACATCCTTCTTTGGGATGTTGTGAAGAACGTTCTCTTATACATAAAGGGACCAGATGGCAGAAATAGAGAAGAGGGGTAAAATTAGCCAGGTGATTTGCTTTAAAATGACCTCTTGCACATCAGGCCAGGGTTTCAGCAGCCTGTATAGTAATTCAATTAGATAAGGCTCTGATTCTTTCTTTTCTCTGCTGACTTCCAATGCATGACTGTATGTTCTGAAGAAGCCTGTTAAGTGAGTTCAGCCAGCACACTGGAAATAATAGTTGTGTTTTCAGATGCAGCAGTGGAAATAACTGTCTTCTCTCAAACTCTGTAGCAGTCTAATGTCATAGATAAAGAACTTTCTGCCCATTCAGAAGCAGACTTAAGTTGCACTTTGCTTTGATGCTAGGCCACAATCAACAGCTTTTAAACATTATTTGTTTTTATAAAGATGTAACAACCCATATTGAGTGTTTTAAGCTTCAGATGCTCGTTATCTTTATCAGCTGTTTATGCTTATGCAGGAAAAGGGATTTGTCAAGTCTGTCCAAACTCTGCCAATTTTGTTTAACCTATGTGCGAATTTATAATGTTTGGTTTTTACAGTGTCATGCGTAAGAGATGATCACAAAAGAGCAAGAGGAAAAACTACAAAGGCTTTTTAGTAGTTCTCTGAAGATTGATAAAGCAACGATTATTTCCTTTGTTTCATCTCCTACTTGGCTCTTAGAGAGACTCAATCATATGAAAGATCTGAGGAGGAGGATGTTTCAGGATGCAAAGTACCCTTATTTCCAAGGATCCACTGCACGTTCTGGGAGTACCATGATGCTGTAATCAAAAGCTTTCAAGCACCACTGAAAAACTAGTATGACAAATCCCAGGGGGGTTGTCTTGAAGGAACTGATCTGCAAAGAAACAGTTTTGGAATACTATATCATTTCCCTGTACGTGTGTCACCTTGATCTGCATTGCCACAAAAAGAGGTAAAGTTAAATCTAGCAGTTGCGATAACAGCTGGTCTTTGTATCCTCTGCTGCGCACCGCCAAATCACACTAATGATAACACATACTGAGGAATTCCCACATTTAGCTCCTGTTATCCAATACTTTTTTTTAATATTTCTTCAGTTGTGAAGACATGATTATATTATTAAAGAAAACTTTTCTAGAACTGAGTGCAATAGCAAAGACATCACAAGAACAATTGTTAGAATAACAGATATTAAAAATTGCAGTTCTGGAAAAAGGAAAAATTTAAGATCCTCTGAAGGTTCCAGAAGAATGTACAAAGACTAGAGGGCTAGATACAGCAAGGACTACTGAGCCTGAACTATTTTACACTATAAACATGGTAGTGCCATAAGTAGGTTCTTCTGATATTTTTTTTTGTATTTTTGTATTTTTATTATAAAGCTGTATTTTCATCAAAACTCAATCTAGACAAACATAAAAGGCAAAATTAGTTTTGCTTTTTTTTTCAGAATATAACATGTAGTTTTTAAAAAAGGAGCAGCAGATACTGAAATCTAAAAAACCAAACACACGGTAGCAAGTTCTTTATGCAATTCCATTTGGAAATACTGGTGGGATGATTAAAAACAAGGAAGGTGCTTGGAAGTAATACTTCCAAAGAATTTAACTGCTGTCTTCTATTCTGGTAATTATTTGTGGGCAGGAATTACACATCTTCATATAATGGTGCAACAGAAAGAGCAGGAAAAAGTCTAAACGTGGGAAAACATACCTGCCTGAGGCAGAGGCACACAAGGTGCCTGATGTCCTTGGAAGTTGGAGTGCAACTTCAGAGAAGTTGTGTAAGACCCTCTAAGAAGATCACATATTGCACAGTGTCACCCACTCCCAGAAGTGAAAGGGGTACGTCTCAAAGCCAAGTGCCAGCTGCAGAGTGTGTGGGAACAAGCACAAGGACATTATCTGCTGCTGTTGGAGACCTGCACTGTACAGGGAATTAAGTGTCCCATAAAAATAAATAGAACTGCATCAGGGAACTGGCCCTGTAGCCACTTCTCTTCCTAACTAGAACAGGTTTTGCCAATAGCTTGGATCAGCATTGTAATTAGGAGCTGCAGGGAAGCTCACTCCCTAACTTTGTAGGAATGCAAGACAGTCTTCCCGAGTACTTATTAGATGATCTGTGCCATAAAGCAGAGTGCAGGGACTAACTCCACAGCTCAAACAAAACACGTACTTTTATCTGATTTATCCACTCCAGATTTAGCCATTAGTCAGAAATACACAGCTACTGAAGAACCTGTTACCCATTAACACCCCTGAGAAAATACACATTCACATGTACTACTGCAAGAGACATGACCGCAGGGGAAGCTGTTTATTAGATCGCAGGATTGTTAATACATCTTTAAGCATACAGCAAGCTTATGAGTGAAAGAAATACACTTTGAGCCATTCTAACACAGTAATACACATTCACACCGCTGATATCTTTTCAAGAAGTTAAGCCAAATTAAATATAGGATTTCAAAGAAAATTTCTATCTCATTCTGGACAGATCTATATGTTCACTTTTTTCTGGATTAGTAAGTTAGTATGACTGCCCCCAAGCTTGTGCAGGAAAAACAACCAACTCAATAACAAGCGAGTTGGCTGAATTTAAATAAGTTCAAACTAACGCTTTACGCCCTGGCAACAAAGAAGCCACACCCCCACATCTCACAAGAGTTCTGAACCAGAAGTAAGTGAAACTGCAACAACAACAAAAAAAGATTAAAAATATTAAAAATAGTAAAGCTTCTTCTTTGTAAGATGAACAATAAGATCTTGGTGCCTATTTGCACCATTTAACTTTATTCCTCCAGGCTAAGCTTGTCATCTCAACCCCCTTGAAATTCCACAAGGAGAACTGCACATTTCCAGAGGGCAAATGAACCCAGCTATCTTCAGATGATTGCATTTTTGTCAAGGACTATTGAGTAAAGAAAGAAACAATTATGAGATGCCACCTTGAAGTTTAGGTGAGCTAAAGCCAGTCCATCTTGATTCATTATGAAATATGATTATTCCAACCTTAATGCATCCAGTGGAATCCTTATAGTTTGCTGTGAGGTACATACCCCAGGCCAGTACAGGTAGACCATGTTAATGCAAAAGATTCACTCATGGGTTCCTCAAAACTTTCATTTTAAGCCTATGCCTACCTGCACATCTGAGTAATAATGCCATTCACAAACCATTTACAAAAGAGCTGTCCATATTTGGCAGGGCTCTTGCCGACTAGGAAAACAAGTGCAGATTTCAATTGCTTTTTATCTGTTACTTTCCTGAAGAAAGCACGGGCATACATTGATTATTACCGTCTCCAACACTGAACACAGGCTCCCTTTATTGAAAAGGCTTACTCTGAAGATCTCGTCGCCTTTTCATCCTTTTATACCTCAGCAAATCATTCCCCTGGCTTTCCCTTTTCCTTCATAAATTTTATCCCTCACACTTTGAAATAGTGCCTTCCTTGAGTACAACACTATTTCTCTCTGCTTCTTTCAACTGTTCCTCCACTTTAAACTGTGTCACCTGTCATACAGTTGAGTTTTGAATGATGTGATAAACAATATTGCAAGTCCTCAAGTGGAATAACAGCACATAAGTAAACTGAGCTAAGAAATCATCTCTGCTTTCAGAATAGTTTGTTAGCAGGAAGTAGCCAATTCTTCACTATTAGAGAGATCTGATTTTAACCTAGAAAAAGATTCAGATCATCATGACAAATACTGATTAATGAAAGATGGAGCAAATGTAACTTTGTATAACTTCTCCAGGAGCAAACTACAGGGTTCACATTTCAGGAATATGTAGTGAGCATTCCTAGTTTGCTTCCACTGTTCTGAACATCTTCATTAAAATGACCGTTATAAAATATTCCAGAGCTTTTAATGGCTTCAGTTAATACCTACCAATAAAAGAGATATCATAATAACTGTTGAAAACACTGAACAGCTGTATTACTTAGTGTTTTCAGTGTTTAAAGCCTAAGTTGGGTTTTTTGATTTTTTTTTTTTGTTTACTTTCTTCAGTTGTTGGTTTTTAGATTTTTTGTTGTGTTTTTGTTTTTGTTTTACAAAAACAAACAAACAAAAAAAAACCCAACCAACAGAATAAGCACTTTCCTATTCTAGACACTAAGCATTCTATATTTGCAAGCTTAACATTATTTTTGCTTCCCCCTCTACTCTGCACTCATGAGACTCCCTCCTGGAGTCCTGTGTCCAGCTCTGGAGTCCTCAGCAGAGAAAGGACATAGAACTGTTGGAACGGGTCCAGCGGAGGGCCATGAAAACATTCAGAGCACTCAAGCCCCTCTGCTGTGAGGACAGGCTGAGGGAGCTGGGGCTGTTCAGCCTGGAGAAAAGAAGGCTCTGGCGAGACCTTGGAGCAGCCTTCCAGGATCTGAAGGGAGCTCCAGGAGAGCTGGAGAGGGACTCTTGGTCAGGGAGGGGACAAGGGGTAATGGTTTTAAACTGGAAGAGGGGAGATTTAGATTAGATTTTAGGAAGAACTTCTTTCCTGTGACGGTGGTGAGGCACTGGAACAGGTTGCCCAGAGAAGCTGTGGCTGCCCCATCCCTGGAGGGGTTCAAGGCCAGGCTGGCTGGGGCTTGGAGCAACCTGGTGTGGTGGGAGGTGTCCCTGCCCAGGGCAGGGGGGGTTGGAACACAATGATCTTTAAGGTCCCTTCCAATTCTGTGATTATATACCCAATCATTCTGTGATTATATACCAAGTTAGATTTTCCGTCTTAAGTCCACAGTACAATGAGTCAGCATTACTCATAAGACTTTAGTCCATCAAATAGAAAGCTACATACATGAGTTTTTACCTATTCAAGTATGTTAACAGAACCTGAATGCACACTGAGATTTGAGATCTTTGGATTCTTATCTCTGTGCCAAAGGTCAGAAATTTTTTTATACAAATCTAAGCACTAGAGCTTTAAAGGAAAAAAATTAGTATTGTAAGGTTCATAATGAAATTTGCAAAAAACCCAATTATACAGTTTTCACCACTTCAGGATACAAACCTGCACAAGGGAAGAGGTTAACCATAATTTACAGTATTAAGAGGAGCAGATGTAAAATAGACTTCCTGTGTTGGATTTATGAAAGCTTCCAAGCTAGGAGCACAAATCCCACTGGTTTATATTTGAAATCACAGTGGGTTCTTCTCTACAGCAAAGATTGAACTCCTGGAACAATATGACCAGCCATAATTCAGGGAATTCATAAATGAATTTGCAACAAATACATATTTATATGTTAGCCTTCCCAAAATAAGAGGTAGTAATTAAATGTTCTGTACATGTCCTTTCTGCTGATTATCAGCCAGAGCCACCAAGGTCCTAGGCATCTTCGTGAGTGACTTAGTGTTTCAGTGAGGAAACTCAGCAGGAGCAGGGGAGCTCAAGGCCTAGCAGGATCAGTCCTGGAAATTCACTCCTCCCATGATGAAGAATGGGTAGAACCATTTCACAGGTGGCTGATCAAAGACTCAAGACATTTATCTGATTTCGTCCATGTTTAGTCTTCTGCTCTTATCACTAGATAACCCAGACTCCTGCTGTAATATGCCTGTAACTCTTTCAGAAGAGGCCTGTGGCAGGCTTGAGTGACAGGTACTGAGGTAAGAAAGGTCAGTGTTCTCACCACAAACCTGAGAACATCACTTTGAAGTACTTCTTATTTATGAATTATTTTAGTTTCTTTTAAAAATGACAGAAAATCAAGCTTAAGCAGACATACAGTTTGTGTTTATTTTATGTATAAATGCATCTTTGTAGAAGTGGGTTTAATTTTAATAATTATAAAAATATAGCAGTCACAAGTGCAGGAGAGAATAAGGAAAGAGAAGAGCTAGGCAAAGTTCTGTATAAAAAAGGTAGTAAGTGCATTGCATAAGAGTGAGTGTGAGGATAGATAAAAAGCAAACACTGGATGAAGTACAAAGTGTAGACTGAAAGAACTTACTGCCTCTAGCTATTACATGAAATTCTTGGAAAAAAAAAAAAAACAAAACCTGAAGGTAATAGACTTAGATCACAGAACGGGCAAAGTATATTCTTTGAACAAACATCACTGCAACAAGTTTTTAAACTTTCAGAGGGTGGTTTCATCTGAGGTTCAGATACCAGATAACATACACTAAGGCCATTTTCAACCTCTAGTAACTACAGCCTCAGTGCTCATTTGATTCCTGGTCCAACTTTCTACTTAACAATAGTATTTTAATTTTGTGATCAAGGCCATTCATACAGACCATAGTAATCCTGTCAAGCCACTCCTTTCTCACAAACGAAGAAGGTATCACAGCTGAAAAAGCATAGAAAGGGAAAAGGCTCCCATATGTTACTATCTTTCTGAACTAATGGTATAATCAAGTAGGAAGCAAGCCCCATCTGACTCCCAGTGCAATCCATGGTCTATTACCAGAGCTGTGTACCTCAGCATTACTGCTGAAGTTACAACCAGCCAGCCCTGTCCAATCGCACAAGTTACTGGGGCTCAAAAATATGCAAAATAGAGTCTCAACTTGTAGGCATCTTTACCAAGCCAGTGTCTGCCACCACTGATCTCTTCAGAACATAAGAATTCCCCATTAAGAAATTGGGTGTCTCGCTTCACGTACCTATCTTTGAAATTTTGGGACCAAATCATTCTCCATGCTTTCTATGTAGAGTAAGAAACCCATTTGTCTCACAAGGGACACATTAAGATGAGTACATAGACATTCCATAAGGAAGTTTGATCTCCAAAGGCAGAAAAGCATTAGCACTACCCTTTCTTTCAAATATTAAAAAAAAAAATAATAATAGTTTCCACTGTCATTGAAGTAGTGCCTAGAACTCAAATATGCCCTTGTCGTAGGCAGAGCTGCATTCCAAAGTGGGTAGTCAACTGGTTTATTTGACTGTACTTCCAAGGAGACTTAACCTTTATGCAGAACAAGTGGATGAAGAACAACATTATTATGCTTGTTGCAAAAGTGACCATGTGTTATGCTAATAAGAAAAGTGTTCAGCTGCATGAAAATAACCATCCCCCTGAGATCATTCCATTAAAGTTTAATGTTTGCTCTGTAATCTTTTGAATATAGATCATTTGTGTACAACATGACGGTCCCATACAATCATCTGTTTTGTCCCTTTAATGTCAAGGCCTCACTAACACTGCACTCCATCCTCATTATCAGGCTTACTGCATTAAGCTGCTGTTCATAAGCTTTCAACAGTTGGAAATGTAATTCAATTTCTTACCATATTTTCCTTTTCAAAATCGTACTCTTATGAAGGGTGAATTTAAATTTAGATGAATCATGTGTCACTTACAACTCCTTTTGAACACAGCTCATCAGAAGTTACCTGTAAGACAGGTTCAAAACCCTTCTGAGGTGGGCCTGTCTGACTGCGTTCAGCCTGACAAAGGCTGTTAGTTCCAAGTCATCTGACTTGACATTGAATTTGCGTCCACTCAAAGCAACCTCCAATGGTAACAGAGGGTAAAACCAGGAGAATAGGACTTTAACAGAAGAAGAGAATGTTTTTTCCCTAAAGCTCAAGGCTCTAAGTCATACTTACACTTTCCCTCTCTGCTAGTTGTTCTGGGCCTACCAGTATCTTCACACAGATCAGAACAGCCACACCATTACCTGTGCTCACATGAAGCTATTGCCAGGTGCTGCAGTGGTAAATGGACACCTAAGAGCACCTTGTGCATACAAGAAATCCTTTCTTACTAAGGATATAATTAATAGCACAAGCTTCCTGACTAAACATGCATTGGATGCTACCACAGTGCAGGAAATACTTGGTTTAATAACTAACACCTCTATACTGCAGAAATGAAAAATTGTTCAGAATTATGCCAAGTGATGACTAGTTCTGGCAGACAGTTAATGCACGGGACTAGAAATCAGACTAGATGCATTAAAATTGCTGCTCTGCTACATCCTTTGTGTGACCTTAGTGACATTCCCTACTACACAGGCTCTTATGCTGGGCACACGCCTCTAACATCCAGCAACCTTCCAGCTCATCCACACCCGCACATTCGGGAAAAGTTGAAGGAACAGATCTTGCAGCAATACAGGAACATGTTGTCTATGAGAGCAGTCAGTCATTCCTAGACAATTCAGTTCTTCTGCAGAAGTTTTCAATCCCTCATTTGTGAAGTGTAGATTATCCTCCTTTCTCTCCTCATCTTGACTATTCATACATATTACAAGTCTATAAGCGAGATGCAGCATTGTGTGTTTAGTCTCACAACACTATGCACTAGGCAGCTGCGAGGAATGCAAATTTATGACACCTTAGCCAGCACAAGAACAGCAATGCTTCATGTACATGCAAAATACTTCACTAAAAAAGGTAGTATGTCTAAGCAGGCTGAAATACCTAAATATCAGGAGGTGGGCTTTAGATGTCATGGGATCCCAAGAAGTTTCTATAACTTATGCAAAGACCCTTCAGGAGTCATCTGGGGTGAGACCTGTGCCTTCAGGGAGCAGCTGCTACGATAAGGTCTGTATCAGCTGCAGCAGTACTGTAAGAGAAAACTGTAAAGGAGATAGTTGAAGTATCATTGTGATGAGGTGGACAGAGACACTATTTTCTTTCCTGCTATGCTTTAGATGTGTGTCCACTTTACATGCGGAGCTTGCAGGGGAAAACAAGTGTAATGAAAAACATCAGTTACACAGACAATTTCCCATGCAAAATTCCCCATAATCTGGTCTCTGACCAGTAGCTTTTTCAGCAGATCAGCTCCCTCTGTTACAGGGCTGAGAATGAGACTGTTGCTTTAAAAAAAAAATTAAAAAAATCTTTGGAAATAATTAAATTACCAAATATTTTGCTACACATTCCTTATTCCCAACAGTTTGCTTTGGAAATCAGAGTATGTCTGGTTGGGAGAAGAAAGCTAGAATCCTTCTGTTAAAGATCAGTGCTCAGATCTGATTTAAATTCATGAATAATTCTGGTATAATAAACACTGGGAAATGGAAATGCTCAAGACATGAGCATAACTAAGTCTGCCTCAGAGAGTGCTATGCTTAAAACATGATTTGATTTCTACCCCAGCCCCACTCATAGGTTTAGCTTGCTTGCTACTTTTTCATAAATAAAAACATTTACCTTAAAACACATTGTAGCCATGGTTACACCACTCCCATAGCTTGCAGTACAGAGCTAGCAGCTGCCTATCAGACCTCCTCTGCAGAAAAATAGCAAGTATCCTCTCACTGTAAGCAATGCAATTACAAAAAGCCTGTGCCCAGTTAAAATACAACACCATATTTTATACTGCTTGCAGCAAACTTTGCAGTGAAGTGAATACCTACCATTCTATAATCACCTTCTCCCCCCTTCCCACCCAGACTTCTCTTTATATATTCCCCACCTAGGACTGATTCTTACCATTTATGAAGTCTCAGGTGATTTTTGTTCGTTTCATAAACATTTTCAAATACCAAAAGCCACATGTAGAGCAGATCACACACAGCCTCTACCTCAGTGCCTTTTCTATCCTGCTTCTCTCAACAGTTTCTTAATACAATCCTTTATGCTATTAATTTAGCAGAAGGAATTCAGGATTAACCAAAGTATTTTTCAAGTCTACAGAGGACCAGTGTTAATAGCAAAGCAAGTGCACTCCAGCTCGAGCCAAAGCGCATAGCAAGCCCCGGCCTGGGTCTTCCCATGCAACCCAACTGGTTTTGGATCAGACACTCTGCCTCCTATCACTGACCCATAAGCAAAAGACTCAGAATAGCATAAAAAAAAAAGCAAAGATGAAGCATTTCAAGAGAACTGAAAAAGATGGTGTCCAGCTGAAGATTTGAATTGATTTGAAACATCAATGGCCACAGTTACTTCTCTCATCTTTCTTACCGCTCGTGATTCATCAAGCGGCTACCTCAGAATTGCTCTGTTTTCATATCCCTCCAGCCAGTGACTCTGTAGACTGTTCAATAATTTTATTTTACTTCTAAGAAGATGGGGTATAAAGTCTCTCATGTTTTGTGGAGAAGTTATTTCATATGTCATTAAGGCCCATTTCCAACCAATCGCATTTTTCTGAACCTCCCGGAGCTTTTTGCTTTTGACATGGCTTCAGGCTGGAACATCTCATCCCACAGTGAAGCCTATAGGGAGGCAAGAAGTGGCTGTCACATGTCCCCTTTCTGCAACACTCAGGGGCTGGGGCTTGTCCCTCTTCCCACAGGAGCATCACCAAGTCTGTCTCAAAACTAGTAACATCAGCAGATCCTTGTCCATGTGCTTCCACACCATAACAGGTCTGGCCATGAATTTACCATCTCTAGTTCCACACATCAATCACAGTTTTACCTCCTTGCATGAGCTACTCATGGAAGCTTTTTCCGCAGTAACCACACAATTACTGGGTGAGCAAACAAGATGTCCTTGCTGCCCTCATCTCAAAAACTTTCCTCAGCACATACCTGTTTTCCCCACTAACACCTTCAGGTTGCTTCTGCCACACACACAGCAGCCCCTCCTCCGTTTAGACTTAAGTAATATTAATGAGGCAACCAGCCTGGGGTAACAGCAGGGTTTGGGTCATACTCACAGAAGCACACTATTGCTTTTATTTAAGGTGAGCTTTTGTACTTGGTAATAATTGTCTCAAATGTTAACATTTAAATAACTGGAGTTTGAAGTGAAGACTACCTAGAAAAAAATATTTTTATTAATCTATAATTAACACGTACAGTCCTGCAAAGCCAATGTGACAAACATGCAACTGCAGTAAGGCAGAGGTATTACCATGGCTCTGACCTGTGTTGAGCACAGATGGGAACCTGAGCTCCCTCTGTGCCAATGGCTTCTCCAGTTAGCCTGGCCAACCACTAACGTGGGCAGCCAAAGCGTATTCTAGAATGATGCTGCCTATTTGATTCTCAACATTGTCCAAAAACAGTCTGCAACTAGCAGCTCTGTATTTGAGCAGCACAAGCACTTAGCTTAGCAAGTTGTTTGTGGGATGTGTGCCCCTCTTTGCTTCAACATATAGATGTTAATCTTCTCATAAATAGTAACAATTCTACTTGAAAAGTGGTATCTGAAGAAAGGCCAAGTAAATTCAAGATTTGTATACAGATCCAGGAGCCTTAAGGCAATGTTCATCTCTTTACAGAAATCCACGTGGATGAATAATGATTCTGTCTTGGCTGGATTAATACCAAAAACCCCCATCTTCACCTGATAATCTGGAGGGCTGCATCCATGCTGCAGAACACATTAAAACACAAAGGTAAGTCTGTTACTACAGAACTACACTAAGATGAAAAAAAAGATAGTTTCTTTATGTTGCCTAGATAGACAGGAAAAAACCAGCCCCAAATCTGCTCCAGATTATATTTACAGAGCGTTTGCTTTGGGGTGGAGGAATGAAGGTGGTGTCACCCTGCACCTAAGAAGTTCTATTCACAAGTTTCAGGAAGGGTTTTTAATTTACTCTTTCCACTAGAAATATTGGTGTTTCACTTTGCGAGAATTACGTACCCTGCCTCTGACCTATAAGCACCTAAACTAGTAAGGAAGGACAAGCCTGCCTAGGTAAATAAGTATCTGGCTCTGCCAGGTCAGAGTAGGTATCTTCACCACATCCAGGCTCACTTGACTAGGCTTAAAAACATCAGCAACAACAGCAGCATGAAAAATTCGAAGTTCTTTATGAAGTTCACCTGTTAATCAAGGGACTGCAAAAGACTTTCCATAGCTGACTTATAAATTTACATAGCCTTTAACAGGATTTTACACATTTTACACAAACAGACTGCATTACACACAAGAAATTCAGTCAGAGCAGTCTGGTAGGTGTAACTGCACATCTAAAGCCTACAGAAGAAGAGTACAACCTTCTTACTGCTGCACCAGCCAGAAAAGTGAAAATTACAATCAGAAAACAGTTACTGCTGCGCAGTTGTGACACCAAGCACGTGGAGTCCCATTCCCTGTCAGGAACTACAAGCTATGCTTGATCACAGCCTCTATAGCCTCTCCACTGGAGTTGCACCACCAAAATGCAGCTTGTTCCTGCATGCCATTTATAACTCGTACAGCAAAAAGGAACCAGATCCATACAACACCATGCTCACATCCCCTCTTACACACAAGAGAAGTGGTTCAGCTCTTCAACAGCATTAACTCAGAGGAAATGCTGGGAAAGACAGAAAGCATTTAGCAGTCACACACACTCATTACAGCATCAGGGAATTTAGCCTCCAGCTTACTCTTCAGAAACTGCCAACATTAAAAAGTCATTTATTTTCAAGGCCACCTTAAAGTAAGATGGTAACCTAAACAGGAGCACTGAGCAGCCCACATCTTTACAAAAATGTCATTAAAGTAGTTCAGGCATCCATCATACCTATTTGTCTACTACATCAAGCCTTTGACTGACGCAATGAAGAACAAAAACCAGAAAGTTTTGCTCAAAAGCAAAAATTACCTTCTTTACAAAGACCTCCCACCACCCATGGAAATTTTCAGTGATAAATATCTCAGCAAGGTCCTGAACTGAGCTTAAATACAGCCCCAGACCATGGGACAGGTGTGGGAGGAGGTGCCAGGTGAAGGTTGTCAGGGTCATTAGGGCCTACTGGCACCCTCGGAACCCTGATAATCAGGATAGAGACCAATACTCTTGAGTGATCTAAACATGGAATTTCTCAAAGTAAGAACTGGATGAAAACTAGGGCTAAGTTTTTCGTATTGACATACATGAGAGACTTGTGCGGGCAGAGCAGATGCTTGCAGTCTCCTGACAGATACTCATTACTTCTGCATCCAGACATATACTATACTATAGCATGTCTGCATCCAGACATATACTATACTATACTACCCAGACATATACATATTATACCATGAGCAAGATTAATTTATGAGTGACATAATGGCTTGGAAAATCTCTCAGCTTATAAATAGATCAGCAGCTCCCTGTATGGAAGACTGCAAGTTATGTTTTCAGATACGGAGCTTTCTTGCCTTTAATTTCTGTGCTAGGCAGACAGTCCAAATGCAGGGGCATGGGGTGACAGGAGAAGACAGTCAAATCTATACGACATAGTCAGAGAGAAGGTCCTTGGATGAAAGGCTGCTACTGTTGAAGGTTAACCAGCTCCTCATCTGAACTCCTGCAAGCCAGAGCACATAGGCCAGAAATGACATCTGAACGGCAGACTTTTAATCACCAGAACTTCATCACAATCCAGTGTCTTGAGCAGAAATGCCAAGTACATGGACACCAAGGAAGAAAATCTGTTTGCAGAATGTAAGATCAGTGACTAACTGTGGCTTTCTACAGCGAAGAAAAACAAAACCAAAAAGTAAACCCCACATAAAACACAAATAGGTATAAAAAAAGAGCAGATCTATTTCTTCACATACTTGGTACCATATAACCAGTTCACACAAACATCTATGAGCTTAATGCAGGTTCTTTATTGAACCTGAATAACTTAAGAGTAAAAGCTATATGGGCTGAGAAACAAGTGGGAGTTCTGCAGAATAGTTAAAAATAGGCAGTTGTAGAAAACTTTCAACACTTACTGTACTAAGTACCAGACAGCTCAGACACTACAGTGTCTGCCTTCAGCTTTCTTTCAATGTCACAGCTTGTTATTTATAAATCACTTATAATAAAGCTACCTGACACTGAAGTCTAAATTCTGCAACATATTAAACTATAAAGAGAACAACAGCCAATAAGTAAGAAGCACATACAAGAATGCTCAACTTTAGCTGGGAAACAGGATTTTAATTCTGTAAGTTTAAATTCTAAACAAGAAGTAGTGCATGCCCCATGAGCAAGAACAAGACGGTAAAATCAGATTAACTACACAGTGAAAATAAAAACAGTTCCCATTTTTTCCTGGACAATCCATTTTGCCAGTGTTATAATTTAATGTACAGCCTGAACTAGCATTGCTGCCCAGAGAAACAGCCCAGACTTCCTCACAGACCCAGAACCAAAAATGTTTCTTGCTGTGCTACACCCCGTGCCCCATGCAGCTGTAGCCACCTGCACAGTCACACAGTGAAGCTGTATCAGGGAAGACCTACAGTCTGAAACCAACCATTTCACCGTTGTTTTTTGTTAGATTAGCTAAGACAGCCAAATCACTGATCCTGTTTCCTCACACAGTCATGACAAGTGGTTATGCTGGCACAAGCAAGAGCAGCACAAATACAGAACCCAGAGGCTGAGAAAGGACCACGTCATGAAGTTGCAGCAACAGCTGCTTTAAGTTGTTTTTAAGCGTGTGTGAAATTTCAGCAGTCACAGGTTTTCCTGCTGAGGTTTTGAGCTTTCACACCACTGCAGCAAATGAAGGAAGGCAAAATCACATGCCTACACTGCTCTGGGCAATGGACAGAAAGTAATGTATCGCTATCAACAAGCTGCAAGGTGAGAACCTACTCTGACTGGTACCTGAACCTGCCTCTTGGATGACAGACCTAACTGATTAGGTTGCTCCAGATGGACTTATGTTCTTGGCCAACCTTCCTTCGTCATGTGCCAGAGGATTAAAAAAGAATGATTTCTACATTCACTCATAGTACCATACACATGTACAGATGAAAATATATGAAACATGCTTATTTATGAGGGGAAAAAAATCTCTTATGAACATACATTATTTTGAACAGAACGTGACACTGAAAATTTGAAAAGCCTGTGGCGTTCAAGAAGTCAGCTCCTTGGAAACTCTGAGGAGAGGAATATAAATACAGAAAAACAAATCTAATACTAAAATGAAAACTATACCTGAGACTATGTTAGTTAGCATCAGTTTTTCTTTTCTCCTAGATATCTGTGCCTCCAGACCACGCCAGTTTAATTGGAGCTAAATTCCTGGTTCAAAAGCCCTTAGGAAATATATAGAGGAGAAAACATTCAAGCATTCATGGCATGGTTTCTCCTCTGCTTGCAAGAAAAAAATATGTGCTG
This sequence comes from Pedionomus torquatus, assembly GCA_013398155.1. Taxonomy (NCBI): domain Eukaryota; kingdom Metazoa; phylum Chordata; class Aves; order Charadriiformes; family Pedionomidae; genus Pedionomus; species Pedionomus torquatus. The sequence continues at coordinate 146,813 of VZRU01018364.1, read as the reverse complement.
CAACGATGAGAATGCTGAGCATTTTTTCTGAGTCCCATCTTCTTGCTCTGTCTGCTGGGAACACTGCAGGAATAAAGGAAAGTGCTGAGAGCACACTTGGGTTGCAAGTGTAACTAAGAAGCTGAATTAGTAATATTTTCATCAAAATGGTCTCATAAGTAACGTATTTTCTCATCTGGCATGAAATTTGCTCTCAAAAACTTTCAAAAAGCTTTTCACATGAAGGTCTGAAATGAACACATATCAGTGTATAAGCTACTGAAGCTTTTTTTCTTTTTCTCAGCATTGCAAGATCACTAGTGGGTTTCTTACTGCTCAGTAAGCTTTTGAAATATTTAGAGAATATTCTAGGATTGGAATCCAGTTCTGAGTTTGTGTACGGACAGGATGCTCTGCAGTTGCAACATTCACTCCAGATTTTAACTTTGAATTTAACAGCAATTATTTTATTTTTGATTGGGTTGTGAAGCTTTTGTCGTGATAGGTACAATGACCAAAATTCGATGCTGTAAACCCATACGGAGCTGAGCTGAAAGCAACCGTAAACTGCAAATTCTATAAGGTTAGCTTTGCTTGGGATAAGAAAAAACCTGCATGTGTAAATAAAAAGAGGTCACTTACAATCTGAATATGAGAGCCAGTAAGCTGTTTCTTGGTGTCAATAGTTCATTTGGTAAAAATTACAAAAGGGACTGAGTTAAAATAATCATCATATATTTAGCTGCCAGAACAGCAGAAATGCTGCCTTTTAAAAAACTGAAGATATAAAAATCACATTTTTTGTTATGTTCAGTCACCTTTGCTGAAAGCGAACAGTTTTAACTTTAATTTTTTTTTTTTTTAAACAAACACATACCCCCAAAAAAGGCAAAGCAAACTGAAAGCGTAGTACAGAAGTACCGGGTGGGAATAGCTCGGGCTTCGGCGTCATCTAGGGATACCGGCGCCGGCGGACGCCGATTTCCAGCACCGAAGGCGCGCACGAGCAGCCAGCCCCTCTGCACGGTTTGCATAAACGTCTTCTCATGCATTTGCATTCCTGGAATCAGGGAATTGTCAGAGTTGGAAGGGACCTCTTGAGATCCTCCAGTCCGACTCCCCTGCTCAAGCAGGATTGCCCAAAGCACATCCCTCAGGACTGCATCCAGGAGGGGCTTGAAGGTCTCAGGAGAAGGGGACTCCACACCCTCCCTGGGCAGCCTCTGCCAGGGCTCTGGCATTCTCACCATAAAGTTTTTCCTCATATTGCAATAGAACTTTTTGTGTTCCATCTTGTGCCCGTTGCTCCTTGTCCTGTCACTGGGAATGACTGAAAAGAGTCCACCTTCATCCTCCTTCAACCTACCCTTCAGATACTTAGAAGCATTCATAAGATCTCCCCTCAGCTTTCTCTTCTCCAGGCTCGAGTCCCAGCTCTCTCAGCCTTTCCTCATCAGGGAGATGCTCCAATCCCTCCAGTATCTTGGCTGCGCTATGCTCAAATCTCTCCAGTGGTTCCCTGTCTCTCTGGAACTGGGGAGCCCAGAACTGGAGGCAGTTATTTCAGTTGTGGCCTCCCCAGTGCAGAGCAGAGGGGCAGAATGAGCCCCCTTGACCTACTGGCCACACTCTTCCCTATATAGCCCAGGATTCCACTGGCCCTCTTGGCCACCAGGGCACATTGCTGGCTCATGGACAGTTAACTGTCTACCAGGACCCCCAGATCCTTCTCCTCAGAAGTGCTTTCCAGCAGGTCCGNGAGAGCTCAAAGGGCTCTTGGGCTGTCCACTATTTATACAGTAAGATAATTGATCTATAGTCATATTCTCATGGGAACAAAGTATCTAGGTCCCCAGTCCAGATAGTGTTTTGTCTGTGTTACCAGTCATCCCCCAAAGTCCGGGTACAACTTACCGCATCCGATGTTCTGATGGCCAAGGCCTAAGCACAAGGGGGCGGGGGAAAGGAGGGAAGAACAGGGAGAGCGTACCGCCACACGCCCCTAACCTGTATGGGTGCCTGGAATTCTTCCTCCCCAGGAGCAGGACCCTACACTTGCTCTTGTGAGTAAGAAGAACCTCATGAGGTTCTTCTCTGCCCAGCTCTCCAGCCTGTCCAGGTTATGCTGGAGATGGTGGCACAGCCTTCTGGAGTGTCAGCCAGCCCTCCTAGTTTGGTATCATCAGCAAACTTGCTGAGGAAACACTCGGTCGCCTCATCCAGGTCATTAATGAGTATGCTGAACAAGACTGGACTGAGTATTGACCCCTGGGGGACACCGCTGGTGACAGACCTGAAACTTGACCCTGCTCCATTAATTACAACCCTCCGAGTCCTGTCACAGCCCAGTTCTCAATCCACCTCACCGTCCCCTCATCTAGCCCACGCTTCCTCAGTTTCCTAATGAGGATGTTATGTGAGACAGTGTCAAAAGCCTTGCTGAAGTCAAGGTAGATGAAGCTCTTTTCAAACCCATTCTCTCAACTGAAAAAAAAAATCAAAAGCAACTAGACCTTATATGTATTTCACCCAGCTGCAGTGAAAGTTTCTCTGCCTTGGAGCTTGAGATCACTTGTACCTTGAGAAGCACTGTGTGTGATACTGCAAGTGCTGTGCGTGCAGCGAGACTGCTGAAGTGGGATACCAGGGCCTGCATGGCAGTCCCGGGGTTGCACCTCCTCACGGCATGAGAGGTGCAGCTTGAACAGAGGCCACTGCTCAGTCAGCACCCAGCTGGCACGCTGTACGCAACTTTGGATACGCTGCGTCATTACGGAGCCAGACAGAACCATTGCCAGGTGTAGCTTCATCGTGAAGAAACAAAGCCATGTCAAATACTCCCCAGTAGACCCTCCAGCACTGTGCAGGAGCCAGTATTAGCCCACTCACAAACAATGGCTCAAAAGGGTTTAAAGCAACATATTTCTTGGAGGGAAAGGAGAAAGCACACCCAAAAAGGGCAATTTGGTAAGTCCAACAATAGGCAAAACTGTCATCCCTCTAGGGTGTATTTTAGCAACAGTCCTGAATCCAGCCCTTTTCTCTGTCCTTCTGAGCACCTGCAGAGATGGGTCATTTCCATTTTTCTCACCACCAATGGCAGCTGCTTGTCACTGCTGCCACAGTCCCAGCACCTTCTGTCCTGCTTCAGGCCTTCAGAGGGAAACCGGGACACACAGAAGCCACAAGAAAGGAAAAGACATACCCAAGCCACAGAAAGGAAACATGCCAAGTTGGATTCACTTTCAGCATTGCTTGTGTGAAACGTGGTCCCGATTCGTGTCAATATGGAACAATGCTAAGGGCTGCAGGGTAAAATATTGACCTCTGTGTATCATTCTGCTTGTTCCTGTGTAACCGAGGGCTTAGAAGAAGCAGGATGGTGTGTGTATGGTTCCTGCTTCTTACAAATATTCCACTGGTTTTGCTGGCATGGTGCTGGGTGGGGGAGGTCTGTGGGGTGCATGCCTGGGGTGGTCCTGAGGGCAAGCTGACTGCTGATGCCATCCACCGACCACCAGGTGGGAGTAAAGAAGACCCCAGTGAGTGAGAAGGGCATGCGCCAAAGAAGATTCCAGAACTCATTAGCATAGACCAACCTCTTCTTAGGATTATGTATGAGCAGAAGGAATATAAACCGGAAACGGGAATTGGGCAGCGTGTGTCTTGGTTGAGCAGAGGGTCCCGGTGCACCCAGCGGTGTTTGCTTGCCTTTATTCGTTTAATAAATTGTAAACTTTAATTGGAATCCTGTTTGGTACTAAATTATTTATCACACTTGGAAGTTCATGAATTGAGCTGCTGAATTGCACTGAACAGTCCAAATACTGGGCAGGAGAATTCCTCAGTCTGCAATACCTACTTTCAAGCTTACAGCTGCTTTTCTTATTAGCAGAGCCTTTCACAGGTCACGAGAACAACCGATTGCTGTCACCCAAAACCACTAAGATTGTCTCCATTTTCCTTCCCTTTCCCAGACTAAGCAAAACACTTTTTCAGTCTTTCCTCAGCTGACGTCCCTTCTGAGGTCTGCTAGGTGTCCTCTGTGTTCGTTTGCAGTGTGTCTAGACACACCAGACACCTCATGCCACTTATGACCCTAACAGAGTAGAACAAAACGCATACCTGAAAAAACAGTCTTCTTGCTAGAATATCTCCTAACAACTTGCCTTTTTTTACAGCACCTTCATAGATATTGGATTCTTGGTGTTTTCTGAATAGAGTTCAGCTGCACTCTAGTGGCTATATTCTAGGCTTTCAGGTATTTTGGAATTGCTTAAATGTATTTCCACCTACTCAAAAGTAACAAAATTTACCAGCAGTAGAAAATATGCTTCTTCAAGTATGCAAAATTGTCTTCCATCCATCCAGGAAAATAATTGCTGAGAGCTGAGTTCAGAAAGAGTATACAAAGAGTATACAGGATTTTTTCTTTTTTTTTTTTCCTTTTTTTTTTTTTTTGTGAAATTGGATTTGGAGCCAGTATCTCAGACAGAGTTTTATTCAAACCATGTATTTCAGATGCAGGTAGGTTGGTTAGCATCTACCTCAACTTCTAGTCCCATCGAAGTACCATAAATACAATGCAGATATCAAATTTGTACAGCAGTGTCAGCAACTCAGTGTCCATCCCTGTTCCTGAGAACTGCAGTCCTTGGTGTCTGGTGTGGGTCTGTGACTCGGCCACTAGGTGGGGAGGAAGGCTCGCAGTTCCATTCCTACAAAAGAGCGTTTTTAAGTTGGCAAGGACTCAGGTATGGGTCTTGTATTAATGCACAGACACTGCAAAGTCAAAAAAGTTAACACAAGAATTAAGGAAATAATGGATAAGAACATTTGAGGAGAAGGTGCATCTCAGTGATAACTACAGACAGCCAGGAATGTATAACACTACTGCGGTGGTTTTTAAAGGGTGTAAAAATGAAAGGATTCTTTCTCAAAAGAAGAAAAAATAGGCTGGCAATGATAAGTATTCCTAGTGCAAAAAGAAGAAAGTACCCACATCTTTTGAAAACAAAATTGGCCAGGGCAAAATAAAAACATGTCATAAAGATCCACTTTGCTTTGGGACTGTGATAAAGACTAAATTTTTATGAAATTTGAAGTGGTTTTGCTTTGCTCTAGGAAAATTGACACATAAACAGAGTTATTCTAGAAAAAAAGAGCAATTCAGATAATTGTTCAAAGCCTTTGGCTCTACTTAAAACAGGGAGCTGCGGGACAGAGCACCAGAAAGAGGTGAGAGAAATTGGAAACTATTGAGGCTCTTTGAAGGCAGGAGAATGTGGGCAGTGTGAATTTCCTTCCTGCGGTGGTTGAAATGGTTAGACTCTCACATTTTCAAAGCTCAGTCACCAGACCATCGCTATATCTGAAACAACTGTACTGCTGGCAGCTGTTCTGTGAGGAGACACACTTTTTATATGAAGGCTGTAGCACTGCAGGGCTCAACTATAAAAGACCTACGTCTTTAAAAAGAGGGGGAAGAGATCACAGTGGAAAAGGTTCACGTGAGAATAGTTGTAATGTCAATGTTTCTCAGCATTTGAAAATCTAAGATATTAAAACCAGTTTCACGGAAGATGGTAACTGAAGTATATAACAAATTGTACCATGGGACAGATGTATCTTGTGCTGCTCGCTTATTGTGTCTTCATTTCTTGCAATACAAGACTCAAACATATATAGTTATCAACCACGTTACTGCACGTAGCTGGTAAAACCTGACATTCTTCCCCAGGAACTCTCTGTGGCCCTATCTGTTGGCTGGAGTTCATTTATAACTACCTTAATGCTCTCCCTGCAGTCACTCTTCCTCCGTAGAAATCAGCTGTGGTTGCTTCCCAGGCATCCTCCCTTACGCTCCTACCCAGATGGGACTAGAGATTTTGGCATGGGGTCTTGCACAAGAACAAGCATTCAACTTTCTCAGTGACCGTTAGTGTTGAAATGGCTTCTCTGAGCAGAGGACACTAGAGGCAAGAGAAGCACCTGGGAAAAAGCACCAACTCTGGAGGCAACAACAGTGACTCCGAAGAGAGAACGAGAAATAAGAAACAAGCGGGAAAATCTGGGAAGAGTGAACAGAAGAACAATTAAGAGTGAGGTGATTCTGTGTGGCCTTTCCCCAGGATCAAGATTTTCCTTTTGTGGAACATGGCATTTGTCACGCTGCATTTCAGGGCCACAAAGACAGACGTTTAAAAGCATCTTTCAAAACAAGTCTCTGCAGCCTGGCTGGGACTGGGGACCATGACTCATGCAGAGTTACTTGCGAGTTCAACATCTTCCATGGGTACGTTCAAATCAAACATAAGTTGTAAATGCAATTTAAAATGGTTACACTCATCTAGCAGTGTATCTGAAATTGCAAACACCCAACATACAGAGGGATGTTTCCTCAGCAAGCCTCACTTGGCCACCACATCCTATGTGTTTATCACATTACAAAAGAAGTTCTAGACAGAGACAAAGCTCAAGTACTTGTGCAGCTGGGCTTTGCAGAATGCACGAAATACACATGTAGCTGTAACGTACTCACAGTGAGATAGGCAGGATCCAACCAAGAAATAATGATTAAATAAATGTGTTAGAATTTCTGCAGTAGTCACTCTCTAGACAAGGAGATTGACTTTAAAGGTCACAGCTTTTCGCCTATCTCCTCTCGTATCTCTTACACGTGTAGGTGTGCTCTTTAGGAACATGGTTTTGTGGTGGACTTGGCAAAGCATGGCTAAAGGTTGGAATCAATGATCTTACAGGTCTTTTCCAACCTGAACGATTCTGTGATTCTATCTTGGCATCAGAATAAAGGATGCTATGATTCTTCTATAACATCATTAGGAAAAATTTTGACCAGACCAATTAGTTTTATATTAATACAAATAAGGAAGAACATAATTGAAATTAGAGCCGCTACACACTCTATTTGGGATAGAAATTAGATTAGAAGGTAATGAAATATTGTAATAGAACGGACAATTTGAAATTGTAGCACAGGCTTTTCCTGTCTCTACACTGTAAGAAACTTGTTTCTCTCTTTAAAGACGTGGTGTGTGATTGGGTGTGTGAGACTGGTGTGTGATCTCCCCTTACCACTGCTGCTGATGCACCACCAAAACAGCCTCTCCTTTGGGCACTGTATTCTTTGTTAATTTAGTCCTATTTCGTCCCCAGACCAAGATTCACAATGGAGAGGTAATGCTATTTCTGTGAAACTGTCAGTATGTGCCTCAGGTGATCCATAAAGGTATCTTCAAATAAGAACCCAGAAAATGCATCTATATCACGTATTTGATAAATGCTACACTGTTTAGAACAGCTGTTACAGCAGTTTAGAGTTTCAAATACCACGCTGCCAACATTTTCCAAAATTTATCGAGAAAAAGTGAGCTACTTTAAATGAGACTGAGTTTCAAAAGGGAAACTGTTGCATACAATACTATAGAGACTTGTAGATATGAACTCAAATACATGCACTGGTATGCAAATGTACTTGCAAATTACAGACCCAAGGTTAGAGGAATAGAAATAGCTCCGTGTTAATACTACGTTCCTGTGAAGTCATTTCAGATACAAAAATCCTTATTCGAGGCAGCTGAAAAATGGAGCACTGAAACAATGACAATATAGTAATTGTTCATCTAAGCTTGCCCATTTTTTAGCTTCACTGAGAGGTTCCTCATTTGAAGGAATGCTGACTCTAACTCCATCCCTAATTCATGCATATGTCCTTATGTAGAACTCCAACAATTTTGATTGTTGCACAAATCAAAGAAAGATAATGCGACGCTTCAGACAGTGAGGTAAGTTGAAGAAGTTTTGCGTAAGTGAACGTTTTCTTCTTTAGGGGGGACTTGTCTGGGTTAAACTGGCACAGAAGCAGTAACCAATGTCTAAGAAGCTAATATGCCTATATACTGATAATGTACGGTGTAAATGCATAAATATTTATGTATGCAATTACAAGCAAATCTGGTGTGTAGGAGCTTACTTATATGTAGCAGGAAGAACATTTTCAACTCTTTGCTGGGCTTCCTTGTTTACTTATTTATATTCAGACAAAGGAAGTGGTAAGGCTGACTAGCTGACAACTTTTCTGAGAAGAGACCATTTTGTGTTAGAGGAAGCAGTATCTCTCTTGGATGTCCTAACATCGTAGCTCTAAATTAAAAAGAAACCAACACCAGGTTTCAAACAGAAGCAGCTGAGTTTTAGACAAGGAATTACTGGTCACACTGGAGGTGGTCACACAGACGGGCCATATGGCTGTTTCGCCGATGGTCCTGCTATGAACGGTCGCTAACTGCCCAGAGGAGAAAACCTACCATGGACTTGCGAAACATTCCCCACCGTTCAGACGTGGTTATGTGGAACCCAGATGACTTAGCAGATTATTTTAGGATGGTAAGTTTAACTGTGTTTCATCTTTGATGGAGGAGCAAACTTCTGTAATATTGTTTGGGCTAAATTTACATATTTTTATAGTATGGGCAGAGCTTGTTGCAAAACTAAAAGCAAAACCACTGACAATTAAGAACCTGAGCTAAACTGGCCAGGGAAATATATCAATGAATCTTGAAAATGTGTTTTCAATCGGGTATAAGAGAAACTTGTGGCTTTTCAGAGAAAATACACACTTTACTACAACACTTGTTGATATAAAATATATTAAGAGCTGTAGAAGGCTTTAATGTGTGAAGATTACAAGCTTTCTAGGTTGTCCTCAATGATTTTCAACTAGATACTTCTTGTAATTGCTCAGTGTTCAGAAATGAGCCTCTGAATGTCTTTGCTAATCACATCCATGAGAATCCAGCCAGGAGCTTAACAACTGTGGATACAAAGACTCCTAATTTTTTTATGCTCAGTTGGAAAAACCCTTCAGTTTTTGGTGTGACTTCCCTATTCTAAAACTTCTTGGGCAAAACTCATGGCTCAAGATTCATACCTACGCCTTCTTTCCTCTCACTGTTGCTTTTTCTGGCATTACCTGGTGTACCGAGCTCGGACCTGCCATTTCATTGGGCATCTTTTTCACTTGTAGCAATCTATAAATTTCATTTTATAATTCAGAGGAGTTTCCAGACTGAAGAAGGAATGTGCAAGGCAACACAGGAATTCACTATCAGTATTTATCCTCTGCACAGAAGTGCTGAGTCCTTTGTAATTGCCCAGGAATGTGTAACTGAGCCAATTTTACTGAAATTTCATTTCTGTGTGTTCTCTGTAAATTACACACTTTTCAGTTCACATTGGAGATAGTACCTGCTTCATCTCCCCGCAAAGTCCAGAACTGTCAGCCTGGAATTTAACATTCAGATCAATCAGATTTGGGAAGATTTTGGCCAGCACAACTGTTTGATTTCCAAGTGAGCTGTCAAACTAGACTTGTAAAACCTGCAACAGTTTGTGCTTCATTTTGAAATCATGTAAAATGTATCATTTCAATGGCTCCTACAACTCTAGGAAAGTTTTCTTTGGGGAGCTGAGGCAAGGTTGATACTAGAATGCAAAACTAGCTAATGAAGACAAGCAGATCAAACACAAAGTCTCCATTTTCCAAATCTCCAGGGAACTGAAATGGCAAACTACTTGCAAACCTCTAATTTTAGAGCACAGGGGTCAGTGGCAAAGGAAAGTAAAAGAAAGACTTGGAGATGGAGCAGATGAGATCATTATCAACAGGTAATTTCAGACAAATACGAAAAATGTTACAATGCTGGGGCATGGTGGTTTGGATCACCATTTCCAAGAGACTAAGAGAAATGGCCTCCTGAAAGAGCTGGTGATGACATCACTAAGAATGATAAAAGGATTAAGTTCTATCACAACTGAATAGGCCCTGCTACATTAATTTTTGAGTACTCCCCCTCTACTGATCCAGATGCTTGCAGGATAGAGATAATCTTGGCATTCCAGTTCTGGGGAAGTGAATCAGAGCAAAAGCTGCTTAAAATCATCTAAGAAATCTTTCTAAGACAGTAACGTCAGCCTAAGCCAGCCAGCTCTGGGCAACAACCATAAGCAACCACATCTTCTCTCCAGACAAACTCCTACAATTTCCCTCACACTTGCCACTAAGGGGTAGAATGTTATACCTTCGCTGTGCTTTATTGGAGCTGACTGATTTATGTTGCCTGCAGCTGTCTGTTTAAAGACAAGGATTCAAATCCAAGAGGGATAAGCAATTATATTTCCTCATAAGCTGAGATAATTGTGGCATGATTTTCAAAGGGCAATCATATTGATATCTTCTCTCATCCGAAGTGATTGATCATGACACAGCTGCTCAGGTATTTTCAGGATCTGCTCTCATGTGACACCAAATTACAAGATTACTCCTCAAAATGAGGAAAGAGGATAGAACTAAGGAAGGACACGACACTCTCAATAAGGCGTTATCTGCTTTAGGGGAATTATCCCAGCAGCACAGGATCATCTGCCTGCATAACAGTCACTAACTAAAGTTTCAGGCACGTCAAGGGCCATTCTTCTGTCTTGAAGGATCCAAAAAGTCACTTTGTCTGCCCGCTGTTTGGGTTCCTTCTGGTATGGACTTAATCAGCTTTAAACAGAAAAAATGTATTCTGGATGCATGAAAAATGTAAGCTGTGTTCTCACATTATACTACTGCTGTTCAAAAAAAAAAAAAAAAAAAAACCCTTATGACACCCACTGGAAATATTTACGAGTCACATCTTGCTGAATGTGGCTGTTTGGTGTTTTTTTTTCCTAAGTCCCCCAAAGTACTGCTAGATTTAAGCTCCTGGTAGGACCAGGAGCTTCATACACGATCAATTTCTAAAATGCACCTCTCTCTCCTAGATTGTAAAACATAATATTGTAGAAAAGCTTTCCAAATATTATAGGTATTATAGATAATATCCAGGATTATTAAGCACCATTTCCATCAAGAAGAGGAAGCTTTTTGATCACAACAATGAGTTCAGCGACTGGCATCAGGGCTTCAGAAATCCAGTATGTGAAGCTTTTTGCTGTACCTCCTGTTTTCGACAACTCTTCATCCCAATCAGTACCACAACTGTCTATTTTCCAAACATTTCTTTGGGCCAGGCAACTGCAGCGCTGTTTTCATATGTGAGGAATTATGTGTTCCTAAATGGGTGAAAAACCTCAAGTCCATTGAAGAATCTTTGTCTTAAAAATCCATGTTTACAGAACAAAATGAGCCATTTTGACAGGCTCTAGAATACAAAAGGGTAACTTGAGCCCTCTACTCCGAACTATGTCTTTTCTTGTAATTAAGGGTGCAATAATTATCTTTTCATTGACAGTTAAAGTATAAGGATTGTGAGAAAGTCGTGAGGAAGCACAGCATAAACGGACAAAGGTTTTTGGTAAGTGGAGTTGTAAAATTCCTTCCCGTAACATTCCAACGCAGCGATTGTTTTGACTCTTCCTTACTTTGCTCTGGCAGATGCAAATGACTTGGCTCACAGGTGGTTACTGAGGTCTAAATATGAGAACTAAATATCTTTGCTAATATCAGACAGACACCTTGTTTTAAGTGTGGAATGCTAGGAACCCAAGCATGTTAGTATGCATGTATTTTAGCATTTTTTGAAACTGACAGGGAAGTTATAAACCCACAAGCTTATCTTGAATTCACCTCTTCCTTTATAGGAAGTGCTTGTTTTCAAGTACTAACTGTAGAAAACTCACATTTATTAATTGCCCTCTCCTACTAAATCAGACGCAGACCTGGTCAGAAAGACTGACGTTCTATTGTAAATGCTATTTCATGCCTTTATAGTTATAATTACATTTCTTCTGCAGCAACACACAAAAGCAATAAAGATTAGGAGCAGCAAAGCCAGTAAGCAGTGTGTTTAAATCAACATTGCTCCAGGCTTTACCAACAACTTTAGGAAAGCTGCCAGTACCAGCTTCCATTGGCACTGATGCTGCTTTCAGCTCTTAAATACACATCCATGAAGATGTGTAAGGGCTTTGGTTAGTACATCATTTTACTTCTTTCTTTTGCCCCAAATAGTAACCATTCTATTTCCCCAAAAACTAGTCATTTTAATCATCTCTATAATTAGTCAGAGCAGGGAAATCTACACGTACCTATTTTAAAGTCTAAAATTGTAATTTACTTGTCCTAATGTATCGAGCTTTGTGACACTGCATTGAAATGCAACATAAAAGTTTTCAAACACCTATTATAGGAAGAGGATATTACAACTCCTTCTTGCTGGGCGGAGTCAGAATTATTCAGCTGGGTGTCTCAGGATTTATCCAACTGACCCCTCAGAGTCTCCTCAGCTCAAGCACTAAGGATCTCTGGCTGGAGTGGGAGCGTTATGAAATGCTGGGAGTTTGTGGGGTACACAGAGCAAGAGTCTGTGTGATTCCTAAGGGATTCTTCTAATTTTTTATTACTTCCAGAGGTTTTCTGTAAATAGACAGCTCAATGCAGCATTTTTTGAGAAGGATCCTAATAGATTCGAAGGATGCTTTTCTATGAAGTGAGCAAGCAGCTGCTCATCTCTGCTGAGACTTTTTTTTTAAGCTTTTGACCTACTTGTGAATTGTATAACGCAAAAAAGGTTCACCTGTTAAGCAGAATGACAAAAGGAGACTTTCAGTGGAGTATTCTCGAGTACAATGCAATCTTGAAAAAAGTTGCTTCTCTGAATGAATGTGTTTTTTCTAAGAAATATCTTTTTACGTGTGCGAGTTATTGGAAACTGCCAATTACATTTGCACCGAAAAAATTGTTAAAACTGAGAGTTTGGAGGTTTTGTATCTCATGTCAGATCTATACGGTAAACCTGACTGGAAAAATATTCCTGTTGTCTTCTTTAGAATAACATCCTGGTTTCAAAGTCGCATTTCTGCATCTACTGGCTACCACAAGGAAAGTCCAGTTGAGATGTCGTACAAATAAAACCTGCGGGATTCCATGTAACGTATTCTAATACGTCACTTAAAATGACAACATGGCCCTTTTATGAGAGTTTAAACCCATAATATATGTCAGGTTTATTGCCAGAGTAGAATTCCAGAAACAAGCTTAAAAAGTCGTCAGCAAAAATTATGATTCTTCACTAAGTCCTGCATTTCCATAAAGGGAGTGCACATTTTCTGTGTTTTACTCCTGTGGGTACTCCCAGTGGCAAAACAGTGCTGGAAAACAGATAGGATTTGTTCTGGCCTGAAAATCCTTGATACCATTGTACACCAACGTGTAATTAGAAACTTCCTATTTTTGGCAGTAAGAAAGACAAGAGAGAACCAGACTATCAGCCATGTTCTAAAGAGAGTTTGCTAAGCTTGTGATCAACTAAACAAACCGCTTTCCCCAAAATTTTCATAACGTGTGAACCTGTCCTGTTGGAGCTGCACATGATGGGAGGAGAGAGGGGCTGACTACAGGAGCAGCAGCCACGCAGTCTCCCTGCGTGGAGCGCAGCTCCCACGATTTAGCCCATTCCAGCTGAGGTCAACAGCAACCTGATGTCTAATTCCTGTACTGTGGTTGAAGGAGAAGAAACACTCTCCCACCTCAGTTTGCAGAAAGACTTTTATTAGGCTGCTCTTAAGCCCAAGGAGTTTTCCAGCTATGTCTCCACTAGAACATCTGATTTTACTGAGATTAATTACAGTATGTTAAGATTCCTTTAATAATAAATATTAAAAGGATAAGTTTTCCCGTATGCTAGGTGATGGCAATGTACAATGAAAAACATTACCTTATTTCCAGTTCTTTTGAAAAGCACAGCAGGGGTGGATTTTAATCTTGCCTGTAAGCCAAGGTGACAATATAACATCAATGACAAACCAGGTTAGAACCCAAATCAGCAAAGCAAGTTACTTTAACTTTGCCCATGGTCCTGTTGATTTGCTATTAATATTGAAAGAATGGCTCATCTGCTGCCGGTAAACAAACAAATCTACCCAACTCTCGTCTGGTAGCACCAGGTTTAAGATGTACTTCTTAGAGATCTTTTTAACAAGCTTTCATTAAAACTTTCCAGCTACAGAACTACTTCTTTTTGAAGTTAGATGTGATTATTTCATTGAAGTCCACTGTATGTAAACAAATACAGATGATGTTTATTAACCTCTTAGCTAGTTCAATACAGCTGGCAGCCACGTAAAGTAAAAACCAACATCCAGCAAAAGCAAAAGAAACCCCAAAAAACAGCAAGAGGATTTTTTATTAAAATGAGTTCAGTTCTCTTCTGAGCCCCCAGATGGGCTGTTGTCCTGCACTGCTTTTCCATGGAATTTATGTTCCTGTCAGTTGAAAAGTCATGCCCGATTTTTGACTGCACCCACTTCTGTAAGGCACAGGGCGCTCCATGGACAGCTTTGTGATGTATACCATGTGTTTCTTTTTCAGAACATGTCTGAAAATGATATTCAGAAATTTCCCAAACTCCGAGTACCGTAAGTAAAGCCAAACCATTTTAACACTAAAACTACTTTTAGCTGGTCTGCAGTGAAAACTTATAGGAAATATCAGGCAGATGATTTGCAAATGATTCATTAGAGACCTGGTTATTGCACTGCACTGAGAGAAAAATCAGAATGTTCCAAAATAGAAGGAGTGTTGTCATGACTGCTCAAGCACAATGACGCAGTACCAAAAACAAAATAACATCTGCAGGACATTCGGAAGGACTCATCCAGAAATTCCTTGACTAACAGCAGCTACACAAAGGTAGAACTTCTTCGGAAGTATTACCTTCAAACTTCACTGCTTAACTGTTGACTTCAACTCAAAGGAAAAAAGACAAAGAAAGAAGAAAAGATACACACACAGCAGTTGAGGAATTTGAGTGCTTTTCATCATGTGCTTTTCTCTTCGGTAGGCATTAAAGATAAATCACCCTGGAACGTTTGATTCAGCGTTAAGTGTCTTTGTTGCTCATCTCCCAGTTCCAGACTCACCCCCTCTCTGTATGTCTGGATTTTGCTATGGGAGGTACATTCTGCTTTGCCTTTCCTGATGCATCGGAGCTTGTATAACATGTCTGGGTGAAGCAGAGAGTACTGACAAATTTTGAAGTAACGGAATGGTCTATCACTTTTGTGTGCTCATGGGTAAGCCGGTAGCTAGACCTTAGGGCAGCAGGACCCTGCTGGCAGGATCAGACATGCAAGGACTTAAACCTGAAAGCCTCAGCCATTACCTTTCTTAAGATCATATCAATATCTTCATATAATAATTTTCCTGACAACAGGAACTGGTCGTGTACTATGTATTAGTAAGGAGGCCCAGATGCTGTAAAAAAAAAAGATTCCCTGATATCTCAGCATTTTTTAACTTACTGTCAATTACAAGCAACTTTTAACTATGGTTCCTGAGGCTGATGGACCAGAGTTACACCAGACTGTCTGTGAAAAACTCATCTTACCATACTGGAAAACACATTGCTTATAATTCTCTGATGATCTGTCCCTCCTTAACAGTCATTTGGCAAAACTGCCTTGTGTTCTTTTTTGAACTTTCGAGAACTTTTGGTTATTTCCTTTCAAATTCATGAGCAAAAAGTGGCTGGTAGGAGGTCTAATAAACACACACATGCAGGGATCATAATGTCATACATGAATAGTTAAAACAAAAACTAACAGTGGGGTTGCTCCTATCCCCTCATCTAAACTGCGGATACCTCAAAAATGTTTTGAAAATGTGATTTTTGCAATCCATTTACCTTGTAACACTCTAGCAGAAAGCAAACAGACTTTTCAAGTCAGAACTTCAGGGTTTCTCAACCAGATGAGAACTAGAGAATCTAGAGCTTTAAAAGTAGAGTGAAGCTTCATGCACAACTTGAAGAACTGAATGAATAAGTAAATGAATCTGAATGAAAGTTCTGGAACTAACACCCTTGTTCTCAACTTTCTCCACACTTACAAACATGGAAACAATTCACTAGAACATCGTGAATACCTGGAAAAAGGTTGGTGTGGCATGGGATCCTTCATGTAATGCAACCATTTAAAACAAGAA
Organism: Pedionomus torquatus; assembly: GCA_013398155.1. Taxonomy (NCBI): domain Eukaryota; kingdom Metazoa; phylum Chordata; class Aves; order Charadriiformes; family Pedionomidae; genus Pedionomus; species Pedionomus torquatus. Next base: position 130,846 of record VZRU01018364.1, on the reverse strand, counting down.
TTTAGAGTTGTAAAAGGAAGGAGAACTTGTTGCCATTTAAAACATTCATTTCATTACTTCTCCATTCATTACATCTCCACACTCCCAGCCAAACAGAAAGTCCTTGCCGTTGTGCTACTGTAACACATTCACACCTTACCTGACTTGTAACATAAACCTCACCCAGTGGGAAGAGTTAGTTCTTCTACAGGCTGAAATACCTGTTAGCATACTGTAGTACTATACCTGATACTTAACAAGAGTGATAAATCAAAGCATGTTCTGTCAAAATGCTTAACACAAATAGCAAGCATCATGCTTTCAGCCCTGGCCACTAGAATGAAGAAGAAGTACGAATACAGGAGAGTTTGTTCTCCAGGACCTTTAGCAGGATTATGGTGACCTACATGTACTGAGAACAGAACCCAGCACTTGCAAACATACAAGGTTTGCAAATCACAGCCTACATCCATACAGACCTCCTGAGCTGGGTACGTGGTTTTACTAAAAATATACGTTTGAGCAAATCTACTGACTGAGGTTTGAATATAACTGTGTCATTACTTGGGGATAATTCTGGGACTTTTACAAGAATCTTTAAGTGCCTAAGTAGGTAACAGCTGTCATTACAAAGTATGACAGGCCACTTCCTAAAGCCAATACCCCTCCTCAACCTTCTGTTGTTATTAACAGAATTATTATGTTGAAAGTTAATCTCCACCAGCCACATTACAGGGGCACATCTTCATTAATTTTCTTTATTGCTTATTTTTAAATGCATATTTTAAGTACATTTTAAAACTCTCCATTAAAAGGCTGAATGCTATTGAAAACTTTGCTTAAACTTTTACAAATATAAGGGCACCATATAGAAGCGTCTGATGTATCCAGACAGTCCTGCAAGTTTATTCTGACAATAAACTGGCAACTTATTAATGGACGCTAAGTCTGCACAGGATTCACTGCCCCTGCATACACACTGCCCACAGGTGTGGCTACATGTGGTAGTACCCAGTCTCCAGGTTCCAGACCACAAAGAGTTTTCCCTACTTCACTTGTTCACAGATTTAGTGGAAATCTCTGGCCAGGAGACATTCAGCCATCATCCCGATGTTATCACGTTGCCACAGACCTTTAAGGAGTGGCAACATTTGGGCCAAGCAATCTATAGGTAGGAATGCCTAACACGTACATCTTCTCCCTCTTCCCACTGAGAAATTAAATAATTGTGGCATTACCATCAGATTTAGGAACAGAGTTATCCTGAATGTAGCGGTCATCCTAAGTTAGAGAACGCATCATGGTTGACCTAGGAATTTATTAATTTATTAATAGCTTAGCTCAGTTGCAACCTCTTTTCTTCAAACATACACCATGCTTAACAACAGGAATTTTTTTAAGAAAAACTGTTAAAAATCATAGTGTTATATTTTATCTTGAATTCTTGTATTGCTGTATCTTATGAAAGAACTATTTCATTTAATATTACTACTGCTAGGTTACCATACACCTGGAGCTTCACAAAAAACACACTGCGTCCTGAAAGAGCAAGTGGTCCATTGGTAAAACAAGGAAGGGATATGGTATATTTTACACACAGCAAACACTGAATATCTGTCTTAAGCACTAATTGAAAGTCACTCCTAATCATGAGGGTGTAATTAATATTTTGCTATAAATCTAATGAAACAAAAGCCCAATATACAGCTTAAGGGACATAGGGAGTTTTCTTAATGCTCATTATCACTGTTGGCAGTCACAGAAGGTCATAAAGATTTATACTTGCGGATGACAAAATATCTTGCAAAATATTTTAAAGAACATTCAACAGAATGTGCCTTACTTAAAGCAGTCAGAATTACTAAATAAGAAAAAAGCAAAGATCTCATTCAAAATAACGGTAGTGGTTGGTCCATACCTGAACTGTGATCTGAACACTGAAATTACTCTTTGGCACTTTTTATTGTTTACTATATTGAGAGAAAACATTTCCAAGATTTCAGGAAGCCCAGGTACTAGCACAGGCTGTCGATGCCTTTGGCCGTCCCCAGTGGCAAGGTCACTGGCAAACCTGAGATTTGAAATGTCCAGAATTGCTCAGAAAGCTTATGGCGTATCCCATAACACTTGCGGAATTGTCTCTAAAGTACGTAACTGCCAGTTCAGACATGGTGAGTGTGCCGAGTTCTGAACGGGACACATTCAGAGCCTACAAACATGGCACACTCTGAACGTTGTTCTGCTTTCAGGAAAGACAAAGTACAAACCAAAAAATCAAGAAATTCATGGTGCCCTTCTCTTTTCGAAAGGTATCTTGGGCAGAAGTGTGTGGCACACGTGCTTGCTCAGTGGGATCCTAGAAGTTGTTAAAAGGCTAAGAATGTAACTAATATTCAGTCAGTTTGGAAGCCAACATAAGAGCATTGCATCTGCACAACAGACTTTTCTCAAAGGCCAAAACAAAGAGTTTATCACAAACCATGCTCTTGACAGGATTCAATAGCCAACATGGCCCTTCCTGGCCCTACTGGAGGCCTTCCCTCTCTCTCACCCACCTTCAGCCCTTTACCCCCATCCAGGTAGAATGGATTCTACTCAGAACAACAGTATCTGAACAAAAGCCAGTTGAGGAGCACTGCCTTGGGGGCTGCTGAACAGCGTGTCGTTTTTTTTTCTTTTTGACTTCCTGCCAGTTAAAAGCTCAGCGTCTGGTGGAGGAGGTCAAAAGAGAAAGAGAAGTCTGAGTAACATTTTCTGCAAGTGCCTTATCCTCTCCTATCATCCACTCCCACATCGCAGAGAGCAGTGTGGTTTTGGTACTTCCTTCCTCTCGTGGCTACAGGCTCCGCTGCTCAGTGCACCCATCTCTAATAATGTTCCCTCTAAAGTGTTACCATCCTAAACTTTGGGGTTTTTCTAATAACCCGTCTGAGCCATCGGTTTGAAGCACTTAAAATAAACTTGAGGTACAGATCAGACCCTGTATTTTAAGCAGCAAATGATTAGTTGTTTTGGCAGCAAGATAGGATTGAGCAACTTTTCCCTTTCAGTTTTTCCTCAAAAATCACTTGTAAATCCTCACAGCAGCCAGCCCAGGTCTAGTCCAGAAAGTTTCCAAGTGAGACTCAGGTCTCATTTACACCTATGGGAGCCCGAACTAGAAGAATTATTAGCTCTAAAACCAGTGATCTTCATTTTCCTTCTTTAGCTGAAAATAAATGCAGAATTATGAAAGATCCTTCCTGTACCAGCCCCAGGCAAGTTCTGTAATCCACTTCTCACCCGAAGCCCTGCTCTGCGCAGCGCACTGCTCACCCCGCAGCACTTCCTGATGGTTCACGGGGAATTTATTATTCACATGGCAACTTCCCTATTGCCTGCAGCACAAGGAAATCTCTCGATTGCATGGGAAAGATGAGCAAGAGGAGTCCTTTGTCTATAAACTGCCATTTTTCTTGCTATATACAATTTGCTTCAGTAGTGAAGTCAGATTTAGAGAGCTGTAACCCTTCTTAAATTAAACAAACACATTTGTGTACATGCTTATTTCAAAAGGGGCAAGTATGACAATATTTGCTTCAAATCAGAAAATCCCAAAGTACTCTCTTAAAAAAGAAATAAAATATTCTTCTTCTGTCTTTCTGTTTTCATACTTGGATCCTTAACTTCAAATTGCCCATCCTCATCCTTTCCAGACACGCTCATCTGGAATCGCTTGTTCTCTGATACTGGCTGGCAGCCTGGTCTGTCCCCGTAGCGATTTCTATAATAATCCAGAGCAATCCTATATCTTTTAATGTGAATTGCAGTAAAGTAAGCATTAGGAAAGTAGCACAGGCAAGAGAAGGGGTACTCAAAATACAGAAAATATTTTTAGCATGGTTCAGGATAAAAAAACAAACCAGTATTTTCTTGTTGGCTTTTTTTAAAACATTGGATTGCTTGAAAGCTTGTCTTCCTTCAAGTGCCAGCCCAGAAAAGCAGTTAGACATGAACCTAATGAGGTTGTTTGGGAAAAACTTGGGGATTGTTATTGCTGAGCAGCAGAAAAAGACATGACAGAAGAAGAACAACAAAATAGAGTGGTCACTGCCTGGCCATGAAGAAGGATTTTACAGTGCTGATAGCAAAGTTGTTTGACCAGATCCACCAAGTACAGAAAAGAATTCTGCACAGACAAACAATATAGTTAAGATTTTACAGAATTTAGAATCTGACATAAACAGACATTTTGAGTCCTGATTTTTTTCATACTCCTTTCACACTCCTTTTTTCCATAGCCTCTGTCTCTGATAGACCTAAATAATATACTCTAGAAATAAAATGAGTTATTTTTAATCAGATATATGTGACCGATTTGCTCTGATCGTCCCAAGACTTTCTTGGTGGGACTTCCCTCAGAAAGAAATATTGAGAATTCAGTATCGGGGCATGACTTGTCAGAAGCTTTCTTCGAAACACAACCTTTATTTGGAACAAAACCATCATAGAGGCAAGCTGCATTGATAGCAGAGCAGAACTGTGTTGCTCTCAGTGGACTTCATTCTGTCAGTCTCAGTAATATCTGTCCTGCAGCCTCAGAGCTGTTCTCAGGGAGTCAGTCAGTATAAAACTCTCTGCCCCACTGTCTGTGCTGGCTGTGGATGCCAGCAGTGCTAGCAGCGTAAATGCTTGCTCCTGACCAAAACTGTTCTCAAAACTGCATTTTCATCGGTTGGTATTCCTCCTGTTATACACCCTGTGTACAAACTGCTCCCGAATGATGACAAACGCATTGGCTTAGAAAAATCTCTGTAGACATACAGCTATAGCCTTCAGATGTTCCATGACTATTTCTGCCCTGCCAGTGTGTTAGAACATGGAATGAAATCAACCTTTTCACTGTCCTTACTGAAGGGAGTCTGCATTAGGTACATCTTGGTTCCAGAAGGAGAGAGACAAAAAGAACAGACACAGGGAACATTTATTCCCTGCTTTTGCAACCATAAACCTTGTAAAAGCTGTTTCCTGAAGCTTTTTTCATGGAAAATAATACAAATGCAATCAGCATTATGTAAATTAGTGTTCTAGTGCATGGTGTCTACCACACCCAAAGTTTCTAAGGCTTGCTGGCTTTAATGTTTATTTTCACACTTGTTCCAAAAACATGGGGTTTTATCTATGTAAAAACAGTCCAGTTTTCAATTGGATACGCTATAGCACAACTTTGTCAGAAGATGGTAAATTCACTGTTCCTACCACACAGCAAATACTAATTGTGAATTATCAGATTTCATTTAGCAAATAAGGAGGGAAAGCAGATAAGAAAATGACTGAGTTTCAAGAAGTATTTTTAAACTATTTTTTGTGTTTCTTTTAAATAGAATTGTAAGTAAATTAAGTCAAGAAATAAACAGAAACGAAGGGAGGCTATCTTTCCTTCCAAAATGGTAAGTAAAACAGTTTAGCTTTCTTTTTCAAAGCTTTCAGATAGAACTTTTCTATACTGCTTCCTTTTGAACAGTAACACTTGGGTCAGAGGGACAGCCTGGAAATTATATCAAATAGAATGCTGTTTTGTTAATGCCGTCTGTTCAGAGCAGCAAAGCCTGAACACCCAAGGTACTTCTGCCATGTCTGGAAGCAAGTAACAGATACATTTCATACGATTTTCCATCTTTATGGAAATGCCTGTATTGTTGCATTAATAATTAATCATCAGTGCATTTCACAGACATATTCATTGTTACACCTTTTAGCATTTTATGATTTACTGTTGAGTATAATATTCTTGCAAGAGAAAAAAGAGCAAAAAATTGCAAGGACGTTGCATGAGAAAAGAACAATTTCTATTCACCTATATATTTACAAGGAAAACAGAATCATACAACCATCAAATAGTTTGGGTTGGAAGGGACCTTGAAGGGTCCCCCGTCACCCCCACCAAGGAGCAGGGACCTCTTCTACTAGATCAGGTTGCTCGGAGCCCCATCCGTAGTCTACATAACGTGCTTTTACATCATCTGGTAACAGGATTTTACACCTTGGCATTAACCTGAGTTCAAAACTAGAACTGAAAACTAAAAATACTAATCAGTCCTACAAATATTTATGAACTTGACTTTCAGCAGCTTGAATGGAATCAGTAAATGAAGTTTTTATTTTCAGGACAGCGTCCCCTTAAAGAAATACATTTATTTACTGAGTCCCCTTGTTTCTGCACACTCAACCTCACTGACTTGAAGTTTTGTTTATGTTCAGGACCCTGTATGTGAAAGAGGAAGTAGTGTGGGTTTGGCATTTTGGGCAACTTCATTCTATTAGTAAAGCCAACCATTACCTTTATTTGCAATAGACTGTAATGCGCTTCAAACATTTAAGAATTGCAAATGGAAGGAATTTATTTGTTTCTATCTTTGTTGTAGGGCCCAAACACAAAAAGTACCTGAAAATCCAGGTAAGTGTGTGTTGGCAGATGGTCTCAAGCAACAAAAACTCTGTAGAAAGTTTAAAATATGAAGTTAGTCCTTGCAGAGCAGAGTAAATGATGGGCAGAGCGGTGGCAAGGGGGACCCAAAGCAACAACCAGGAAAAGATGAGAACACGAAGAAGTGGCAAAAAAGAATAGAGAATAGTTACAAAAGAAGAAAGAAAAAAATATTTTAAAATACAAAAGATGGTAAAGAAAGGCAAGGTCAGAGGCATTCACATGAGCATCCCCAAACTGCCTTTCTATAAGCATAGTATTTGTGCTTATGTGTTTCTGTTCCAGGCCCTCTGCCCCTCCTCCTGGCAGCACTGAACATCAGAGAGCCCAGCTTCTAGATGTCTGCCAAGTCCACAAGCACTTAAAATTCCATCAGCATCATACTCCTCCAGTCCCACTGAAATTAAGAAACCTTTTTATATGAAAGTTAAAATAGTATTAAAAAAAGAGATAAGAAGTCTGTGCTCATTCTGCAAGCATTCTACTTCAAATGATATTTAAAACTGGAAGTGTGGGACAAGCTTGAAGTGACAGAAGGTATCACACGAGGACAGCTGTACTCTTAGTTCTGAATCAGAATGTTACTCGTGGTGGTACTTACTGCTGCCTGCCTTTGCAAGACCTACCCTGTTCCTGTGACATACAATTGTTCAGAAGCGATCTGAGAGTTGTGTCCTTTTTGTCAAGTTACATCTTGATAGTTTAAAGTTGTACATGCTAAAAAGCCTGTGTTTATGCTTCTTCACACAGGATATGGTCAAGAAGACGGTGGCTGGTCTTCATTTGTGAGTATCAGGATTGACAAAACCTACCGGTTGAATGGATTAACCTCTTCTGTAGGGGTTCCTATGTTACCCACTTCAGGCAGCACAGCTGCAAAGAGCAATGGCAGGGGCCAGTAGGATGGGGTGAAAGAGAAGCAGGACCATGAGCGCAAATTGCTTCACTGAGAAAGGGGTCTCCCTCAGTAGTGCAAGACAGAGCTTCAGAAGGGCAGCCCTACAGCACTGCCTCAAATAGAAGCTCACAGCCCATGACCAGGCCTCCACAGAACCTTAGCTGAATTGTACAGACCTACTTCAAGCTCTTAAAAAGAGGTGGCTAGTGAAGGAAAGGTTGCTATGTTAGTCAATGGCAAATTCTCGCCATTTTATTTTCTAGAAGAATCTAATTTTTTTGAGCCAACTAGACTGCAAAAGTCCCATCTACCTTTTGGTGTAGAAAATCCATTGCTACACTTCATTACACGAAGCATACACCATTCAGCAAGCCGAATGAATAAGCTGGCCGATGCCCAGCCTGGGTTTGTGAAGATCTCTTACATGGACCAGTGCCAACGTTTTTTTTGCAAAAATAATGAAGAAGACTTTTTAAAAACCCCTTGCTACTAAATTTGCAGGAGATTTGCAGCTATTTTAGGAGACAAAAGGTCAAAATAACCCCCTGTTAGCACCTGGGCTCTACGTCAGTACAGAGCTAATCTGCAACTCTCAGCCAAGATACCAAGACAAACTGAACAGGATTTTTCTTGTAAGCCTTGGCAGAGGGCACAGAAGGTGTGTGCAGTGAGCACTACCCCATTCTCGCTGTGTTCTCACTGTGTCCTGCAAGTTGTGCGAAGCTGGTTTGGTCCTCCTGAGCAGTGGAGGGCATCAAGACCCACGTCAACAAACTAATTTTTTGTGATGCATTTTTAAATAGCTGAGTTGCGGACTGTAGGTGCTCTTAAGTAAGAACTAGTATCAACAGGCATCAGCTGCTCCTCCAGTGTGTTTCTAAGCAGCACTGAATTCTCTGCTGGTGCCCTGTCTGTCACCTGAAGCAAAGGCACTGTGCATCTCAATAAGCAATCACCTTATCTTGACCTCCCACTGCAGTTCCTGTTAGAAAATGGTACTCATTTCCTTTCTTAAGCTGTTGGGTGCTGCATGCATTAATAAAAACCTGCCTCCTTTCCCTATTTTATTTCAGCAGAGAATTTTTTCACTCAAACTGCTTGTAAAACCTTCATATCCTCCAGAGTGAAAAATAGCACAGTGAAAGGCCACGAGGGAATCACAGTGCTGTGTTTAGTGTCCTGTTACAGCATCCATCCTTTATGTGCACTTGGCAGGATGAAGATGATGACTACGAAAGCCCTGACGATGACCAGGAAAAGGAAGACGAGGCTGACTATGAATCGCCAACAGAAGAACCTGAGGAAGCAGAACACGACAGTGATGGCTATGAACCACCTCCCTCCAATAACGACGAAGCACACCACAACGTCATATTTCCTGCCAAGTCACTTGCAAACACCACAGATTATATAGGTAATTACTAAAAATGAAATGGTTTAGCTAATCAAGTGTTATTATAGAATTATGTACTTTCACAAATTATCAGCCCCCATATAAGGTGTTTGGTAATGGAATTAATGGAATACAGGAGGTTTTTCCTGGAAGTCAACAGTGTAGTTCATGAGCAAGATTTAGTGACACAGAGCATGGTGGTGGCTTTGTGCCTATTAAAGCCATTATATATGAAAACAATGTTGTTATGATTTAGTAACTTAAGCATGTAGGTTACTGCAAGGGCGCTTTTGCATAAAGATCGAATGAGATTAAAATAACCAAATTCTCTGTGTAGTTGTTTAATTTGGGGTTTTTGTTTTCTTCAGACAGACCTCCAACAAGTAGATCATCACATCAGCCTCCAGTACCACCCCAGCGACCTGTCCCGTCCCCAGTACCAGCCTCATTTGGGGGAAGATGTGCCTCTGTATGTTTCTTTCTTAATATTTCACCTAGATTTTTTTGCCAATACCTTCTTAGAAGTCAAAATGTAATGCCAGGGTTTTTTTCAGATAGTGGATGTAGAGGAAATCATTTCAGCCATTTCTGATTTTGAATAAGAACAGATTCAAATTCTATTACAGATTCACCGTTTTTTCATGGAACAACTGAATTTCATGGGACAAATGTATTAAATTATTTCACGTTACTTGGGTGCTTCACATTACTTGGGTGTTTCTTACAAGAGAGACACTTGTGAACACCTCACCCATATAAATTACAGATTTCTAATAGATCCCTTTTTGTTTCTTTAGTGATACTTGTAAAATGGAAAAAAAAAGGCTAAGTCTTTCCAAGCGATACCTTCAGGAGTTGCCCAATTGAATTAAGGCCACAGAAAAGTATAAAGGACTGTGTAATGAGAACTCCAATGAACCAGACTTTTTCCGTTTCCTTTCGTTTTGGTCCTGTGAGTACTTCTAAACTGAAAGCTGTTGTGCTGTGTTTAGAAGTAGCACTATAGCTTCACTGCGTGCCAGAACAGAGGTACATTAGACCTACCCAAGCACACAAGTAAAGGTCATTTTAGGATGCGATAGAGGGACTTTTGGTCTGGACCAGTGTCACCATCCATGTGAGTAAAACGCACAGGATTCACAGGTGTCACGAGTTCTCAAGCCTGCTCTCCTATATAGCTGTTCCAATTTTTTTGGAATAAGAACAAGCACTGGAAGGCATTTTTCTGGAGAAATCTTGGTTTAGATGCAAACACCTTTTACAGCTGCTGACAACACAACGGTGTTTGACTTCAGTTCTCCCAGTAACAGAGAACAGTCCTTTCCCTCCTGCCTCAGTCAGCACCAGTCAGTAACGCAGACTTAATACGTATTTCTCAACTTCAAATTTACATCCACTAATTTCAATACCAGTTTTCAAAACTAACACCAGCTGCACTGAAGAGGTAAAAAAAGAACAGCGTTGCTGAAGCTCCTGTTTCTTTCCTTTGACAATACTCATGCCTTCCCCTACGGTAACATCCCACTGGAGTATTCCTTGTGATACCAAACAGATGGAGGCAACTCTGCATTTAACAAAAACCCCATGTCTTTAGGTCATTCTTCAGGAGCGTAAATGGCTCCTGTCCTTCCTGCGTTGAGCAGAGTCTCATTCCTTGTGCTGAAGCAGAGACAAAGGTGTGGTGTGGGTGGGCTTATCATACTAAAATTAAAACAGAAAGGTGAAGACATATTTTAACCATGTGTAAAATATTTGTTTTAGCTGCCAGCTTTTCCTCCTCCACCAAGCAACAATGACTTGAGTAGAGACAGAAATATCAAGCCTTTGAAACGTAAGTAGAGCTGCTTATCTCTTGCAAAGCTTTTCCCCCAGGTTCCACACCACTTTTGCCTCTATCTCCTCAGTTCCACTCTCTTCTACTACTTTTATACAGAAGCCTCACTGGTTATTTTAAGAAGTAACACCAGTTCCTGGCTGTGCAAAATCAAGACACAGTGACCTATACCAGCAAATTACCTTACGCAGCTTTTGTGTTTAGCCCCAGCTCCTTCTATAGACAGAAGCACAAAACCCTCGCTGGATCGCCTCGCTCCACCATTTGAGAGAGAAAGCCCAGTGTCAGGTCAGTGCTTGTGTGAGATAATATCAATGGGGTTTTCTTAATTATTCAAAATTATCAGTTTGAGGGTCATTCATGCAAAAGAACAAGACTTAATCAAACGTTTTGTAATCTTAACACATACAAGATGATCTGTTCATGAATAAATAGCGTGATCAGTACTTATAAAGTGAGAGAAATTCTATCTAGACAGTAGCAACCGTAGCCCAGGACTATTTGAACAGAAAGTCATTATGAGATCCCTGTGCAATAAAGGTTTGATGTAATACTTAAGTGAATGAACAAGAAAATATTTAGCAGGTTGAAAGAGGCAATAACTTTTGCATACAAAGCTAACAAAACTGCATGCACTACTATATGTAACATGGCATCCAGACCTGAAGGAATGCTGAGAACTGAAAAAACATAGGAAAAAACCTGCATTTGTTTCAGACCTGAAAAACAGTATTTACAATGAATCTAAAGAGACTACTCTCTGATATTTTTTTGATTATCTAAATACTTCCATCTGGTATATAATGGCATAAAAGTATCCAGTAATTCAAAGCTGAACCATAGAAAATATGATTTTTAAACACGTAATGTTAATTTTTTTTACATTTTCCTTTAATAAGAGATACTGCAATTTTGCTATCCCTTGCAAAGCCTAAATATTTTTCTGGCTTACATCTCAGAAAGCTGAACACTTCAACCTGCAAAATTCACTTTCAATGATATTCAAAACTTGTTTGTTTCCTAGAAAGCTTAATTAATTCTCTAAAATGTATTTATTTTTTTTTTGGTAAATGTAAGCTTTTACTGTTTTCAGGGAGGAAGCCAGGCTTTTCTGATAAGGTAAGGTCTTTTTTGTTTGGTGCTTATAGATATTTTCCCTCTATTTTGATACACTTATTCAACCTCTTAATTATTCTTGGTTTTACAGCCTCTGACTTCACAGCTAAGGTAAGAGCTTTGCCTCTGGAAACGAGGCTCTCTGTGCCAGTATTACCCACTTATTTCTAGGTAAGCAGCTTTTTGCCCTTATTTCATCATCTTGCTCCTGCTTTAGATCCCTGGGGGAACAGCTAGCAATGATGCCTAAACCCCCTGTCCCACCCAGTGACAGGTATGAAAGAGGCAACCCGTCTCCTCTAAGGAAGCCAACGCCTATAAAGTAAGTGTTCGTGTAACTGCAATTTAATAAAGGATAAATTAAATTTAACAAAAACACGGATAAGCAACACAGGACAGGAAAATGTACTGCTACTGTATGACAGCAGTGTCTGCAGATATCCAAGTTTTGCTTTATGAATATGCATGGAACGCGCTGTGAGCTACAGGCAAGTGTGAATGCAGAAAAGGTCTCTCTCCAGTCATACCTCAAACAGCAATTGTGCCGGGCATGACTCACTTCCCAGTTGCACAAATATATGATCCATGGTTTTTCCATCAGACCAAGTTCTTATACTAGGGAACATTCTTTCATGAGTCCCATTGCTATGGTTTTTAGGATGTTAGAAAGAGAAAGCTTTACTTTCCTACCATTACTTTCACCAGCCTGCAAAACTCCTCAGTAGCAGTCAGCATTCTCCAGCAGAACCACATCATCCTCCAGCAGAACCATATCATCCTCCAGCATTTCCTAGCTAACTTGTGGGCTGAGCAGTGTGACCGATTGTAAAACAAAATAAGAAAGTAATTGAGATCTGCTGATCAGCCGGCATAATTTAACAGATAAAAATGTGGAAGGTTTATCATGTGCTCCAGCAACATTGCTGAGTACGAGAAACAAGTTCAAGACTTGAAGTCTAATGTCTAATGAAGTCTAATGAAAAAGCTTGTTTTAAGCTCTACTAATATAAGCAGTTCATCAGATATTTTCCCTTCTGAGAGACTCAAGATGGGCCACTGACTAGCACAACACCTTGAGTAATGACTGAAAATTAGAATCTTAAGGTATTTTTATGAGAAAAAAAAATGTTTCTGCATTCATTGGGTCTGGAAAACTGACTAAAAATTCACATCTTAGTTAAAAATATGGCCTAATGCACACAAAGAGAATGAATAATATCCCGTCTATGATTCATGTTTTGTTTTCTCTGTTTCATTTCAGACAGGGTTGGCCACCACACAAAAGAAATGAAGTAAGTAATGTCTCAAAGCAAGTATAGTCTCAAAGCAAATATTTAAAGGGATAAGAACAACAATAAAATGAAGTCCCTGTGTAAACTAATAATTCTGGAAAAGGTAAACACGTTTCTTTTATCAGTTATAATGAATACTTGTGGATCTTTCATAGCACATGGTCTATTTTAAACACTTTTCCTAATTCAAGCTCAGTTTATTCCCATAGTACTTTATATGTCACATAACAGGAAGAATAAGGCCAGATTTTGTTTGTGACATGGGAGAAGTGATCTTGCTTACATGAGGTTTTGGGATTTTTTTTCAGCTTAAGCTGACCTAAGGATTTCACTCTGAGAGCCTACAGTTACTGGAAGAAAGAGGAAAGTTCACATTTGCTGAGAGTTTCTCATTACTTTGGGTCAAGATCCATTACAAATCTCCCCACAGCTTATTTGTAAATAATGACTGCATGTTAATGCCTTAACTAAAAATTATTTGGTGTTGCATGATGACAGAGACCCCAACACGCTGCTTAATAGTGACAGCAGAAATATTAGACTCCTTGCATACTCAAAAATCACCAACATTGAGGTTTTTGTTTCTGTAAAACATTCCTAAGACCCGTGCTGTAGCATGTTACTAATCTTTGCTTTCTTTTGGCTCCCCAGGAAGAAGAGGACAGTAAGTATCTCTACAATGAGTTTTAAAACTTAAAGCCTTTGTCTTAGTTCTAAAAAAGCAAAGAAAAAAAAGTTCTTTAGAAGCAACTGATTTCAAAATGTCAGGTGGTATCTTGGCAGGCTGTACAACGCTTATGAAGTACTTCATGCAGATTTATATATTAAATGCACAAAGCACAGGAAATCAATAGCTAATAGCTTCCTTCAGCCAGCCAGTTACAGGAGAGCAGCATTTCTTATTCTGAAACACATGACACTGCAGAGATTTGTGACCTGCACACAGCATCAGACAGCTGGGCATGTAAACCTCCTCTTGAAATGTTTAGTCAATCCTCTGTGTAATGCCATTTACTCTAAAAAACAGAGGCAGCACTTGTTTTATGTAATAATAGTATTCATAAATTACTTCAGAATCCTCGTTCCTAAAATCAAGTAAGTTGGTAAGGTGATGCTGTAACAGAAGCAGAACTTCTGGCCAAGTCTCTACAAATCACTGCTGCCCCTAAGACTCCATGAAGAACAGGGCTATTTAAGCTGCGCAGAGAGCAGATAATCTGTTCCCCTCTTACCAGGAGTTGAGGTCTGAGGACACTGCAGAAAGAAAATGTTTTATTTTATACTGTTGTTTATGGGAGAAATCTCACAAAGGAATGAAGCTGAAAAAGGTAACCTCAGATATGCTATTTAGAAGAACAGAACACACGGGTTCAGACCGCAGCTCTGGTGCAGTTAAGGTATCTGAACTGGGGCTTATCCAAAAGAGAACTTAGAGAATGTAACTGTTGTTCGTGCCTCTTCCAATTAATTTTTAATTTTAATATTTAATTTTAAACCCAGATGACATATGAGTTCATAATCTGTACCCAATATATCAAGCACTTTTTATAGTTCATTCCCTTATGTTTATCTAATTAAACAGAAATAACATGACAGGATTTCTTCATTCTACCTCATTTAAGCATGTCTCACCTAAATTTTAAGTCTTCTTCTCTTCCTCCCCACAGTCGCACCCCAAAGGTCAGTGCCACAGCTCTCTTTGCCCCCGTACAGTTCCAACACCTTCCCATCCAAATCTATCAGGCCTCCGCCTAAGCCAGGATCCAACAGCACGCCTGGGGCAGAAAGGTTCGTTTCAGCCGTTACTGTGTCATTCCTTCGGAATCTCAATCTCTTTGCTATTGAGCAACTAATGGTATATTTGGGTTCTCTGGGGAACACAGGGTAACTATTTGAAGCATCCAGTATTTTTCAGGCTATACCCTTGTCTCCACTACATCCTCATTTGGGTTGTTCCTACTATCAAGGAGGGTGAAGCAGAGAGCGTACATCAGGCAAGCAGGGAAAAAAATCAAATCTCTCACATTTATGTCAAAGAAGTATTTTAGGGCCTACGTGGTACAATGCTCCCATTCCTGAGACACCTCACCCATTGCCTGCAGGATCCATAAGAATGACAACCCTTCTGGGAATGGATTATCTTCTCCCACAGAACCATGCGGGATGGAGGGCAGAGATGTCCTTCTTTAAAAGGATTCTGACCACTCTAGGAACCCACATGCTAGAGCTGCGACTACTAATGGCTTCGAAACTAGAAATACCCCTCAACTTTAGTTGCCTGCAGTTGAATCTGAAATAATTTCAGCACCGTTTTAACTAAACTTTTCTTCAATGCTCAACAACTCCTATTTAAAACTGTCAACCTTACTTCAACTATTTCTTCCAGCTTCAACTTCCAAATGTTAGACTGTTATGTCTTCATTTGCTAAATGGAAGAGCCCTTAATTAAATTTTGATTTCTAGTATTCAACAGACTTTTTGATGAGTTAGAGTAGGCTCCCTGAATCTAAGTCCAAGTACGTTTTCTAATATCTGTATTTTTTTAATGGCTTTTTGATGAATTGCTCCCATTTACCATCATCCTCTGGAACCGCTGACACCCGCGTAGAACAACTATCAAATTAGCAACAGCAAGGTCATATGCAAATATGAACTATTTCTGTGATGAATGCTTTGGCTTATATGCAAACAACGTTGCCAAATTTTCCTGTAGCAGAGACCACCATTTGGCTGATTCTCTCCCATGAATCACAAGTCCTGACAGGGTGTTTGTGTCATGCAAACATAATTAACAAATTCATCCTTGAGCTTTGTGTACGGTTCATTTAAGCAGAAGAGAAATATGAACTGTAAAGGAAAAGCCTGCAGGCAGTTTGTTCCCAATTAGGTGCATAAATAAAAAAGAAGGGAAAAAAACAACAACAAAAAAGAAGATTGGGACTTTTCATTTTAAGAAGTTTTGGATGTGGGTTTTGGGATCAGGCCAACCTGTTCCAGTGCTCAGCCCCCCTCACAGGAAAAAAGTGTTCCCCGATGTTCAGAGGGAGCCTCCTGTGTTTCAGTTTGTGCCCACGGTCTTGTCACTGGGCACCCCAGAAAAAAACCTTCAGGTATTTACATATATATTAATAAGGTCCCCCCCTAAGACTTCTCTTTTCCAGGCTAATCAGTCCCACCTTCCTCAGCCTCTCCTCATATGTGAGATACTCTAGTCATGGTAGTGGCCCTTTGCTGGACTCTTTCCAGTAGCTCCACATCCACAGTTGCAACATTAATGATGAGAAACTGCATTTTCATCAACAACATTAAAGAAGCCAACAAAAAAAATGACTCTTTAAGTGGAACCACACAGAAAGAATTATCTGTTGCCTGTTATTCCTGCTGTAGGGATTAAAGTAGTCATTTCCTGTGAAAAACCGTTGAGCTGAAGCAGTTTCTGCATTGATTCTGACACAGAAGTCTTGGTGGCCCATTACTGATTCTCTACCTTATTCCTAGATACGGAGCTTCAAATAAACTTAATGATGCATCCACTCACATAAAAAGAAGGAACGATAAACTAAAAGAAAGAGAAGGCTTATCCTCATCCTTTGTAGGTCTCAAGAGGATCATACATTCTGTAAAATGGGAAGAAAGTCCAGATCAAGACTTCACAGCACAGGAATGTTGGACAGCCATGTGTTTATACTGACCACTTCTCTTTTTTTTAAGCAGTGCTAGAAACCTGTCTTCAAGCGGTTCACTACCACCACGCTTACATCTAGGTTTGTATCCTGCATTTTTTGTACAAAAAGTGATTGAAGACTGAAAGGTGTTTCAGTGCAGTTACTATAATCCGTTTTTTAATGGATACTTCTGGTTGGACTGTGAACAGAAAACCATTGAGCTCCTGAAAGGCATCTTAAGTAACTTGCTTAGGCTGAATCAAGATGTTTTTCTCCCATGAAGTGTGGTTTAACCATTAATGCCTGGTTAAACCACTGCCAAAACTTCAATTAAGCATCTGTTTCCACATAGCTACCATCACTGAGAGCTGAGCAGCACTGCCTGCAAGTCACTGTGGCACACCAGTGCTCTTGAAAAGGGGAGAAAACACCTCCCGTGTCAAATATGCTCCATATTTATTTTGTAACAACAGACAAAAAAAAANACAAAATCAATTGCATATGGTAACTGCTGCCAATGTCTGACAGCCACAGTTTTTAGTTCCTACATGCTAAGAAGGCAAGGAATGCACAGACAATGCTACTGCTGTCTCTAAAGCAGCCAGAGATGCTCTCAGCCAAGCAGCCGTGGTACAAGCGAAAAAGATGCAACCTCTATTTCAAACTCATCTGATTTTAAGGAAACTTGAACTGCAGGAGTTCAGTTAAAGTCTCTGTGCACCAGGGATGAATCTGTGGAAAGACCCTGGTTCTCAGAAGCCTAAATCTAATCTCAAATCAATTCAAAGTTTCTTACTTTGACCAGAGTGATATAAATTCTTCATGCCTCACAAAATCAAGATTCCCCACCATGTATGCACTCTACAGGTTTTTCCTGCTTTTCACATTTTTTTTTCTATTTTTATCTCATTGAAGGCAACAGCAGATCTCCGTCAAGAGGCGTGGCTGATATCAGACCTCCATTACCAATTCCTAGCAGGCAGACATTTCACCAAACAAACACGGAGGAAGACGAGGTACAAAAACATTACAAGTATTAACCATAACTGCTAAACACAGCACATTTTCTGATTTCAAGAGAAACTGTTCTTCAAAGTTGTTTTTCTGGTTAATAGCCACAGCCAGGATGTGTCAGTAGGCACTTTCAGTTTCCTTTTCTCTGTCAAACTTTAGTGCCTTATTTTTGTCTTCACCCAGAAAAACAATAGCAAAACCCCAGGAAAACAAAATAGAATACTTGTTTGGTAGATTACTTGTTTCGCACAATTGCAATTAGCAGTACATGTTCAATTCTTCTTCCATAAAACCTCAGCGCCTAAAGAATTCATATCCTTTCAGTGCATTTTTGTTTCACATTTCTTTAAATATGATGGGAGCAAACCACTCCTGGAGATAACACTGTGGGGCAACCACGCGTGGGATGGTCACGAGAAGTCTGCATTATCGTCTCAGATGAGAGTTCAAAAAGAAAAAAACTAAAGTAATTAAAAAAACAAACCACAAACCTAAATCAAAATACAGAGAAAAGGCGGCAAAGGACACCAGTGTCCCAGGCAGACAGAAGAGCAGATATCACTTAAAATCTATCTTTCACTGAAAATATTTGTAAATATCCTGGCTTGCCTGCATACATATTATAGCCAGGTCTGGGATATTTTCAAATGTATTGAAGTGAGAAAATAATTTTAAAATCATTCAGTGCCACTTAGCATACAGTAATACATACTAGCATGATCCCTGGAGCTCACACCTTCCAAGATTCTGCACACAGACCCGAACATCCCTCACACTCAAATTTCTCTCTGCTTATTTGTATGTTGTGAATGTCACAAGCTCATTCATTGACAGCTGCCTTTCTCCTCTCTCCCAAACCACAGGACTCACTGAACGAGGAATGGTATGTTGCTTACGTAAGCCGGCCAGAAGCAGAAGCAGCTCTTCGAAGAATAAACAAGGTACTCTTGAAGTCATTAGTGAACCTCACCATGTCCCCACTGGTCTAGCTGGCTGGCATGGCACCCCAGTGGGAGGAGTGAGGGTAAACAACTTGGTACCATTACAGCCCCAAGAGAGATACCCGGAGTGAAGGATTCTCCTTGAATATCTTTATCCACATAAAAGTTACACCTCTAGTCTAAGAGAACAAGTTCTGCATCCCCAGAAAGCTCTTTCATCTTGCCTCTCTTAGGACAAGGGACTTATCTCTGGAAATAGATCTTTGTCACCGGTGAGGAATTTGTTGCAAACGCTAAATTAGAATAACTTGAGTTAGATGAGATGAATCCCTCCCCTTATCTAGGACACATTTACCAGCAAAATGAAGTAGACTCAAGCAGATGAGACCCAGGCTTAACTGTGCTTGTGGAGATAAACCAAACTGTATCCCACCACTGTGGGCAATCTGTTTATTCTCTGCTGCCTCTCAGAACATGCAATGAGCTGGAGCTGTCATGTACAGCACTGCAATAAAAGTTCCTTTAAAAAAGGGTGTTTCAAGGGAAAACTTGTTAAAAGATCCGAAACGAAGAAAAGCAGAGAGGGTGAGGTGGGGCGGCAATCTCACTGCCTTTACCAGAACTCCACAGATACGGTTGGTATTTTAGGCTGTGAAGAGACCACACAGGACTCTCAATGGGCACTTACCAGAAATGAACTTCTCCTCTGGTTAAAGTGAGGTTTGGCCTTCAATATTTTGGAATCATGGAATGGTTGGAATTGGAAGGGACCTTAAAGATCCTCCAGTCCCACCCTTTGTCCTGGGCAGGGACAGCTCCCACCACACCAGGTTGCTCCAAGCCCCAGCCAGCCTGGCCTTGAACCCCTCCAGGGATGGGGCAGTCACAGCTTCTCTAGGCAACCCGTTCCGGTGCCTCACTACCCCCACAGGAAAGAATTTCTTCCTAAGATCTACTCTTAATCTCCCCTCTTTCAGTTTAAGACCATTACCCCTCTTCCTATTGCTACACTTTCTGACAAAGGGTCCCTTCTCCAGCTCTCCCTCCTTCTATTTTACTTCTGCCTTTAGTGGAATCTCTCCCTCATAGAACACCATCCCTCCTTTCCCTAAAAATCTGCATTTGTATCAGATGGGAAACTTAAGCAGCAACTTGAAAGACAAAACATTTGAGAAATGACCTAAACTCTTTAATAATGTAGTTTCTCTTGCCAGGAGAAAAGAGAAAACACTTTTAGCGGGAGGAAAGGGAAAGAAAAAACACTTAAAAGCATGTGAATGCGAGTTAAGGTTGTTATGCTGATCAAAGCCAGAAGTGGCATTTATTTGTCATCTCGCCTTTTTTCATCTTTCAGGATGGAACTTTCTTGGTAAGAGACAGCTCAAGAAAAACTGCTACTCATCCCTATGTCCTGATGGTGTTGTACAGAGATAAAGTATACAACATCCAGATTCGGTACCAGGAGCAAAATCAAATATATTTGTTAGGAACCGGCTTAAAAGGAAAAGAGGTACTATGTGTTTTTCACACTACTTCCCTTCATCTCTTGTCTTATTCCAAAGTGTCAGGCTGTTTATCGTGGTAGCTTATTTGCTCCAGGGGATTTCTGCTTATTGTCTTACAGTTATTCCTGACAGAATATCTTACTGCTGGAAGTTAAATCAGATTCTCCTGTTTGCACTCAGGGACTGAAGGGAAAGCTTTAGAATACAGCTATTAGAAATCCAAATACCAGGTTTGGGAATGTTTGTTTACCATTAAGATACTAGAGAAGGGAAATACACAGTTGAGAACAAATCACTATCTGCTAACTTACCTGCTTTGCTCCCAGACTGCTGGTTTACTCACAACCAGCAGTGCTGCACTGGATTTACTGGCACCAGCCAGACCGGTCAGCACATAAACTACAGTCCTGGTGAAGTCAGAACTCTTGGAATCTCTCAGTCAACTTTTTGAACTTTCGAGCGTGATCATTATGTCAAGCAGAACAACAACATCATGGATTGAACAGGCCAAGCCTGCATAAAGTAATCCTCCAACATTGCAGTACATTGTACACCCAGCTACAGGTTACAGCAGGAATGAAAGCAACTTATCTGATAGTACTTTACCAGACCATATGAAGCTGCTAAATATATAGAGTTTAAAAAAGAAATTTTGGTTTTCTTAAGAATTCTGATCCTTCTTGCCTTAGCCTTTTCATTTTTTCCACCCCACAGGATTTTTCTTCTGTAGCAGATATCATTGATTACTTCCAAAGAACACCTCTTCTTCTGATTGATGGAAAAGACAGAGGTTCAAGAAACCAGTGCATATTAAAATACGCTGCTGGACACATTTAAATGAGGCCTGAAGAAGATCACATACAGTATCGAAGCCTACTGAAGTTTGTAAACTTCAGGATATTACTTTTCTCAGCAAACTAAAATAATGAAGTAATTAAAAATGCTTTATGGAAAATGGACAATGTTATTTTTAAATTATACCTTAAATGCAGTACTCTGTAAACCTGATTTTCCTCCAATGTGTTTATTACTGTCCACTAGTCATACAGTACATGAGAACATTTTATCTTCCAACATGTGTACCTTCTTGAAATGATTTCCAGACCAAATTAAAGGACCCTAAACTAAATACCAATATGAGTCTCTGCTTTCATAGGAGGGAAAAAGAAACCAAAACCTGTTTTTCAGATCAGAACTGCAGCAAGCCATAATGTTAAAAGTCATACAGAGTAGCCCCAAACCTTTTCAAAAGAGCAGACAAAAGACAATACAAGCCTGTTTTTATCCCCAAACCACTTCCCAATAAACCTGACTGTGGCCACTACTATGAGAAGACCAGGACTCCAACCTGGCTCCTAAAGACATGTAGTTTTCAGTGACACCAAAAATGCCCCAACCCTGGATACACAGCTGCCTGTCCAGATGTGTCTGAGTTACTCCGCTGAACTACCTCTGGTCACAGCTTTCTAGAAAAATAAACTGTTTACAAGTACCATGTTTTCTCTTGGAAAACACTGTTGATTCACTGGCAACACAGTTCACAAACTGGAATTCTGTATCTCTCAGGATCCTCCAACCTCACCCAGAAACACGCTAAAACTCTCTTCAGCTACATCTGACTCCAAATTAAGCAACTGCTTTTTTTTATAGGAGACACATCACCTAGATTATCATCATGTGATTCTTAATTGGCAGAACACACCCAAGTCTCTTAGAAAACAGGCAGACATAATCAGGCTGAACTTGGTTCCTCTTATACAACTGCTTTCTGATTTTATTGTATTTCTTCAAGAAAAAACAGTAACTTTCTCAGTTCTAAAATACAAGTTGCAGCTGGGGACCACTGAAGCATACCATATCAATAATTTTTTCTCTTTCCTCTGCTCACTGAGATTTGGGTAAAAAAAACCCAACTCTTTGGCTTGGTTTTCTAGTAGCTTTTGTTTTCCAGCAAGACCTAGGTTGGGTAATTATGTTCGATTTTGTCACACTCCTTTAAAGCTATTTGTGTGCATATTGTTTGAACCATTTGAACCAAAATTCAAAGCAGAAAGACCTTTCATGTAATCTGTATAGCTTTTCAGAGTAGATATATATATTTAAAGTAAAACTGTTTATAAAATATGGTTGTTTTGTAAATGTTACCTTCCATCCTAATATATTTAGCTAGGAGCTGGAACTGAAAGTTACAGAACTTAATTTCCATACAACTGGGGGGGAAAAAAAAAAAAAAAAAAGAAAAAAAAAAGAAAATTTTAAAAATTATTCAACTGACAAAACCAGTTTCTCACCACTTAAAAGGTCCCCACTAATCTTGTAAAAGACAAGTCAGTTAAAATGTAAGGTTTTCAAAAAATGCTAAAGTGAAGCATAAATATTCCCCATATTACCCTTGAGCTGGAGGATACAATTCTGTTCCATTGCACTGCCTTGAAAAGCCTGACAACCCAGAAAGGGTTTCCTACAGAATTGTGCTTTGTTTTAAATCAAAGCAGCATAAGAAATTACAACACTGTTTTTTCAGCACAGTAAATTTTTATTTGATTATTCAGATAAGTATATTTTGTATGAAGGAAACCACACCTCAACATTCAAACATGTCCGCAAGTAAAGTGCAATTAAACATTAAATGTAATGAACTGCAGGAAAATATGGGGTGCTATAATTTAGGGCCAAGAAGATTTCAGGACAGAGTATTGAGACCATTCACGCTTGCTTTCTTTTCTAGCGAGGGGCATTAGCAAGTCACTACCGAAACTAGAATGAAAGAACTTTCAGATTTCCAGAAGTAGCCCGCTCTTCGGGCCCATCCTCAGCAACATTTTTAGAATGAGGAAGGAAGATCAATGACACATTGCAGTTCCTCCTTTACTGACTGCTTCTTATCCCATTTTCCGGAGCACATGGAGATAAAAGAGCAATGACTTGACACAATTTAAACACTTCTGTTACTGTTGCAGTATGATGATGTTTCAAAGGAGACAACCACATGTGAAAAACTTCATGCCCAGTTTCCTGACCCTTCTCGTTAATGATACAGTCTTTCCAGCCCTAGTGGGCTTAATTTGGGAAATCTGGGTTAAAAAACCCCTCTCAAAATCAATAACCTACTTATAGCATCTTTCCACTCCAAATATTCAGTTTAAAGTAAAAATAGCCTAACTGCAGGAAACCATACTATCCTTTTATAGTTCAAACGGAAGCAGTGTTAATAGTACACTGTGCATGAAAATGGATGTTACTATTTAATCTGTCAAACTCCAAGACTTTTCTTCGGCTTCTCTTAAATCTTTGACCATCATCGGGCGGCTGAAATTCAAAGTTAGGTCACAGAGCAGTAGCTGGCTTTCCACTGCAAGACAAAGGGCAGTGCATCACCATGATGTTCTCTGAACGGCAGGTGCTGAGCGGGCAGCAATTTACACTCAGCACTTTTTGAACTCTTAATCTATCGGCTCTTCCAAAAAGGGCTGCCTTGTTCTGGTTACAGCAAGATGGTTAAATAAAATTTGGTATTTTCACACTGTAACATTTCTACTAGGAGACTATTACTACTGTTCCTGCAAAGGACTGCCTTTGACTACCTGACAGGATTTTGCCCTGGATAGTTAACATGATTTCTGTGCAACTGCTCTTTCATTAATTTTTCAAAACAAAAGAGCAACTGCATTGTTTCATTAGATTAAAAACCACTCGTATGACATCAAAGACACAAGTCATTCACAAGACAATGCCTTAAACAGCGTCTCATTTAGTTGGATTTAACTCAGAATTACCGTTTAGTTTCTTCAGCTCACTGGACATTTTCTCAACATTTCTAATCGCATCTCCAAGGTCAGATTGCTGATCAGCAGCAGCCTTTTTTTTGAAGGCCTGTATAAAACAGAAACAAAATACACCTG
This sequence comes from Pedionomus torquatus, assembly GCA_013398155.1. Classification (NCBI taxonomy): domain Eukaryota; kingdom Metazoa; phylum Chordata; class Aves; order Charadriiformes; family Pedionomidae; genus Pedionomus; species Pedionomus torquatus. The sequence continues at coordinate 106,841 of VZRU01018364.1, read as the reverse complement.
GCAGCACAGACAGGATGCCCACACTCAGGAATACAGCTAATCATAAACTTTATGAAATTTTTTTCTTGATTTTCTAAAATATATTTTAACTAATACTTACCCACTGTTACAGGTATCTACACAGATGTGACAAATCGCAACTACTGAAGGCAGTTACTAAACACTCAGCTTTTATTTTTCTTTTCTGTTCATATTTCTCTTTTTTACAAAAAAAACCCTGCAATTAAATTAATCATATCTAAAGTTTCCTGTCCTCACCAGCATTTTTTTTTTAATTTTTGTTTCTGACCTTACTTGTCCTATAGAATCTAAATTAAAATTAATTGCCGAGTAATATTTAGCCAACCACAAGATGGAGCTATTGTGACGTTTACGTGCATAAAAGACACTAACAGGAATATTAGCACTGAGTATTAATGAATCTCTTAATACCTCCTAAGAAATATTTAAGGCTGTATAGGTAATTATTTTATAATTATATATATAATAATTATTATTTTATAATCAAGATATTTTTGCTTGTTTTGGAGATCATGTTCCCTCCCTTCAGCATTTAATTAAAAAACAATCAAAAGTTTGGAAACAATTAAGACTAAAAACTGTTTGAAATTACGTATAATTTAAATTTTTAAATTTATACTTTTTTAGATAATAAAAAATTGCATATAGCATGTTTTCTGGCCTAGTTATCAGCTCCTTATTTATAATTCAGAAACTCTAAAAATAAAATCTGGAAAAACTCTGTGTGATTCATAATTGCTCACTGTGTAGAACAGCTCAGTACATTGGAAAACTATGACCAAAAAAATGAAAATACATTTAACACAGATTCTTTGTCCAAGTCTCTCTTCCCTCCCAACAGCAGCTTTGCATTGAGGTCACTAGCCACAGCCAAAGAACCTAAAAAGATACACCAAGTTATTACAGAGCAATATGTGATGTATGCATCTCATATAAAATATATAATAGCATTTGATAAATATAAAGACTATACCTTGTTTTCATTAGTGTTACTTGGAAGTAGAGTGTAAGGGGTTGAATAGTTTTATTTAGGAAGAACTTCTTTGCTGCAAGGGTGGTGAGGCACTGGAACAGGCGCGGCCCAGGGAAGCTGTGACTGCCCCATCCCTGGAGGGGTTCAAGGCCAGGCTGGATGGGGCTTGGAGCAACCTGGTGTGGTGGGAGGTGTCCCTGCCCAGGGCAGGGGGGTTGGAACTGGATGATCTTTAAGTTCCCTTCCAACCCAAACCAGTCTATCATTTATTCTCGAGGAAACCCTTTTGGATTTCACTTAATTCGCTTTCTTTTAGAGATAGCGCTTCAGAAATTTTTGAAGAGTTAAACATGGAATTAGTAA
>VZRU01018364.1:70718-105364 GCA_013398155.1 Pedionomus torquatus | reverse complement strand
AGTAATTATAAATAAATATATATATAATAGTGATGAAAAATTCCTCAAACAAATTGCTATATTCTTTTAAATGGAAAATTTTATAAAAGATCTAAAAAGGCTTGGCAGTCAGTATCTAGCATCGGTTTCTGGAAGGAGAATCTAAAGCACACACAGAAAGGGTCAAGTGCTGAACATCTGCTGGGCAGCAGCAGAGCCAAGATTAAATACCTGATTCCTGGGCTCGCTCTTCCCCCATTCCCTCCACTGCTCTCCTTGCACAGCTCAGGCATGTGATGTCACTGAAAAGCACCTTCAATGCTGATAAAGGGAAATAAAGAAAAAACATAGGGTTTATTTCTCTCTGGTACTGTGTGTGTTCAGAAAGGTTGCAATGATATGAACAAGACCCTGCTCTTGGCTGAAGGGCAACCAGATGAGTGTCCCCTCTTCTGCTTCCCTGAGAAGCAGCCACCAGCTCCCACGGCACACAGGTCTGCCAGGAGGGGGGGCTCAGGCCTGCAGGCTCCCCTGAAGCAGAGGCTGCCCCGGATAAGCAGTCATGAAGAAGGGGTGGGTGTTGCACCAAGTGACCCAAGGGCTGAAACACAGCAATAGCAGCTGCCTCACAGGTGGGTCAGGCCACAGTGACAGCACACAGATGGCCCAGCTGCTCCTGCAGGCTGGGTTGGCAGCACAGCCACCAGCCACTGCTCCTTACAGCTGGTGACACAGCCAGGCCTCCCAGTTGCCCCCATGCCCCAGCAACTCACCAAACAGTGGATACCACAGGGGCATTTTGCTGCTCCTCCCCTGCTGCCACAAAGGCGAGCAGGACTTCCCCCAAGGGAACAACAGCCTGGCTGAGCTGACACCCCATGGGTGCTGGTGGGGTCTGCAGGCGGGCACCAACACAGCCCTTTCCACCAGAGGAGAGGAGCTGGCCTGCGCCATGCCTTCCTCCCAGCAGGACGAGCCAGTGACTCCAGCTGCCACCTGGGAGACACCGACCCCCGGGCTTCACAGCCTTATGCTTTGCTCAGCAAGGAAAGCCCCACAGTGTGCCTCTCACCCAGCACGTGAAAGGTTGGCAGACCCTGCAGAGTTGTGATACTAGGAGTGAGAGTTAAAGGTAACCACAAATGCTGCCCAAGCTGAGGAAAGAATGAAGAAGAGAGGACAGAGGTGTCTAGGGGAGAGCAGTGAATGGCCATTTCCTCCGGCCTTTGAGGCTGTGCCTGTGGGTGCTTATTGTGTGCTGCAGCAACGAACATAGAAGCAGCCAGTTCCTTTTTCTTATCGATTTAAATTCACATGGAGTAGGAGCAATTTATGACAGGTAAAGATTAAATAACGGACCTATACTCAAGGAAGACAAGAAAGGCACTTTGCTCTACAGATTTATCAATTGAGGCTCCAGCAGTGATTGCTGCCCTCCAGTGCTCATACCTGACCTGAGCTGAAACCAACAAAAACTGCTAAATAACCACCTGGAGCTGGGCACTGATCATTTCTCCCCCTTTGCACATCCCTCAGTGCTTAAGGCCAGGGACATCACAGGAGGGAACAGCTGTCAGCACTTTTATTTAATTTACTGCAACTGCTTTTCCTGCTGCTCAGCGTTCACCTGGATTTTGAACTCGCTGTTCAGCAGCCGCGGAGGAGGGCTACCAGCACCTCAGAGCAGAGGGGAATTACTTGGATAAGCAGGAGAGGACAGAAATCAGCAGCCTACCATTTACTTACTCTTCCATGCTCTGTCTTTTTTCAGGGCCATGCTTTCACAAAACTATTTCTTTAAAATAAAGCGTTCTAAGTGTATTGCTTTGTGACTGTGGGTGAAGCTAAATCGCAACTCAGAGCAGCATTTCTGTTAAGGCACAATTAAACAGTGATTCAAACAGAGAACGTGAGATGCTGCTCGGATTGTGGGGCATTCTGAAGATGAGAAATGCAGAGCAGGAAACGCTTCACATATGCACTAATTCCTGTACTACAGTTTTTCAGTTCATTAGGTCTTGCAAGGAGCCCAGTGCAAAGAAGTTAACTGCACCCTGCTAAGGAAAAAGTCCTCCCTGGTTTGCAGAAGCTTGAGATTTTGCTGGCAGAATAACATAGTACAGGTGTATGCAAAGGAAATACACAACACGGCGTTTTTATATATCTGCACAAGGAAAATATACAACAAAATGTTTTTACATATAACCTGTATGTAGAAGAATACATAAAAGTGCACATAAGATATATCTATAAAAAAGTAAAAGAGTAGCCTAGCAAGTTCCTGCAAACACTTGCGTTAGTAGAAGCAGGAGGACAGTAGAAGGCTGGAGCGGCTGCCAGCACTGGGTGAGCAGAGGAAGCTGTAAGGGAGACAACCAGCATCTACTTTCCCATACAGACCCCTTGTATCCCAGCACAGTAGCAGGGAAAGATCAAGCTGATCACAAGAGAATCAAATTATCGAGTAATGGGGAGATTTTGAGACATGGGAGGCCACACTGACCTCTGTTCAAATATTTTAAGTTTACTTTCTACATTTGGGGTTTTTTTCCCCACATCCTATAAATAACCTCTCACATCGTACTTAAATCCTCCTGTGAGCTAACTGTAGAAGGAATAATAGAACATCGTAACCACTAGAAAGATTAGATTTCAAAATATGTACAAGAAACTGAGTTGCCACAACTAATTGGATGAGCTAAGTAGAGTGGTTCTTAAAGGCAAGGCCTTTCTAAAAATAATCTTCTATAATTTGAGATGTTAACAAGCAAGATGACCAGCCGTGCAGGAAGTTGGTTATGCAAGGCATTTTCTTTTAAAAAGAAAAAAGGAAAGTATGAAATATTTAATTTCTACAATCAAATTTACTTGGAACTGAAAAGGTTCCTGGATTTCTTTATACTATTAATAATAATATATAATAATGTTATTATAATAATAGTATCTATCATTATTAATAATAGGTAATATTTCAAAATGAAAAATTGACTAATAATTTAAATTCTCAAGTTACTGGTCTATGTGAGGAGTGTGTTCCTAAGTGCTGCTAATAAGTTCCTATCAGCATGTCAGTTTATGAGCAGCAGTCCCAACTTTGCTTGAAATAAACCTACAGGTGTACGTGGACACATCCGTGCAGCTGAAGCTGATGGTAACCCTTTAATCCTGGGCTGATGCAGCTGCATGTGCTAATCCAACACGGCAAACAGCCGCCTCCCTGGAGCCTTTCTGAGACACATTTGGTTCTGGAAGGTGAAGCCATTCAGCCACCTTCATGAATCTCAGATAAAGACAGAATTACTAACCAAACCAGGTCTCAAAGGAGGAAAAAAGATCAGAAATGTATTTTAGGTTATGAATTCAGGTTTATGATGTGAATCAGCAAACACTGCAGATCACTTTACAGAACCGCTATTTGCTGTGTCTTTGAAAGCTTTAGCTTTCATAACAGTTTCCCAGTGGATCTAATAGAGAGTTTGAAGTTTCAATTTATTAAACTTCCACATGAAAAGCTCTAACAAAAGAGGGATGACTTTTTTACCACTGCCTGAGTATAAAAAATGCAAATCCAGAGAGTAAGGGAAGTCAAACAGAAACCAAACCAGCATGCAAAATAATCATGCAACCTCACAATACAACAGTTATTTCTAATGAAATAAGGTATTTCATCAGCTTTAGAGCACATGTAGGATTTTTACAGATGAAAACTGGTAAATACTGAAGGTCAAAAGAAACCTGACCCAATCATGATGCAAAACAGCAAAGCAAAAGCCAGACTATCTTGCGAAATCTACAACCCACTTAGTTGTGGCAAAGAGTGACATGTAGAAAAGACTGCTAAGCAAACTGACTCACCTGGATACACGCTCGTGAACGAGGAGATGTAAATCCAGAATTAAATATATATTTGTGGCATAGTATACTGGCTTGAAACCCCATTGCTTGGGGAGTTTTCAGACAGAAAATTTCAAAAAATCGTATAACACATAATACACCTTGTCTGAGAATGTTTTAATAGTACTTGATTAAGAAAACATTAAAAATGCTACTGTTCCACCCACATGGAAGCCATTACAGCATTTCACAGCAGTAATTAAGTCTGTGTTGCTCTAAGAAACCGACTATATTAAATGTATACATTTAAAAAAAACCAAACAATGGTTCAGACCACATAAAATCCTGCACTTATTTTAGTAAGTGTTTGTCTACTTACTTAAGTTTGCTGATTGCTGTATGCATACCATTACTAGGCTTAGATGCACGGATCATTGCCTTCCATTTTACACACTAATTTTCATTTAAGGAGACCCAGAGCATCACCAGTTTATAGAAGGCAATACATGAGGATGCCCATGTAAGCACCTGCTTTAATAGCTTCCCTACAGGGGGCAAAGAACTAAGAAAATACACAGTGGGATCTGAGTGGGAGATGGACATCACTATATGGAGCTCTGTTTCCTTCTGTTGCTCGGCCAGGAAATATGTTTCTGGTCAGTGTTGTACGTTTCAAGCTCACGGCACATCAGGTTTTAACATCTCAAAATGTTCTTGTCTTCTGTTTGTTTGCATGGACAGTTTAAACTCTAACATCAAGGTGCTTCCAGTTGCTCTGAAATATTATTCTGAAAAATATCTTTAAACAATAAACAGCATAAGCTTATGTTTTGTAGATACCTGGAAGATCTCCACTTGGTGATCTGGAAAGATCATTTCTGTGGTAACAGGTTTTAAACTATAGCTTTTAAGTAGCTCTTAAATGTAGTTTTTAAGTTAATTATATGGGATGCTAAAGATGCATCAGTGACTGAAGACAAGTGCATGAATAACGCAGATACAGACAGAATCATCTGTTGAAACTGCTTAGTTGGCATGACTAAATTTTCCATAAAAATAAAGGCATATTTCCAGGAGCTCTTTCATACATAACATTTAGGCTGTTCAGTTTTTTGGTACAGCGAGATGATTAAGTGGTGAATTTCTGAAGAGATAAACACTAAATATCAGTTAGGTTAAAAGTAAGTATACTAAAAAGAGTAAATATCAATTCTGGTGGGACAAGTTGGGCTATTAATCATAAACGTTATGCCTAATGAAACACTGGGAGATTCACAAATACTTTGGCTTTCTTCATGGTCCATGTATCACAAGGAAAAGGATGACCACTCAGGACAGCAGGAGTCCAGCTTGACATGCAAAGTCTGACTCAATGAAATTTGGAAGCAAATCTGCAGGGCTTTTAAAAATTAAATTCAGATAAATCCAAGAGCTGGGTGGAAGACTCTCAAAAAGCATTCAGGAATTCCTCATGCTTTTTGGATTTCACAATAAAAGTGATTTCTGATGTTACCATCTATTTTTCCCATTCCTAAGAAAATCATTGAAATGACACAAAACTTCACAGATATCGTGAACATTTACTCATTACCATGCAGCTATCAAGCTATAAAGCTATACCTTTATATCTTTATATCCACTCACATATACCTCTCTACAGCCTTTCACATACCAAATGCCATCCAGAAAGATTTTTCTCATACACGTGGGGAAATTAAGTTTATAAAGCAAGGAACAATTGCAATTGTCTCCAGATCCTAATAAACCAGTGATTCCAAACTGCCTTTTGGAAAATGCTGAGCCCTTTTGACTGAGATGGCATTGCTTAATAGCTCAGTTTTTACAGATATCTTACCATACTGCTGTTTTATTCTTCTCAGATTTTCATAGCAATAGCAGCACACTGCCTGAATAACTGCAGAGCAAGAGGAGGGCATATGCTAATATCAGTAAGTCAGGTTTATCATCTGCAACACTGCAAATTATCTCTTCTTCAGTTAAATTCATTTAATACTACAAGCTGTAATGGTTAGAGACACAATGCAGATATTACATCTTCTATTAGCTGTTTCTATTGTAATTATCTACATTATTTTTCCTTTGCCAACTTGCATACATTACTACCTGAAATACTCTATGAGCATTAGAGATACAGAACAAAAGAATAACAACCTGCTCAAGGAAATTCTATTATTACTTTGAAATTACAGGCTTGATTACTTTTGTTGCTTTATCAGAAGACTTCTTTGTCATTAACTCATGAATTGTTCAGTAGGAGGCACAAAAGATCATGAAAAAATTCCTGTCTCAGCTCTTTGACTGGGGTATTTCCCTGTAACTACGGCTTTCACAAAACTGGCTGTCTGAAATGAAAAGCCACAACAAACCTAATTTTTCCAGTGATGTTTGTGCTGGATAAATGCAACTGTGTCAGAAATTCCACATGATATACTCTCAGTATTGCAGTCTCTGAAAACCAGAATGGCAGAACTACAGAGCAACAAGAGATGCTACTAGAGGCTTCCTTCCCACAATTAAACCACATCAGGCAAAAGCGATGACAGCAGCGATACGCTTGGCCGAGAAGGTTGGTGATGACAAGTACATAATATTTGAGATAATTAACGCCACTGCCTTAATAGCATATTGTATTAGCTTCCCACTCAGTGATATTGTAATCCTGGAGGGAAGGGATAGAGCAAGAGCAAGGAAGACACCAACAAAAGCCACTCGCACCAGGCTGCCAGGGCGATTATCCCTCTATGTGCCACCCACAAGAGGCAATTCAGGTTTATTCCAATAACCCCAAAGGAAGCCTCTTCCTTTCTGTTGACTACAGTCGTAGCTGAGAGAAATGATCTTCCCCTCCCTGAAGGTAATTTTTGATGAATAACTCTTCCAGGTCTCATGTCACACAAATGTGTTTTGCTGTGTTTTATCCAGGTTTACAGTCTTAAAACAAATAACAATCTGTCATCCAGGTTGTATTCTTTATTGAACTCAGGAAATAGCATCAAGTTTAGAGGACTGCTGACTCCAGCAAACTGTAAGTTGCTAATGTCCGATTATGGCTTTTGCCTTTATCTTGTGGGAAATCTCATATTTACATATTTTGTCTGGGTCTGCACAAAAATCATCGTGTGTCTACCTGGATGAGCTGCTGTATTATATGTGCGGTTAGGGTCAAAGTTGCATTATCTTCTGAAACAAGTAAGTAATTTGAAATACTAGTATTTTGTTCAGATTCTTTCATCAAAAGAGAGTATATGTTGAATCAGTTATTTCAACTGCAGTTTAACACTCTTTCAAATATGATCAAGGCTGCTCTGAAATGACTATGACATAAGCTAATGTGTGATCATTTTGTGGCAATGACTGAGCATCAGAGACTAAGACCTCACCTCCTCGCATTTGCATGGCCTTTCTTGGATTTTTTGCAGTGCGACAATGGCCAGAACTTATAAAGAGAAATAAAAGTAGGTATTTCTGCTAAATTTTTTTCCAGTGAGAGAGAGGGAAACTGGATATGGGATAAGTGGAGGAGTAACATACCTTCACTTTCTGAAACTGCAGGGGCTATCACGCTATTGGGGGTATTTTACCTCCTCCTTAGCAGAGGAGGGAGTGTGGAAAAGAAAGAACAGCAAAGGCCTCTATCTCCCTCCAGTTTTTCCCCCGAGATCAATGAGGAAGAGAGACTGTGCTGCTGCATGATTAGTGCTACTGAGCTGCAGATGCCAACTGCAGGAACCTCCCACACAAGGTACCAGGCCTTGGAGGGTCTAGATGGCAGCAAAGATGAAAAGCTTACTTTTTTTCTGCTGGATGTATCACAAGCAATCAAGTATGCCATTTTATTCCTTAATTTTACAAGGATGTCAACATGAAAAACAGTTGAAATAAGACACAAAAGAGATCTTTGAAAGTTTAATCAAGCTTCAACTCCCTGCAAAGGATAAATAGACTCATTAACATCTCAGAAGTTTGTTTGGCTCACAGGCCAGTTAAGTTATGATAGTATCATCTTCCCAGTATTTCAGACTCCACTAATGAGCATTAATAGGGAGATAGTGTTTCAAAAACACTTCTACATGTCAAAGTTAAGGTTTCTCTTGAGGTTCCTACACAAACTCAAATGTAAAATGAACAATAATGTATCTCCTTGTACTATTGTTGATCACGTCTCCAAAAATCACAAGGGCTGTCCTTCTTCCCATTGCTTCACCACACTTGGTCTATAGCTAAGAAATTCAATAAAAATTAAAGCTAAAATGATGCTTTTTTCAGACTCTCTCCTGTTCAGATTACTTTTACATAAATACTACTGCTTTCGTTTTTTCTCTAATAAAAATAAGTTCAAATGCACTCTCAAACCTTATAAGAAAACGAAAAAACAAACTTAAATCCCTCAGAAAGACAAAAATGAGAATCTGGAAGAGAGTTTCTGGAACCAGGCTGAGTTGATAATTTCTCCTGTAAACTCTAAATGGCATAGTTATGACATTACTGTATTTCTTTGGAACCACACAGAAGTTATTTTATGACAAATCAGGCACATTTAAATGCAGAAAAATGTCTATAGTTATATATAATACTCACTTCTCTGCATTCTGATAGATTAGCACTGACATTTTACCACACAAATATTTCACAATCTTTTTAAATTATGCTCATTTCTCAAGAAGTTTGGAAGCTAGATAAATCATACAAAGGCTCCATGTAATTCAGTTACCAGATTGTTGCACTCTACAGACACACGCTCCAAGAGCATCACAGCACAAAGAAATGGCAGGTGTTCCCAAGCTCCCAAAAATAATGCAGGACCTGGCATTAGTTCTGAGTAAAGGAAGTCAGTCCTAACACTTGCAAATTGTATGAACACAAAATACCATATATAAATTTAACAGTAACGAATGGGGAATAAGGCCACGAAGAGTTACTAACAGCTGACAATATACTTGTCCTATGAATCCTGGCATCATTTCAGAGCCTCCCTCTTTCTTCCTCTGCACATTACAGACCTGTCTATCATTCCAGGAGGGTAAGAAGCAGATTCTAGCCATCACCAGGTACAAGTAACGGCACGTTAGTCACACCAACTGTTGGAGTCTACTGGAGTCACCACACAGCTGACATCGATAAAAGGATCAATAAAGTTTTTCTTGGGTTTCAGTGAATTAAGAAATAATACCAACACACTATACCATCTACCCTCATCATAGATACTCTAAAATCCAGACCGTCTAGCTCCTCTGCAGAACTGTGTACTGTCTGAATGCTTGCCATCAAAATATGCACCAAGAAAATGAAAGTGGCCAACTGAAAGTGGATCTTTACAAGCAAATTTGGCAGTAGGTTATTTTTGTACCTTTCTTCCTCAAGCACCTGAGGAAGTTAACATAAAACAGTTTATCTTTTGAGAGTTCACGGACACTCACACATAACATTACCTGACAGGTATTACAGCAATTTCCTAAGCCATTCCCATTATTATTCTGCACAGTCCACAGGAGGAATGAAAATAAAGCTCTTTCTATAGCCAGTACTAAAATAATGCAGTGACACAAGCAGGGTGGGTCTTATTGTTAGCAATAACGTGTTTAATATACCCTCCAGGAATGAACTCATTAAAATGAGAAACTGATCTCTGCATGAGCTTTTGAAACCAACATAACCAGCAACAATGACACAAAACTCCTAGCAAGGGGCATTGTTTCACTAAACGTTCCTTACCACCCATTTCAGCTAAAAACACGTAACTCATCCATTTACCATGAAATGCAGAACCACATACACCTCACAAAAATGTTGAACTTTTTGTCACTTTTATGTGAAAGTGCTTTCATTAAAGCGCTTAGCTTATTCTATTCCTCAGTCAACATCTCCTCAGGTATACGATTTGCCGTTTGACTAAATTAAGATATAGTTTTGAAAACTGAGATGGAATTTACTAATTCACAAACGCTTGGATACTTCAAAGAGAACTAGAGGTGTATACATAAAGGATGATCTGTCAAGATACTTGGGGGGCACACTGGAAGGTGTTTGGAGACAGGATCCAATTTAAAGTTCAAGTGAGGTCCAAGGAAAAAAGGAATTGTTAAATGTTAAAGAAAAACAAAATTAGGAGATATTCAGCAGATCCTGCTTTGAGGAATCTAAACACAAGAGTAAGCACAAATCTGAACAAGTGTGATACCGTGAAGGGAATTCCTTTGGAATTTTTTGCCTTTTCCAAGACTAAGAGGGGAAAAAAACCAACTTTGGTCATTAAAAAGAGAGATTTTCCAAGAATGAATTTATAAAAATGAAAAGCAAGGCATACTTCATAATAATCCAATCATAAACAAAATATCAGTACTAGATTTTACCAGATCTAGGTTTTGTCCCAAAAATATGTGACTACTGAAACCTTCCAATGAATAGACATTCTTTCCAAATTAGACTACATGCTTCAAGGAGGGCAACACAAGTGAACTCGACAAATTTTCAGGTAGAACAAAGTTGTTCATAGGAGCAGAACAGTGTGGTGAGTAGGACCCGAGAGGTGATCATCCCCCTGTACTCAGCACTGGTGAGACCCCACCTCGAGTACTGTGTCCAGTTTTGGGCCCCCTACCACAAGAAAGACATTGAGGTGCTGGAGCGGGTCCACAGAAGGGCAACAAGGCTGGTGAGGGGTCTGGAACACAAATCTTATGAGGAGAGGCTGAGGGAGCTGGGGTTATTCAGCCTGAGGAAGAGGNGTGTTGTGTTGTTTATGGTTGTTGGGGGTTTTGTGGTTTTTGTTGTGGTTTTTTTTGGTTTTTTTGGGGGGGGTTTCCCCCCCCCCCCCATTGGTTGGACTAGATGATCTTAAAAGGTCCCTTCAAACCCAGGTGATTCTGTGATTAAAATGCTGTTGAGGAGCTGATTTTTTTTACATTATCCCCAGTGTTGTGGCTAGTCCAGTCACATCTAGCCTATTCTCAGCAGTATTTTTTCCAGATAAACATCATCCTGAAAACTTTGGAAGTTTCTGGCAAATGTGGTTGCCTTATTTACAATTTCTTCCTTACCTTATGATGTTTCCTGGCTGTTTTTCATGTACTTTTGTTAAGGATATTTGTAAGAGAGCACTGTACTTACTTCTCTATATGTCTTATTTAATGAATTTGAGAATTTGGAGTTCACCTTGAAGAATAAACAAATATTAACTAAGAAACAAACAGAATGCTTCTCCAGCAGAGAATCAGACTTCAGAGGCACTTGCACAAATATCAGTTGGGAAATGAACTGTTCTTCAAGCATTTAAAATATGTTTATCTTTCTAAGCATTTTGGTTTTGGAACAAGGAAGATGCAATAAACATCTGTCCTCTTACCTCTGTTAGTCTCTGCTGCCAATCCTGTAGATTGTGTAGTCTGGACAAGAGAACGACTCAGCTGCGTAATGCTTTGGAAAGACATAAAGCAGAAGCAACGTCAGACACTTTCTCTGTCACCACTTCAAACCCACTTCATACTTAGACTGTGGAGCACTCCCTTCCCTACTCAGCTTTCGGTACTAGGCACAGCTATACTACCAGTAGTGACCTACCTGCCTGTTAAGACTTCTTTGCTCTAAACACTCTGAGCATTTTATCACACACTTTGACAAGTCAGGCTAAGAAAGAAGGCCATGTCTTGGGTGGTTGTCATTTCTTCTTCAAAGAGGTATTATGGCTCATTTACTTCTGTGTGTAATTCTGTGGTGTGGTAATGGGCGAAGTGACAAGGAATGGCTGGAAAGGCTGCAGAAGTAAGTGGCTTTTAAAGCTTTTCAAACTGTCAGAATTTGCTCAGGTCTGGGTGAGTGAGGAAGCAGAAGACTGACTGCTTTACACAAAAGGAAATTACATTTTTATGAGGTCTCTTCTCTTTCTCTCCTCTCCATTATGTGAGGCTTAGTGTGAATTTGTGACATCCTCACAATCTAGGATGTTCAGCCAAGGAATTTCTTTTCATTCTGTAACAAAAAGCTTCCACACTATATGTAGTCAGGGAGTACTTTTATGGTTTCAAGGTCATAGCAACCCTTGCAGAGCTATTTCTGAGATGTGTTCCGATTTCACGTTTGTTGCCACAGTACTGTCACAAACATCCCATCGTAAGGGCATGCTGTTAATGTGATTAAGGCAGACCAAGTGAGTGGCTGTTACGTTCATTTTTCTTCAGCTATTTTTACATGAAAGAGAATGTTAAGTTTTTTCATTACTTTAATAGCTGTCTTTACTAAGTAAACTCGAAAGAGAAGGCGCTATATACTTTTCTCATGCTCAATGGCATCCAAATCACAGACGACGTTTAGAAGACGACTTCAAAAACTGCAGGAGGAAATCTGTTGTTTCTCAGCTACTTCCTCATCTAATACACTCAGAGACATAACACGATGTGCATCTGTGACGCACTTTAACTCAGGAACTGTTCCTTGTCAGGATTTATTGTTGTACTTGAGTTTTTGCATGCATGCCTGTACCTTCTCAGGAAGACTACAATTTCTTTTTCATAGCAAATGGATTGCCTGGGATAAATAAATGACTTTTATTTTGTAGGCAGAGAAGGTCAATAACAGTCTCTACAGAATCTCTCCATAAAATGTGACAATAAATAACAGTTTAACCTCTAATCTATAGTAATAGGCAACCTTTATTTATTGTTTGACTTGTGTAAAGACAAAGACAGGTAATCTAAAAGGAGCAGTCACAATAGAGGCTAATGACCTTCTTTTACAAGAATGTAGATACCAGTGGGCAAAAACCATTTCAGCTTCAGCATCACGCAAAGGGCTATTTTGCAAAGAAACACTGTGTGTTAGTTGTTGAAACTTTTTTGCGCATTCCCCGAAACAAATTACACTATTCTGAATATTTTCTTTTCCATGCAGTAAACAAAGTCTTTCGTGTTGACAATGCTAATATTATATTTTAAAATATATTTGCATTTGTGTTTTTTGTCATTTTTTATTGCATTGTATAAATCCCAGAGAAGAGATCCACTAAGCTCACTTTGAGAAGGCCCTGTTTCTTGGGATAGCATCATGCAGCGACACAGGTGATCGTATGGCATTTCGATATGCTTTATTGGCTGCATCTATGGGAAAGTCACTTCGACAAGAACTGTCAATACGCGTTCGGATTACAAGTCAGGGAAGTTATTTTTAAGTGATTATTTTAGTTGAATTATTTCATACAAATAATTTGCAAGAGGGAATAGTCCTAATTCCTAATATAAAGTAACCTGAAGGTATTTTAGTGCTTTAAATCTATGAGATAAACATGGGAAGAATGGGAAAGTGGGACATAAGAAAATAGTTTTATTACTACTTATAATTCTGGGATTTAGCAAAGGTACTGTGTCACTGGTGGGGGGGTGGAATAACATTTATTTTTAAGGAAAAGTAATGCACATGTTGTGCTCTATCTAATAAATACTTTCTAGTGCATGAAGTTATGCATGGATTTAAGTTGGTTTTACCTACTTTTACATTTTAGTGATGTGTAAGACAGGTAGTTGGAAATCCTTTTCAATCTTAACCCACCTACCTAGACATAGGAAGGTAATTTTTATTTACAGAAATACTGATGCACATCTGCTGGTTATTTCGTTTTTTCTTTAAAATGCATCCTCTTGTTTAAGAATACCTTAAAAGCTCATTCATTTCATTTTATAGACTCAGTTTTCACTAAACAATATAATCAAGTTCTAAGCAAGTTTTAAAGATTTTTTTTCTTTCTCCTTCTAGTTTATGAAGACTATTTTTAACACCAAATTGCAAAACTCTCTCATACATGTAAGCAACTGAGAAGGTGGCCTCATAAGGTTTAGTAGAGTTGTAGTGATGTGAGAGGTGTCTCCTTGAGGTACCAAACATAAGTTTTAGCACAGTTTGTCTTATTTTAGTGTGAGAAATACGTAAAGAAAGCTAGAACATTTCTGAGAATGGAAGATTTTAATTTTCTTTTTGATTAGTCAAGGAGTCTGACGCCCATTCTGCAAATGTACCAGGTGTGTTTGTCAGACTTACTCTGATCAGTAAGAAATTTTGACAGGTCTTGGTACTAGTGACACTTTTGGAAAATGAGGCCTTAGAAATACATTTGCCTTTCAAAATGGAGTCACCCAAAATCACTAGTCTTTTTTGCTTCACTGTTGGCTTTGCAATTTATCTCTCTGTTTCTCCCATTTTCATTATGTGCAGTAACGTCTGTATCCATCTCAGTAAACTCTCTTACTTGGAACAATGAGGTTGAGCCCCATTGAAAGCCTGAATTAAACACAAATCTACCACCAGAAAAATTAATTAAGTAGTATGCTCTATCTCTTCTGAACATAAAGTTTAATTAAATAAAGGAAATGGATAGTTGTAAGGGCTGCAAAAATTCAAGATAGCATTTGTGTCTACAAGTAAGTGATGAATAATACGTGCTCCATGAGAACAACATGGAGACTGAGCACTGGTGCCTTTGGAAGTAACATACAACTGCCTTTGTAAACATTTTTACTCATTTTTGGACAAATGGAGGAATCTTAGGATAAAAATAATGTCTTTTTTTCAAAGCCAGCAATGTGGGGGTTTTTAATATGACAGTGCACAAGTATTTCATCTGTTTGTGTCTGCAATAGCAAAGCCTTTCCACCCAGTGGACTTACTGCAATACTGCTGAATTATTTTCTTTGAGTTCTGAAATGGAAGCAGCAAATATTTCAAATCATATCAGCAGCCAGACAAGTGCAACCTTAATTGTCATATATATGCCATATCAATATGGATCAACTTTAAAGATTTATGGCTGTGTAGACCAGTGAGCTAACATGTGGCTCATACAATGGCATCTGGCTATAAATTCAGGGCAATATGCCAAGATTTCTGCTCAGTAATTATTCTTAGTTGCAGAGATAAAAACCATGGTGCTGTTTTCCTGTTCTTTTAATAGGGAAATGGCTTTTTTTGGGGAAAACACTACTTTGGATATAGACAAAGGTTGAATTCAAATAATTATTTGATGTTTAGAAACACAGGAGACCATTATGGTGTCATTTCACTGCAAGTACATAAATACGGAAAATGTACACCTGAGGAAAAAAAGTGTCCAATTTCCATTATACCAAACAACTTCTTGACAACTCGACAGCTTTTGTCAAATAACACTTTGGCAACATATTACTGCAGATAATCATTACGAGGCCACAGAATTCAAACTAGTTAGTTTTCTTAAATGAACCCTTCCTAGCAAGTAGGAATTAAGAGAACACAAGGCAAAGTGTTTCTTCTGCATTAATCCATTTGTTTCATTTAAGAGAAGTAACTGGAGGCAGACTTTAATTGACTGGGATCGCATACATAAAGCACATACTTCCTTTTGTCGCAGTCTCAATTGCAGACAAAAATATAATTGTTGAAAATATTCCAAATATATAACAACAAGTCACAACTAAATTGAGCTCTCCTCCAATTTAAAGGGAACTACATATTTGGATTTAAATGCAAATTCAACCTTCTGAGCCCATGTTCCTTCTAAGTAACTTTGTCAAATATGTTTTCTTTAATGATTCTTCACAAGCAGAAATAGATACAGAAATCAAAACTGACTCATGAAGTCCTAGAGAAGGCAAGGTTTTGCTTACAACACTTTGAAGATAGTTTGAAAATTCCCTGATTATCACTGACATTTCCTTAACTACTCAGGAGTTTTATTCTGTGATATAAAAATACTTATCTTAGTTTTAGTTCAACTCTCTTTCAAAGATATTTAACTAAAATATTGGTTATATTTGGAGCCCTAAGTCAAACAAACAAAATACTGATATGTAGCAAAGATCAGGAAATACAAAATTGGACATAATCTTAATTTTCTTTCAAGTTCATTGGCATTTTTATGCTGCAAATAAATAATATGACCTATTTCTTTACTTAAAATTATTTAAAATATTTAACATATTCAGCATATGTTACTCAGAAAAGTCATCTGCTCTCTCTATAGATGGGGTTCTTCTGTAAGATAAGAAATGTTAACAATGCTGACCTTAAAAACAAATGGTGCCCAAAACATCCTAATTGAAATCTGAAAACAAATACGAGTATGTGTTTAAGTTTCCACTTGTACACTACAGCATGGCCTGATCATATAACAGAAGAGCTTCTGCACGCAAACTATTGCCTATTTCAATCTGAGCCTTCACACAAAGTTGCTGCATAAGAGAGCCAGTTCTGCTTTCACCAGAGTTGCTGTGCATTCCATTAGAAATACAAAATAAAATTCAGCAGAAACAGTGCTAAATTTCAAGTCTAGCTTCTAATTTTACATTTGAATTACATGAAATCTGTTTTTCGCTTATTAGACAACAGATGATTACTTGTTTTCATAAGAAAGCTTCCCACTTGCGAAACAAAATCCAGGGAGAGGACATTGAAAGGGTCACTTTATGTTGACACAAAGGTGCCTGCGGTAGCAGAATCAGGCCACAGAGTGCAGACAACAAAGCTAATTTTGCCTTACTTCTCAGCAAAGTAAATTAGTCTTTACTTCCTCAGTAGGTTTTCAGTACCAGAGAAGATGATCCAAAGATGGTTCAGGATCCCACCAGCCTGCAGCACAGAGTATAAACAGAAAATTGAAAGATCTGATCAATATGACTTGTATTAGTTGTCATCTAATAATGACCCACAAGCTGGTGCTGGTTTTCTGTGAGTTTCTCGCTGGTAACAATGCCATGGTCAAAGCGGGGCTCTGAAGCAGCAGAGCATGTTGCCAGGGAGCCCCTCAGCCAACCTGTGCTTGGGAGGCTCAGTTGCTCTGGTGGTGAAAGCTTCAATGCTACTCTACTAAAACCAAAACAGAGCAAGTGAGAGTGTTTAAGCTGTGTGCTATCTCTGTCAAAAGCAAGGAATAGGGACACCTCATACAAAATACTCATCCTTTTCTGTTCAGCAACTAAACCAACTTCTGCACGATGTTTTATCTGTCAAATTACATTAGCTCCTACAGACTCATCACTGGCCCATACTGGGCCATACAATCTGGCTTTACAGGCCACTGAAAATTAGCCTGAAGATCTACAGAATATTTTTAACACTTACAAATGTTTACAAAAATAACATTACCAAGTTACTTCTGTAAATGTAGGCAAGTGCTCTGACCTAGTTTTACACATTTATTTCTCTGTTTTCTTTTTATCCCTGTCCCCCTAATGAAGTGGACTCTGCACTGTTCTCCTCAGCTTCTAGAAACTTCCCAAACATGAAGTGGTCTCTGAGAAGACAATAAACAGCTCACAGCAAAACCCAAACAAATTTCTACCCTATTTCACTGACTACTAAGTCTAGTGCTTTCTGAACTTCCAAAATCTAAGATAGATCCTGTAACATGAAAAGAGAACTTATTTAAATATAAAAGCCCAATTTTGCTGAATTCAAAATATACACATTATGTTGTTTGAAAAGACTGAAAAGTATAAATTTCACACTTAGCAATGTAATAATAAGATTTCCTTAAAAACAGATTAACTTCAAGCGTCTTTGCTGTTAGCACACTGGTATTTACCATTATTTGCATTTGCCAGCAACCTTTTTGTCCTTCCAGGAGAAAAGGCTTGTACTTATTTACACAAAATAAAGATAGCTTCACTTCATAAGTTCAATATTTTGGGCAAGCAGTAATATACCAGTCTGGTAGCCAGTCTTAGCAGGAAACAGTCTTAGTGCTGATCACAACCAGATGACTCGTGGTATCAGCTCATTTTGCAAAGTTTAGCAAACATGTTATCTCTAGCAACAGGTCTGACGTTGTGTTTATAAGTTCAGTCTGTCCTGTTTTGCCATTATTGGTGATACATTTGTTACCAAAACAACCCAAAAGTCTTTTCTTCATCAGAAGGTCACCTAAAGATGATGGTTCATCATGATCTAATACTTGAAACATTTAAAGAGAAATCCCTCATGCTGTCAAAGCATACTCCTGAATTTAAAACTTTAAATCTTATAATGAAGCTTGAAAAACTTTATACCACAAAAACCTTTTAATTGATAATGTGATCTTAATGAAAACAGGTTCCATTTTGTCCAAATGACATATATGCCAAGTTGTATGACGTATCTTAATTACTGCAAATGCTTATTTCAAATTATGGTTAGATGGCCATCTCTGTTTAATTAAGGAGCACTGCATGTCCTCCAGGACCCCTTGAGCCCAGGCTGAGTCATAATCCCAGAGGGAAAATTGTATTGAGAGTCAATTAGATGGAAAGAGAAAAAAATATGCAATATGTATAATATATTTCTTCAAGATTCTGAAAAGGTATGTGGTTTCTTAGTACTCTTTTTGCACTCAACACATTTTCTATTTCACGCAGTGCCTTTGAAGTGCTTTAGCTGTTACTACGCTCATGACACACACCCTTATGTCTCTTTAATTTTTAGTCATCTGGACTGTCAGTTTAAATGAGTTCTTTCTAATCCTGACGCTAACAGCAGGAGAGATTTGCAGGCTGCAGTGATTCCATCACCCCATCACAAGAGGGTCTCTGCTTACATTTCACCACCTAGAACCTCATAGAAATATAGCTACTACAATGGAAAATTAATCCGGCTTCCTAATTTTTAGAGGAGTTGGGTCAGTGGGACTAAGGTTTGAAGCAATGTTTCTTTAGTCTTTTTTCTTCATTTAAAGTAAGAAGCTATAATTGAATATACATAGCATGAAGATCTGACCAATAGGGAAGTAAGATTTGTAGTCATTTTCAGAGTTAAGTAACATCTCAAATTTCTCAGTATTGTATGTATATACAGAATATGTATTATATAGACATTCGCAGCTAGTCCTACCATGTCGCAGTGTGGCAGGAATAAGTAAAAAGCCATAGGGCAAATTCTGTACTCAAGACCTTCTCAGCGGCCTCTCAAATTGCCTCTATAGGCAGAAACTTCTTTCCAAGACAGACTTTTTTTGGATTGTACAAATCTTCTGGTTCTTCCTACATTTTGCTTGTGGTTAAGGTTCTCAGGCATTTCCTTCATTACTTCACTAGGAAGATGCCCATGACAGCTTAAGGGAGAGCATACAATACTATTTGGTGTGTACATAATCTTTTTATCAGTTTTGTCTCAGGTGTCTGAAAAGTAGGAGCTTTAGGTCTATGTATACAACAGCAGAACTTAACTCAGTATCTGGATACCTTGAAAGGGTTAGAGTTATGCCACTTCAGAAGCAATGAGTACGTAGTAGCAGGATGAAACCACATAAACCAAAGTGCTCCATTGCCAAGAAATAGAATCTGAGATGACAAATTGTATAACTTACTATTATTAATTACACTTATCTAAGGATTAATATAGCAGTGTATAATACCTTATCTTAAACAAAGTCATAAAAACAATTGCATAAGAAATTCTAGCAATGTAACACTGGCTGCTTTCAAGCCTACGATGTCTATGGACTTCTGCCAGTAAGACTTCCAAAACATGGGAGAAGTCCAGATAATCTGCTGAAGTCATATTACATTTTCTTTTCAGCTCCATGCATCTTTGCAGATGTGTGCTTTTACAGGAATTTATGACAAAAATTAGAATCTCTACATAAGATTTCAGCAAAATGTATTTGGCTCCGTCAAGATCAAATTTCTTTTTGTTTACAATCAGATTCTGAGGCAGAAACAACTTGCTACTAGTTACTAATACAATAATACTTTACATATCACTAGTTTCATATTCTGTTGTGTTTCTCTGGTTTAGATATGAAAATGCAAGGATAGAAAGAGACATCTTATAATTGAGAACAAGACTGACTATGTAAGTGCTGACAGAATTTTACCTTGGGCAGCATTTTTAATAACACTTTGCCTCCCAACTTGCCCAGTACCAACTCAGGAACAAGTGTAAGCGTGTCCTTCCTGAACACGTCCCCTCTGAACCAGCAGTACGCATTGTCACTGAAGGTCATTTCCTGTTTCTTCACAGTTTAGTACCAATCCAGACCAACCTTGTTCAGCCCGAAATCAGACAGTGCTGGAGTTCAAGGTCATATGGCTTGAGGCAGAACGAGCTGAGCTTTGTCATTAAGCTAAATATTATGTATAATTTAAATTTAAAAAGAAGAGGAATATATAAAACAGCACAGTTTATAGATGCTGAGTTCACAGCTGCCACTTTTATTTACTGATGCATATTTCTACTGCATACAAAAGCTTGAGCTTTCCTCTGTTAAGGCTGCAACACACTAGTTCAGGGAAATAAGGTACAGATCATGGTTGGGAGAAGAAAACAGAAGAAATGTAGTGTACGAATATAAAGATACTTCACAGCTCCTACTAAATGTGCACTTAGCTGTCATGTCAGACATTTCACCAGGACAACAGCAGATACTAAAATGAAGCATACATGAGTAATGTCCCTATTTAATGTTAATTTGACAACAATGTAAGGAAAATTTGGAACTTCACAACAGCACTTTCTATGAACTTCTGGGAATCAATAAAGCAAGTATGAAAAGTGTGTGAATCTCAAAGACAACCGTAAAACATTTTTGCATGTGAGATGTCTAAGTAAGTTTTCACTTGGAGTATTTCAGAGTCCAAAAAAAACCGCGAAAAGCACACCGCTCTAGATGTTATAGCTGAAACACCTTTGAGTACACTTGGCTTGCAAAGTCACACATCAATCTGACTGCACGTACATTGTCTCAAAGGAATAAATTTCTGAAGAACTGAGCTGCCATCAAGACATAAAATAGAGGATTTTTTAAAAAATGTCTGTTTGTTACCAGTTCTCATCGTGTCCCTAGTTCTATTTCTAAAAGTTCTTTCAAAAATTTTGATTATAAAGAAGGTCTGTATTCTGGCCATGTTTGCAACTGTATTCTTGTAATTTATTTCTGTGGATACATTTACTATTTATTGCTCTGAAAATAACTACAATGAGCAGAATACTCTATCTGGCATGCTCTGCACCCATTTAACACTTTGGAACATCTTTAAGACAAAGCCCCTCTTTGTCAAAGGTGCAACAGGCTCAAATTGCCTTTTTATGCCCATTATGCGCCCCATCTTCTTCCCTGTCAGAATGATGTCCGTGGTATCAAGAAAAAGGGACTAACAGCTCCAATTCTCCCTTAACTTTCTTTCCTCTTTATCTATTTCTCCCCTCTCCAGTAAAAAGACCTTTAAAAAGGAAACAAGAGCAACACCACCAGAGAGATGGGAGGCAGCTGAACATATATCTTTTCTCTATTCAGTACTTATTTTCCCATAATTATGCACCAGTATCCTAAGGCATGAGGACCTACGCCAGTACTTTCAATCTGCAGGCCTCTAAAAAGTTATGAACAGCACTAGTGAGGAGACATGCTCTATCAGGTAGGAAAGCTGCTGGAGAGTCACATTGCCTTGTGGAGCAAAGAATACCTATTCCACATTAGGGAAAGGAAAGAGATCATATTCAGTTAAGTTCTCTTCACATTAAAAAAGTTTTGTTTGTGAAAAGTCATAGTGTCAGTAAATAGGATTAATTTTCAGGAAGAAATTTATGGGTTTTGTGTCAGCAGTCCTGCTTCTCGAATTATTTCTAAACACATTACTGCATAGTTGAAATGCAACTCTGTCAAGCTCTTGGGATTTTGGGGGTTTGGTTGTTGGGTTTGGGGTTTTTTTTAAATGGTTGCTGGCCTTACCAGGTATAGCCTATTCTGGAAATAAGAATTCGATCATTTCAATGTGAATGTAAATGTTTGGCTTTCAACCAGGCAAACTGTGAAAAAAGAATTTCTTTTTCAGTCAGTTATAAACACTTTTAGTTCATTTTTGACTTGGCTTTTTCTTATTTCTAGTGGTGTTTACTCATTGTATGTGCCAATCATTACAGACAGAATGCAAGAATATTTGAAAATATGTATGAGGAAGTACAGTTACTGGGACCTGGAAATTTTGCATACAAAAAGGCTGGTGAAGGAGCATTTATATACACTCTTGAAAAAAACCACACAGACCAATGCCTGTTTTTCAGGACTGTTTAGAAGATGCCAGAAAAGGCCATTAGCTTTCCTTTTATATAATATTAAGAATACATATTTCTCCTATATTTAGTAACACTAGTCCCTGTAATTGGGATGGTGTTGAGATTCATTTGCATTAGTCATTCCATAGATGTTTGCTCAGTGAAGTACAATTACTAGTTTCTAGTCAAGGCAAGCAGCCTGGAGATGCACTGCAGGGACCCTTGATTCCTGTTTGAGCAGCTGGAATGGAAAAGTATAGGCTAACATTCATTTTGGCACTGCTATTACAACTGCCAGTCATTCCCACCCTCATTGACAACCAAGTGCTGTCTGCCAAGCACAGCAGGCAGTCATTGCACTGGCTCTGAGTCTCACTCATGTTAACACAGCTGAGGCTTGAATGAACCCTCAGGTACAGGCAGCAAATATTCTAAAACTGGACGGACAAATGGAAATCTTTGCCTCTAATCAAGGCAGAGTAAAAGCTCTGCCAAACTTTCTGCCACTAGGAATCATTCCCAGCACAGCTCTGCTTCTAGCTGCTATCATTCATCTTCTCTAGGAACCCCTTGGAATGGCACAGGCGTTTGTGGAGCAGCAGGGGAGAAGACAGATGGCTAAAATGTCTTCTCATATCCTGTCAAATCCAAGCCCTACAGTGGCACAGGAACACATAGGACCTAACCAGCTCCCTCCTCTTTTGTTCCACTCTGTTTGTCTCTAACGAACACACCGTACTATAAATCGATTCCCAGAGCAATGAATAAAAAATGAGCAATTAGGCAACCTACTTCACCTAAGCGTATTCCCACCATTGTCCATCTGGTCTCATGTTAAACAATTCATTTAAGAGAGACTATTACACAGAGTCACTTCAGTAACTTCACTTTTTTTTTAATGTTAAAAACCCTCAGAGTTTTTTTCTGAGGCAATTTCTGTCACACTGTCTTCTTCCTCTGTGCTTATACTTTGCATGTGCTTTACAACACTTCTAACCACTTGCATTCCTCATTTTGCCAATACAGACATATTTAGTGCTCTTAGGCAATCACTGCAAATGAGACACTGCAGTTTGAAGGAACTATCAGGCAGACATATAAGGTTCCAGAGGATGTGTCAGTTGCTGTATGCCTTACCACAGTTAACAGTAGCACCACAAAACTCATACAAGACTGTTGGCTGACGCCAGAGTACTAAAAATGTGATTCCTCCCATTGCTGCAAACCTAAATAGAACTATGTTTGTAATCAAACAACCCTATGTCTGCTCCCAGCCATTGGCATTTCTGTACATGATCCTTTGGATCTTTTGAGGAATTAAGGTGGAGAAATAAATGACATTGCAAGGACTTGCAATTGCCCAGTTCCTTTTTGAACATTCATAACATGGAGGTGGCTCTGAAATCCTTATGCCTAATATGCTTATTTCCAAAAGAACTAGATTTTCATTAAAATGCCTTTTTATTTCCAGCAACTGTCTAAAAAACCCCAAACGCAAATACATATGCAACCTCAAGAGGGCAGCATCGTATTTCAAGAATCACCTTACAGAAAGGTAATAATGCCTTAGCATAACAGCAGGGTCTAATGACAGCATAGAATTAAGGTTGTTGTAAACATTAATTATAAAAAAAAGGCAAAAAATAAGGCAAGTCCTTTGCAGTATCATTAGCTCACCTGTTTTGCTGCCCATGTAGTGCCACATGACTCACAGAGCCGATAATGCAGGACTACAGTACCATATGCTGCAGCAGCTACAGCATAGCCCTCTGTGTCAGCTCTCAATGAACCAATACATGAGCAATCTGTAAAAATTGCGGTAGTCCTCTGTCCAGGGCAAGAAATAGCCTAGTTCTGTGGTAATGAAGAAGAGCTGCCTTCTATGACACTGCATAATTGTGTCCTTTCATAAAAGTACTATGTTCCATCTTAAAATTAGCTTATTTTTCCCTCTCACTACTTCTCTTGGAGGACAATTCTCGAATTTCTTCGCTCTAACTGACCTTACACAAAATTTCCACTCTAGATCTATTCTTAGCCAACTTATATCTTTTGGTTCTTGTGTCAACATTATCTGTTAGCCACTACTCTGCCTTGGTTTTGCTTAATTTAATGTTTCCATCTTTTACGATAGCTATGATGAAACCCTTCGATCCTTTGATCATTTTAGTAACAATTCTCTGCCTGTTCCCATTTCAATCTCCTTCCTTGAGCACAGATGATAGACAATAACTATATTCCAGATGAATAATCCCCAAATCACTGGTCTTAATACTTCTTCAAGTCTATTAGAAATTCACCATGACACCACAAGGGCCTTTTATAGCACTGACAAGTTAGGGATGGCAACATTACGTATTCTGGAGACTTGAAGGAGGAATAAAGTAAGAATTGCAGGTACAATCTCCAACTCTGCCATCACCATGCAACACTGGAGACAAACAAGACAGCATCTCAGGTACCCCATTTTAGTATGGTGATAATACCTGTCCATGCTCCTATATAACTGATACCACAACTATGAAATTATATAGAAATCTAATACACACCACGTATCTTAACAGCATGCTTTTCAGCTCACAAAAGTAATATAGCTGCTGAATTCTCACAGTGATTGATCGAACGTCAGCCAAGAGCTTTGATACTGGTATATCACTGCAAAACAGAGTAATTCACATATTATGATCATTTCTTTTTTCAATTGAATTTTCTAAAATAAAACTTCTCTTGTTCCAGGAGAATGCCTTCTGGAATTTTTCTTGAAGTCAGTGTGATTAGTTCCATCATAAATCCTGTGTACTAAGGAGAAAATTTCTAGCAGTACTTTTATGACCACTGCTTCTCAACATCTATCTTTCACACAATTGTAGTACATCACAAAATAAAACCTAATTTCTTCCTGATTTCTTTTGCAGGTTATATTTTTTAGTGAGTTTTGGCTTTGTTTCTGAGAAAGCATTTGACCTGAAACACAAAGAACTGTTCCTGGCACCAGAAAAGTGTCCAGTGATTTTACAATGGAATAATCAGCAACATTTCTCATATAATCAGGATCTCATACTTGACATCCATCCCAAATGTATCAACTCTTCCAATATTATTTGTGCTTAGCAGCGTGTGTTCTGATCCTGCAGCAAATTATCTATGGCTGGGCTCAGTTGATCCTAATAGGGGATATACAAGTAACATCAAAACATTGCAGTGCTTGTGCTGGCAGGTCTTGGGCGAATGCTAAACCCCTCCCAGAGACCACTGCACTGGTGATGTGTACATCTCCGGATGGGATGTATTTATGTGTGTGACTTGAGTAAAGATAAGCAGTGCTACAGGGGGAGAATACCTACCACATTCATTGGCCTTACTGTCATATCTAGCAATCAATTTTCCTGTGAACATGAAATTACACAATGTGAAACAACACAATATTCAGCGTATCTGGCTCTGCACAGCATCCTAAACAGAGTAATTTTCATTCAGTCCTTGGCCTAGAGACCAGTTCAGGCCATACTAAAAGTCAGACAGCTCCACATTGGCAAAAGGGTTCCAGGAAGCGGTGGCAGAGAGTTTATCTCCTGCATGCTATGTACTTCAGCAACTAGCCACAGTTAACACAAAAGAAAACGCAATATATTCTTCTGACATTCTGATGGTTTTTACTAGTCCATTTTGTCTACCAGAACCTATCAGAAATTTGCCCTGCTCTCCTAAAGTTTATTGGGGGAATCTGTTCTAAAACTTCTGCATTTAAAGTAACAATTCACTTAGATGCTCTCCATTTTACAAGGTTTCTACATATTAAATAAGTGATTTGATGCAAAGTAAAGCAAACAAAAAGAGCTTCCAGACTGAATCACCTTATAGCTGAAAAGATAAAACATATCAATGACTTAAAAAGGGCACTATATTTTCATGACTGTCCTATACTGCTCTCTAACCCAAATGGCTTCTGCAATTTCATAATTCCTAGGAATTTAAAAGTAGCACTTCTACATGCCTGGAACACAGCCTCATTCGGGCACTGTTTAATGCTACTACTCCTTTTTATGTATATCCTGTACAGATGCAATCTACAGCCTGGCTGACATTTAGCTGGCTTCTCTTAGAATTATGATTAAGAGATCAGGTTTTTTGCCAAGAGTGATAGGTACATTCACATCTATGGATTAGTCCTGGCAGCTTCTTTCTCATTGAGAAAGGAAAAGAGAAAAAGTAACAGGCTTGAATATTCAGAATAAATGACAAGCTCACACCTGCAATGCTAAAACAGCTGTCCTGATATGGCTTCATGAAGCTGGAGAAACTTCAGCTGTAAAAGTTTCTGGTCTCTTTTTTTCTAGCCGATCTCTGTATTTCATAGTCCTAGATGCCTAAAAATATTAAATTGCAAAAAAAAAAGGAGATACATATGACACCATTTACAGACATGCAATTAAGAGACTGAAAAAGCATGGGGGTGGGATTACACAGAATGGGACACTACCATCATTTATCCAGTTGAGAATCCCACGTACCACCAGCTCAGTCCTGTACTTTTTTCACTCTCCAAACTCTCCCCGAGTCAGATTTAGAGTGTAACCATTTTCTGTTGGACAAAGGCAGGGACAGCAAAGCTGTCAAGACTCAAGCTATGGTGCTCTCAATCTCTTCCCCAAGACCCAAACCTGGAGAAGGTTAAAGTTGGAAATCTGCTTTGACACTTGCCAGATGGCAAAGCTTAAAACTGTATCCTCTGAAAAGAAATAGCAGAAAGACATGTCTCTAGTAACATTTTCCTCAATGCCCAATACACAAGCTGTACCAAGATTACTATTTCCTGAGGACTGGATACACATTCGGATTTCCCAGCTGGAGAATCCTAACTACTTTCTGGTCAGCATGTACTATTTCAAACCTGCACTGGAAGTACAGCCAAATCGCTCTCATTCACACTTCATTCCAAGTGCAAAAATGTACCCCCAACCCCAAGCTTTACATAACCAGAGTGTTGGCTTTTTTAGCAGTTAGCAGATTGTACACTTCGTTATTTATTATCTTGAGGAAAATCAAAGGAGCATCACTGGGTCTGAAATTCATTGAAAAAAACATTAAGTGAGCCAACATAAATA
Source organism: Pedionomus torquatus (assembly GCA_013398155.1). Classification (NCBI taxonomy): domain Eukaryota; kingdom Metazoa; phylum Chordata; class Aves; order Charadriiformes; family Pedionomidae; genus Pedionomus; species Pedionomus torquatus. Next base: position 78,443 of record VZRU01018364.1, on the reverse strand, counting down.
ATGCTTTTCACTCTTAATGCAGTTACTCAGTGACTTCCTTAGTATATATAAATATGTTCTGATCTGAGAGCTCAGCTAAATCATTTAGCGCTGTCTACTGTCTTCTGTTAAAGTCTTTGGGGTATTAATGGGTAAAATTAACTCAAGAACAGAAGGCTTATATATGATGAGCAAGATCTTTGACTGAAAGCTAAAAGAGAGAGTACACAGCTTTTGCATCCTGTCCTCCAAAGACTGAAAGCAATATATCAGCCCAGAACACTCAAATCGTGACAGCACATTGGAGATGGAGAAAGATCAAAACAAAGATCATAGGGCGAAATAATACAGATTAACAAAAAATATGTAGGAGTCCTGTTTCTTAACATGTGTTAAGATTTCTATCATTGCTGATGTTAATAATTGACATGAAGTACAGTGAGAGTTAGATAACAGCAGGAACGTTCAGGCCAGGAACTCATTTCATTTCCCAATGATGTGAGGCACTGGGTAATAGAGAAATGCATAACCTCATTTCAGAGATGAACTTGCTTCACTGCCTTACATCTCGAGGAATTTTGTACTGTCTAGAAAGAGATTTCTGCTTGTGGCATGCAATGGGAGGTGTTCTTCAGAGAGTGGAAAAAGAACAGGCTGTGAATTTTGTGTTCATGAAAATGAGGAATTAATAGCAAAGCCTTAAGTCAGATATAAACTGCGTAGGTATTATGCAAGCCTCATCACACACCACTGCCATCTCACCCCAATTTATGACCTGGAACACAGCAACTTTTACAGCTTATAGCTGAACTGCAAGTTATACCAAAGTGTACAATGATTTTATAAATACAAGAGAAAAAGGTAAAAGCTCCGAATTCCTTTTGGTCTTTACCCTAGCTCAAGCATAAACTGGACAAAATCTAATGACATACTCCACCTCCTGAGCCTGCAGAACACATTGCTGGCATTTGAGCTCAGGGTTTAAATACAGTCATTCCGTACTCCCTGAACTCAGAATGCACACGCAATCCAAGATTTGCTCTCTAGCACAAGCAAATACAAGTAAATGAGCAGGATCCATTTCAGCATGGGTTGATCTGCACGTTCATCTGGGCAGGCCATATTTTAATTCTTACTATCAGGGGTTACATGGTCTTACAAAGTGCCAGAAAATCTCAGCCCACAAGGACTGCTGAGATCAGTGTCTCTACATACAGCTTACCAGCCCCAAGAATTTACTAGAGAGAAGGAATTCAGGCTTTTACTTCTCTTTACACTGCCAGAGTCCCTGCTTTCTGGTTCATACCACCAAATGCCAGCTTAAACCAGAGGTGAATCTACTGCATGATATAACAAACGGCTATTGCTCTTATTTGTCCCGTATGTTCTTATCTTACAGTTTGCAATTAATCACCACCCTGGAAATCAAACACTAAGGTATTCGTACATTCTCTTTGAAAATACATTTCCATTTCCTTTTACCTGAACTGCCCTCTTCTTTGCCACACCCGCTCAATGCATCACTCTGCATAGCACACACTGTACATACCTGAGGAGTCTGATGACTCATGCTAGACAGGGAACATAATCACCATAGCAAGAACATAAGACTGAAAAGTGTGATGCAATTAAAGTATAGAGGGATGCCTGTTCATTAGCAAAAAATCACATTTGCATGGTGATGCTAGCTACAGTACCTCAGTACTGAGGTCTAGGTTGTTCTCAGTACCATGAAATTCTCTTCAGCATGTGACTGCACAAGTTATATGAATACCAAGTTTGTACTAAGCACCAGAGCACCAGCAAAACTGTAAATCTAATCCCATGTATTTGGTACACACAGTTTTTCTGATGAACATTAGCTTAGACTTTGCGACTGCTGAAATCTAGTTTATTCTCTTCTATTTGGAGATATTTGGGAAAGGCTGATTTTCTGGGAACAGTGGTGATGTATTTGCTTCCTATCTAACATTTATAGGGAAGGTTTCCTTGGTTTCAGCATAGCTCACAGTTACAGTTGAAGGTTCTCTGTACTGCCACTAAGCTTACTGAACTCATCAGGTTTGCAACAAATATGCCAAAGCCACCTTTGTCCCTCATCATATAACCTGCGGGGACCGCTCCCTTCCCTCTCTCAGTTAATGATGGGTTTGTATCTTTTTGTTTTTAGTATTGAAATGTTTTTGCCATTCTCTCATGGCACTACGAATTAATAAATTGGTTTTTTGCAAATATGTAAAGAGATGGCTCTGGAGTTGGTGGGCTTTCAGGTGCCCAAAGGACAGTCACATTATTGCTGGAAATAGTCTCCACTTACTTGTTCAAAAGAACTTAATTTCTCTACAAAAGAGCCTGAAACATCTGTCTGGAAATGCTGGAAGCCATACTCCAACTGCTATACAACCTGAGACTGATTCAGTGAAGTTCTTGTCATAGGTGTACAGTCACACCCACTCTGAGATTTCTGCACTCTCACACTTCCACGGAGGAAAGCCATTCCAGAGCTGAGAAAGATGGACTTCTGACAATTTTATGGAGTCACATAAGTCATCGATTCTTCCATAGAAAATAAGGCTAATAAGAAGTTATCTATTGCATTTAGAGAGACTACTTGGTTGTCAGGAATCTAAAAAGAGCACACACTTCCAGTCTTACATTTATGTGTTATTTGTATTACTGTGGCACAAAATATGGCTCCTGAGCCAATACAAGGACTGAGCTCTGAGTTGGCTGAACTCGTGTCATGAAAGAAGGAATATGAACCAACTAATAGTTTATTCAAAGTTTTACTGGCAGCTTGTCTGTTCTGATGATTTAACTGCTATTTACACTGAAACCAATATGCAAGAAGATTGCAGCCTATGACTCCCAAGGGAGCAGATATGGAATTTTTGCATTCTGCTGAATGTTATGGGTTGGCAACCGCTCCTGTGTGCTACACAGATCACTTCAATCCTGTGTGTTTATCCTATAAACAAGAAAGTGCTCCACACTGTGCTAAAGAAAATAACTGAAATCTAAAGCAGCTCAGTCCTGTTTAATCTGTCCCCAGACACACTGCCTAGCACGCGGGTTTGTTTTTAATTTATTTGTTAATGAAAACTGACAGCAGATGCTATGCTTTCATTGAGCACATTAATCACTGAAAGAAAACAATATTTCTGCTGCTCTGGCAACTCCTGTACTACACATAAATTAGGCTTGCTGCTTTCCTGTTAACCCTGTACACAATGTAGAATCTCCTAAAGCACGGGGTTTCTTTGCAATAGCACATTTCTGCTGCAAGACTGGATGCTTAATGTGGATTAAAGTAAGATCTAAAACCATCCATCTGGCTTCTGAATCAAAATTCAGCTTATGGCAACAAGTACAAGTGATGTGTGACAGATGCCTGGATGCTTTTGAGACATAAGAATGCGATCTTGATCCAGTTGTGAGATTTCACAGAATAGCGATAAGAACAACTACAGTTTAACACTACCGATTCCTGTCATTCATGGCTATATTACAGCACTCACAACAGTATGTGCTGAGTATCTGTAAGGAATGAGAGAGTTCCTTGGACATGTGCCATATATACCCTTTGTAAATGTATAGCACGTTCACTTGCTCATCTTCTTATATGGTAAAACAAACAAGCTACCACAGATCTACTTAGCCTTTAAGCAGGCCTTTTCTCCTCACTCCTAGTTTACGAGTTATGTTATTAACAGCTCTCTTGGGACAATCTTCTCTCTTAAGACCAAGCTTCCCTGCACACACAGTTCTGACAAGCTGCTTACAGCTCAACGCTGTACCTAAGACCTCCAAACATTTAGATTCATTGCCATTTCTGCTGATTGTGCCATGCAGCAGAATTCCAGCATGCTACCCATGGGGACCTCTCCAGAAAGCAGGATGGCACTGTTTAGGTGGGGTAAAGGGTCTTAAATACTGTTAGCAAATATGACCTACTCTCTTCAGCAAAGCTTCACTACTGCAGATGATAATCGTAACTTCTGTATTCTCATATCCCCACATTTAAAGCTTTGACCACATTTCTGAGGAAGGAGTGTAAATCAGAGAATGAAGTTCATGGAGGTACCAATCCAGGACCAAAGGAGACATTAAGCACAGGCTACTCCGAAAAAATTTCACTGATCAAATAATTCATATACAGTCTCTTTTCCTCCTGCAATGGAAAAAATCCCTGAAGTTTATCTATTAAACTCAGTGGAGACACCAGTGCTGTATGTAATCCTCTTGCTGTCTCTTTCATTGTGTACTCTGGGTTACACAGAAGAATGTACCCGGCTGATGACCAAATCATTTCTGCTGCAGAATGATGGAAAATTATTCTAAGAGTTGAATATAACAAAGTAGCTATAACAAGCAAGGAGGAGGTCTGCACATACTAGTCTACAAAGAACAAATTACCACAGAAATCTCTACAGTGCAGAATACTTTACTGTACTGAATTAGGCATCACTTTTTTGTTTCCCCTCTAAGCCTAACTTACAAATTGCTTTCTTAAATCAGCCCTAGGATAAATCATTTGAATGCATATGTCTTCACTAGTCTCTGTAATGAATTCAGTGCAAATTATAAATATACCAGATAAATTAGTTTAACTCTGGTCTATTCAGGAGCAGGTCTCTCTGCTATATCCACTTTTATTCATGCTTCTTCCCACACGAGTACAGCAGCAGAAAACAGCCCGGGCTGAAAAAACAACTGCAGGCCATCACAGTGCTAAAAGGTACTCTTCAGTTCTCGTGGCACTTACAGTAAGCACAAATTTCAGTTTTTGTTTTAGACACCTTGGCAATATATTTCCTGATATATGGAAAATGCACTTGTTAATTGTGCCTACTTGGTAGTTAAGTTCATATCTCTCCAGTAGATACAGCATTTACCAGCCTGAAACAGGCATTTTCTAGTAAGAACTAGACTAGGCCAGCTTGGTGTTTACATGAACTTGTGTGCAATCTCTAAGTTCATTATTCTTCAAGTTATCATTTAGTTTTCCTCTGTCCTGCAAGTTCACCCTAAAGGTGTAAGTTTATTGTGAACAGTATTTATTATAAAGGACAACCACAGCTCCTAGAACATAGTATTTTGTTATTTCTTTCTACATTAATGTTTTAAGATCTGTACGACTGCAAAAAAAAATCCCAGTTGAATACAAACGCTAGAATACTGATTCTCTTGTAGTTCATGTCATCTTTACCACAGGTAAGAGAGATTAGAAAGCATTCCTTAATCATGTTTAAACTAAATTTGCCACATTTCCTACTGAAAACCTGGTTTACTGATGTCAGTGCTAAAGAAATTCCTTCATATCAGATCACAAAAATTATGTTACTATTTGCCTGAATTGATACCTAAAATGCTTAATGCTTAACCTGTGGAAAAGGGTCAGTGAATTAGATATTAGACCAAAAAAAATATTACAAAGACCTAAAGCAATTATGTCACTATGCCTGCTGTAGCTTTTCTTTGCTTGTATAAGGCAGGTAAATCCATTGCTGGCGATGAGCTAATATCAGTGTACCTCATGCAGTAAAACTTCAAAAATACTTGATTCTTCTGCATGCTTAAGGAATTTGGATGCACAGTGTAACATGTTTTATATGAGTACGAAAATCAATCACCACTAAATGTCTTAAGCAAGGAACTTTTTGATATCCAAAGTCCTGGCTTCAGTATTTTACTAATTCTCAATACCGTTAGCTATATTACTGCTATAGTTTCTTGGGAGATCTGAGGTTTACTTTTTTTTTCTGTCTTCCAGATACCTGCAAAGATTATGAAATTCAGACTGGAGCTGAAAACTATGTGATGTAAAAGTAAATGCCAAGTCTGGCTCACCTTCAGACACTGTTCCTTTGAATAATACTTTTTAAAGTAATAGCTTCTTTTTCTCATTTATATATATGCAAACTGTCGACAAAGAGAACAGAAGTATCAAAAAGGAGGTACTGCTTTATAGGGCTGCTTTTTTTTAGTAAACCCTATGCATTACATTTTATGTTTCCATCTGCATTTCCTGGGCACATCCCTAGCTGGAAAAACACAGTCAGGTACCCATGACTACAGAAGGTGATATAAGGCCCTCAGAAACTTTCCAGTCTATCATAAAAGAAAAATATTTGTTATGGAAGGAGGATGTTATTATTTCATAATACAGAACACGAATACAGGCTTATATTTCCAATTCTATTTGTCTACTATGAATCATGTTTAATATTACTATCTGTTTATATGGGAGCAATAGTGTGGCAGTACTTTCCAGTATAAATGTTTCAATTCTGATAACTGTGCAAGACATTAAACAAGTGCTATAGCAAGAAACGACAGCAAACTACAATAAAAGAAGATGGAAAGGAAATAGGGAAAGAAGATGAGCTGTGACATATTTTATGAACTACCATGAGACATGATCATGAGCCTGTGAACACAGAGTATAGATTTTACATACAGGGCATATTTAAGTCCATTCTAGCCAAAAGAATTTATTCTCAGTATAAAACAGTGAATGTTAGCGTGAAAAGATCTGGGCTGTTAATTTCTGTTTGACTATAACTGGGAGATAATTTAAGCTTGGTTTCTCCACAAAAACACAATTGTACTTGTTTATAAAATATACAAAATTACAAAACAAAAACAAGTTATTATTTTACAGCAAACTGTTTGGAGTCCTTGGAAATAACTTAATTCCTCTGACACTTTTGAAGAAGGGCAAGAAAGAAGAGACATCAGAGAAGAGAAAGAGTGAGATTAGGATATTCATAGGTTTGCCAAACCAGCTTAGAATATTAGATTTCTCTTCCAGGAAGTAAATCAAAGCTATTTATTTTTAAACTCCTCTGTATTTTGTCTTTAAGCATTGTGTCTTTAATTATTGCAAGATGCACAAAAAATTATTTCCTAAACTGAAATGCTGGATCTTTTTATGATAGATCTGTATATTTTTTTCCTTTCTTTTTTAGCTTTTGCTTCAATGCAGCTGGAAAACCCCATCCTTGGTGGAATTCTTTTGTGGTCAAAATACTGAGCAGCTACATCAGTAAGTACATGAGAATGAGACTATTTGCCTGACGAGTTGCAAAACTGTTAGGTTGTCATGATACCTAACTATCAATGATTTTTGCAAGTAAGATGATCTAATGGACTTCTCTGTGTAAAAAGAGCAAATCACCAAACACATGTCAGTAAAAAGATAAATAAATAAAACAAGAGTAAAGGAATGGCCAGGAAAAAAGTTACCTAGCTAACCATTACAAGCATTTGCTTTTGCCACGGACCTTACCCACAAAAGCTGCCAAGGAACACACTGTTCTGCAGCATTTCAGAATGCATGGTTGATCCAGAGGAAGACATCTTTCATAATGCCATGCTTTGACATTGCTATCAGCTCTGAATAACATTTGAAACCAATAGTGCCTTCAAACTTTTATATCACAACCCAAACACAAGACATTGAAACACTGGTCTCATTTGTAGTTAGAACATCAGAAAAATTTCTTACACATACCATGACACCAAAGGCCTGGATATGTTGCCATTTACACTCACAGAAACACACAGACTCATTCTTTCTGAACTTTTCCCTAACTATGGATGCTGGCATGTACAGCAGAGACTGTCCGTATACCGATGGATTACAGACAATGAGTCAGCCTCTCCGCTTTAATAAAGAAAAAAAAAAAAAAAAAACAAACCAAACTTTTAAAAAAAAAAAAAAGATTTTTAGAAAAATAAACA
>VZRU01018364.1:43139-70543 GCA_013398155.1 Pedionomus torquatus | reverse complement strand
ATTTATATATATGCAAACTGTCGACAAAGAGAACAGAAGTATCAAAAAGGAGGTACTGCTTTATAGGGCTGCTTTTTTTTAGTAAACCCTATGCATTACATTTTATGTTTCCATCTGCATTTCCTGGGCACATCCCTAGCTGGAAAAACACAGTCAGGTACCCATGACTACAGAAGGTGATATAAGGCCCTCAGAAACTTTCCAGTCTATCATAAAAGAAAAATATTTGTTATGGAAGGAGGATGTTATTATTTCATAATACAGAACACGAATACAGGCTTATATTTCCAATTCTATTTGTCTACTATGAATCATGTTTAATATTACTATCTGTTTATATGGGAGCAATAGTGTGGCAGTACTTTCCAGTATAAATGTTTCAATTCTGATAACTGTGCAAGACATTAAACAAGTGCTATAGCAAGAAACGACAGCAAACTACAATAAAAGAAGATGGAAAGGAAATAGGGAAAGAAGATGAGCTGTGACATATTTTATGAACTACCATGAGACATGATCATGAGCCTGTGAACACAGAGTATAGATTTTACATACAGGGCATATTTAAGTCCATTCTAGCCAAAAGAATTTATTCTCAGTATAAAACAGTGAATGTTAGCGTGAAAAGATCTGGGCTGTTAATTTCTGTTTGACTATAACTGGGAGATAATTTAAGCTTGGTTTCTCCACAAAAACACAATTGTACTTGTTTATAAAATATACAAAATTACAAAACAAAAACAAGTTATTATTTTACAGCAAACTGTTTGGAGTCCTTGGAAATAACTTAATTCCTCTGACACTTTTGAAGAAGGGCAAGAAAGAAGAGACATCAGAGAAGAGAAAGAGTGAGATTAGGATATTCATAGGTTTGCCAAACCAGCTTAGAATATTAGATTTCTCTTCCAGGAAGTAAATCAAAGCTATTTATTTTTAAACTCCTCTGTATTTTGTCTTTAAGCATTGTGTCTTTAATTATTGCAAGATGCACAAAAAATTATTTCCTAAACTGAAATGCTGGATCTTTTTATGATAGATCTGTATATTTTTTTCCTTTCTTTTTTAGCTTTTGCTTCAATGCAGCTGGAAAACCCCATCCTTGGTGGAATTCTTTTGTGGTCAAAATACTGAGCAGCTACATCAGTAAGTACATGAGAATGAGACTATTTGCCTGACGAGTTGCAAAACTGTTAGGTTGTCATGATACCTAACTATCAATGATTTTTGCAAGTAAGATGATCTAATGGACTTCTCTGTGTAAAAAGAGCAAATCACCAAACACATGTCAGTAAAAAGATAAATAAATAAAACAAGAGTAAAGGAATGGCCAGGAAAAAAGTTACCTAGCTAACCATTACAAGCATTTGCTTTTGCCACGGACCTTACCCACAAAAGCTGCCAAGGAACACACTGTTCTGCAGCATTTCAGAATGCATGGTTGATCCAGAGGAAGACATCTTTCATAATGCCATGCTTTGACATTGCTATCAGCTCTGAATAACATTTGAAACCAATAGTGCCTTCAAACTTTTATATCACAACCCAAACACAAGACATTGAAACACTGGTCTCATTTGTAGTTAGAACATCAGAAAAATTTCTTACACATACCATGACACCAAAGGCCTGGATATGTTGCCATTTACACTCACAGAAACACACAGACTCATTCTTTCTGAACTTTTCCCTAACTATGGATGCTGGCATGTACAGCAGAGACTGTCCGTATACCGATGGATTACAGACAATGAGTCAGCCTCTCCGCTTTAATAAAGAAAAAAAAAAAAAAACACCAACCAAACTTGTAAAAACAATCAAGTGATTTTTAGTAAATGAGACAAGGTTATACAAATAAAATACAATAGCCATGTGATTTCACTAAAGCCAATTACATCTAAATAACCACAATACAGAGGTGTGAACGGTTCTTTGACAGTTACTCATTAACCAACCTTCATTAATCATAAAAAATGTTTTTACATGATTCTTGATTCTATAACTGCTATCTCCCAATCAGTGTCTTACCCAGGTGGCCTTGGTCCAAATACTATGCCTTTTTCCTTGCTAAGATATTTTGCAATAGCAGCTGATGGGCAGGAGTTACATAAAAAGGTTCTAGGCTCACACAACAGATCAAAATCTCTTCCAGATTAATTTTACTGTTTCAGGGGTTTTTCTTAAGCTTAAATTTTATAATCAGAGATGAAAAAAGCAAAAATCAAATTCTATATGAAGCTTTGTCCCCACTTTTCAGATCTAATTAAAAGTCATGTACATCTTATCCCAAAATAAATTTAAAAAGAAGTATTAATACTAAAAATGCAGGAATTAAAACTCAGTTAATTCTGTGATTGCAATATCATTTTATCTGTAGCAACCAGCATTCCAACTCTGTGCTAGGTTTTATTCCTTTCAATTACATAAGACTATTCAAACCATTTTATATACAATGGAATCGATAATCCTAGCAGAGACACAAAAAAAATGGAAAAAATTACTAACTAAAGTAATTAAAATCAAAATCTGGAGTAAAATCTGCACACAATAAGTCTGCATGGAAAGAACAAATACATTCAGTGCTCATGCTGTAGATGCCATTTTACCTTTGACTACATCCAGTTCATCCAGGTGCTGCACCTGGAACAGGACAATCCCAGGCCCAAATACAGGTTGGGCAGAGAATGGCTGGAGAGCAGCCCTGAGGAGAAGGACTTGGGAGTGCTCCTGGAGGAGAAGCTCAACATGAGCTGGCAATGCATGCTGGCAGCCCAGAAAGCCAACCCCATCCTGGGCTGCATCAAAAGCAGCATGGCCAGCAGGGCAAGGAAGTTGATTCTCCCCCTCTACTCTGCACTCGTGAGACCCCACCTGGAGTACCTAGTCCAACTTTGCAGTCCTCAACACAGGAAGGACATGGACCTTTGGAACAGGTCCAGCAGAGGGCCATTAAATGATCCAGAGGGCTGGAGCATCTCTCCTGTGAGGACAGGCTGAGAGAATTGGGGCTGTTCAGCCTGCAGAAGTCTCTGGAGAGACCTTATAATGGCCTTCCAGTACCTGAAGGAAGCTACAGGGGAAATGGGAAGGGACTCTTTAGCAGGGAATGTAGGGATAGGATGAGAGGAAATGGTNGTAGATGCCATTTTACCTTTGACTACATCCAGTTCATCCAGGTGCTGCACCTGGAACAGGACAATCCCAGGCCCAAATACAGGTTGGGCAGAGAATGGCTGGAGAGCAGCCCTGAGGAGAAGGACTTGGGAGTGCTCCTGGAGGAGAAGCTCAACATGAGCTGGCAATGCATGCTGGCAGCCCAGAAAGCCAACCCCATCCTGGGCTGCATCAAAAGCAGCATGGCCAGCAGGGCAAGGAAGTTGATTCTCCCCCTCTACTCTGCACTCGTGAGACCCCACCTGGAGTACCTAGTCCAACTTTGCAGTCCTCAACACAGGAAGGACATGGACCTTTGGAACAGGTCCAGCAGAGGGCCATTAAATGATCCAGAGGGCTGGAGCATCTCTCCTGTGAGGACAGGCTGAGAGAATTGGGGCTGTTCAGCCTGCAGAAGTCTCTGGAGAGACCTTATAATGGCCTTCCAGTACCTGAAGGAAGCTACAGGGGAAATGGGAAGGGACTCTTTAGCAGGGAATGTAGGGATAGGATGAGAGGTAATGGTTTTAAAGTGAAAGAGGGGAGATTTAGATTACATACTATAAGAAATAGGGTGGTGAGACCCTGGCCTTGAGAAGCTGTGGCTGCCTCATCCCTGGAAGTGTTCAAGGCCAGGCTGGATGGGGCTTTGAGCAATCTGGTCTAGTGGGAGGTGTCCCTCCCCAGGGCAGGGGGGCTGGAACTAAAAGATCTTTAAGGTCCCTTCCAACCCCAAACATTCTATGCTTTTTTGATTCATTGCAATGCCTTTGCAGTTCTACTTGTCCATGAAAACAGTGGTTAACAATTACAGAAGATATAACCTAGCAGGGGACATAAGTAGCAATTTCTTAGGTTTACAGATGAAAAAAATGTTCGTTTATCCCAAAAAATGTATTATTTATTATTTGTTCTAGATATAAATGCATTAAATTGAGGCAGGTACAATGACACAATCAAGCCAGGTTATAATTAATTGTAGAAACATCTAAAAGGAAAAAAAAAACTAAATAGAATTAGCCTAGGAATATACTAGGATAGTAGGCTTCCTTTTTCAGCTCAGACAACAGAAGAGGCTTCAGCCCCAGGAAAGCCTAGATCTCAAGAGAGCTGCTGAAGAGAATCCGCATCAGAAACTTCACACACCTGAATTATTTCCTTGCAACCTCCTGGAAAAGTCTTTCAAGTCAGTAACACCCATGACAGCTGGAGAAACACCCTCTCCCAAAGGGCAGGAAGGTTTACACATTGCAGAGGGTAAAATTCTCCAACCCTGACATCCATGATGGAAGCAGGTTGGTATAGTATGTTCAGGCAGACTTAGAGCACGGCAAGAACACCACCATGAAGTTAGGCTGGTCAGTGATCCACTGCCAGCAGTTATATAAACAAGTATAACCCCATTTGTGTTATTCCCACTCATTTCTATGTTGTGTACTTGAGTATAGAATCTATTCCAGGAATACCAAATATTTATTCCAAAAAACCTTGCTTTCTTGCTTAGAAAAGCTGTTGATATAAATTAAGATTCAAGGCGTAATGAGAAACATTCTGTTTGACAATGGATTTCCATTGTCCTACTAACTGACCCTGCTAATACGAATACTGTGCTAAACTTTGTCATGTTACCTAAGGGAAAGAACAGACTATATCCATGAAGAATAATTAGTTTATTAAGATTTTCATCTGTGTCATTCAGAGTAGAACTTGACTCATCAACATATCAATTTACATCAACCACTAATGACCTTGCCTTAACATTTTTAATGAGGTTACATTCAAGTGGTTATTTAAATAATACTGCAAGGCACAGCTTTCCCTAGAGCTATTATGGCAACTGAAATAGGCAGCTGAAACTTATTGCTGAAATGGAACATCTAAGTTCTAAAAAACTTAGGTGATCTTTTCCCCCAGACCCCATCCTGTTTCTCAAAGCAGGAATGGCCCTTCGGCCATTCCTCAGCCTCAAAGGTTGCTTAAACTATCCTGCACATTTCTTCTGTGACCACAGCTCTTTGCTTGCTGCACTTAACCTTGCAGATGGGCACAGATAACGATGCTTATCTCACAGGCAGGAGGTTTGGCAAGCTGCTTTTCAGAGCCCAAAACAACCAGTCCGCTTGGGATTGGGCAGCAAGATACTGGGGAATATAAAGCTAGTTTGGTCCCTCCCCATGTCCCAGTATATCAAGGTTTAAGCTTCATTGACTCGAGTATAGCAACCTTAATCAAGATTTTTCATGCCTCAGAGAGCAGTACAGCTGCTAAACTTTCTTTAATAAGTGTTTTATAGCTGGGGAAGCTGAACAGGAATTAGATGAAAAGAGATGACTTATTCCTGGCCTTATTAAGCAGCAATTTAGTGTAACTCAGGCTGTAACGCTGTTTTGCTCTAACATGAAAGAGGAATGTTGGTTTAAGTGATTTAGCTAAGTCATTGATTCTGTTCCAGTCATCCTCTGCATTTTCTCTTGCAGTAGGGGTTTGCTTCAAATTCGGGAAACCAAATTCACTGGGGTGAGTCTCAGGAGAAAGTCCCATAGTTCTAATTTCTCTAATCTAATATCAAGTAAAGCAGATTCAGTCATCTTCCCAGGCCTTACTGGGAATATGGTCTTTATAAAACTTGCCTTGTGATTTCATAACTTTCAAAATTTTAAATAAAATTTATTTTCTGTTACCTTACTGAGCCCATGTTGGTGATGTTAACAGAATATTCTGTTAAAGAAAACATAGGTATAAGACACATCATGAAAAGTGGCCACACTGACATTTCAGTGAAGTGGCACTAAAATATATTCCATGGCTTTGCAGACCAGTTTTAGTGTAGTAGATTACTACAAATTCTCTTATTAAAGATCAAATGCTTTTTTAAAGGGACACATGACACATTTTACTACAAAATTCATAAAGGAATAGGCGTCCAGTAAGCATGACTCAGCATTTAGGTAACACCTTGCATTGTGCAATACGTTGGCCGCCCAGTTAACCTGTCTTTCCACATCCACTTCAAAGCACCACACACTTAGTGGTTTTCAAAAAAACTGCTAGTTTGCTATTCTAGCTAAAGTTTTCAGAAATACATACCTAAATTTGATCTAGGGTACTATCAACAGCTCCTGAAAACAGCATTATTAGCATTGCAAATGCTGTTAATTTAAGTTCCTGTGGTACAAAATCTGAGAGTAAGGAACAGGATGCCACCATACTAGATGCTGTAGAAAGACAAGTTTCAGACTGAAACACCTTGAATTAAAGTAAACATGCAATCCTAAACACCCATGGAATACCCATGGACTTGGGAGGTTTTTTTAAACAGCTAAGCACTGTTTTAATTACCTTCTGGCTCCTTATCCCCACTTAATATAGAAAAAAAAATTCTTTTTTTTTTTTTTTTTTTTTTTTGCGGGGGAGAGCTTTATGGGGAGATTTTTATTTTAAACGGATCCTCTTCTTGATGATAGTATATAACAAATAATCATAGACTTTTTAAAAGTTGTAAGAAACAGAGTGACAATGGAAACAGACATAAAGAGAAGCTACAGCAGATTCTCAGGAGCCTCAAGGACAGACATTCATCTAAGGATACCCAAGGAAAATTTCACTATCTGACAATAGCAGTAAGATGCAAGAACTAATAATTTATAGCTTCATCCTTTCTGATTTCAAACAGTTCTTAGCTAGAGTTTTGGAGGACTAAAAAGCTTTTTATCTTCTTAGATACAATAATGTGTCTTTGAGTGATCTGAAGCCCACTGCTTCAAATCAGTAGCTGTGGAGTGCTGTGCCAGCCCTTGAAGAACCTAATGGGATCCCAGCACCTGTTCTACCTGTCTCTGCAGATGTTGCCTAGCGTTCTTGTTATAATAGTTCAAGAAAATGATCTCTCTTATTCCTCCCGCTAGCCAGGACAATGAGTAGCTGCTGCTGAGACAGAACAGGAAAAGGAATTATTTTCCAGAATGGGACATTTCCACATAGTTAAGGATGGTCCATATGATACAGTTACAGAGAAGATGCAGGCCCAAGCGTTAAATATTCAGACAGCTATCTGATTCCTGATGGCAGACTGCCAAGCATTTCTCTTGTCAGCTTAAAGGTGCTTGATGTTCTCAGCTTTTGCCCTTTGAGATTAGGAGTGTACCTGTATGTGGTACACTCCACAACAGCAGCAGTGCATTACCTCCGCTGTACCTTTCACCTCCTCCTTTTCCTACACAAAGACAGGTATGGGATCAAGCTAAACAGATTATTTTCAGTTTGCACCCAGAGCAAGGGAAAAAATCAAAACATTGTACAGCAAATGTGTGCTTTGTAGACTCTTGTAGTCTGGAGCTGTGGAACTATGAAGCAGAGTTAGAATGTGCTGAATACGTATGATCATTTGCATTTACATCTACCTTCTCTCTCCACTCTGAAAGGCTATTGCTCATCCTATCTCTGTTGATCTTACAGGAGGAGAAGGGATAATTTGAAATTCATGCACATGCAAGATGACAGGCCATTCTGAAGAAACTCAACACCAAGACTTGGAAACTAACCACATCTCCACTTCTCTACGGTGTTTCATCTCCTTGTGTACCATAGTCAGCCTTACTATTTTTTCTTAGTAACAGGCTCAAAGCTTTCCTTCAGGACACAAGGTTAACAACCATACAAAATCTGCATATAATGAAAATACATAAATCTTTCTCTTGCAAACTGCTCATTAAGACTATTCCTACTGTTAGCAGAATCTACTGTTGGTGAGTACTTGGTCAAAAAGCTAATACCTTTACAGTCCTTTTACTGTACTTAATGATTACTGAGAGTCTGGAAATGAGAGCAAAAATATGTTATTCTTTATTCAACATGACATCACCTTTATATAAATTCCTGGAAAATTAAAAAAAAATGCCTCTGAGACAGACTGTCTCTGCTGTCAGGCTTGCATAACATATCTGCTTTACCTGCTGACCTGTGCAGAAATTAGAGAATAATACTTCTGCTGTCAGTGTTGCATTTACTGTTAATTTGCATTCTTCCAGGAAAAATCTGACAGACATATTTAGCATCTCAGATCTGACTTCAACAGGGACACTTAACTATTATTAGTTCCACTAATCTTTTTTGAGAGAAGACCTGGCAGTTGCATTTGATGCTAGGGCTGAAGACACAGGCAAGACCTATGCAAAATGCTGGAAACGCAGGGAAAAGATTTTAATCTCTTAAGCTGCCCATAAGATGTCCCTGTTTATGAACTCACAACAGAGGCTCCTTCCATACCACAGTTCCTCTTTCCATAAATCACAGTGGCATTACATGCAGGCATCACCACTTACTCTCCTGTATAACACTTAAATGGGTGTTGTTAGATTTACCCAATTCTGCCCAACAAACAGCATCCCAATTATCCCGTATTTTATTACACCTTACAAATATTCAATTAAAACTAGTTTGAATTCTTGGTTGTTTGCACAGGCTTCACTGCCAGTCACAGACTAAAAGGCATAGTTGATATGACCCTTCACAAAGGTGCCAGGGAGGGAAAAAGCAGAATTAGCTTTAGGTAGATTTTTGTAGCAAGCCATTTATTGCTCTGTTTTATCCCATTTCCTTATGATCCTACTCTTTTCTCCCATTAAAATCTATTCTGTCTGATCAAAGGGGAAGCATTGTCAAGAATGTCTACATCTACACAGTTTAGGAAGTAGATTTACACCCACAGTACCATTAACATAAATGTGAAAAATCACCGTGTTTCTAAGAGGGCAGAACAGCTGGTAACTTAAAAATGGTAAAGAAGATTAAACGTGATCTCTGGGAGACTGGGGCTACTCTCCGAATGGAGAAGGCATCTCCCATCACCATCCTATCCACTCCTATATTACTGATAACTGTTTTTAGATTCAGAAAAAATCCTTGTTTTCTGACTTTCAAATAACCACTAAGTAAGTTAATCAGTAGCAACAAACTACAGATTCTAGAACAAGGCATCACGAGTGAAAAAGGAAGTACAATTGCTGCACTATCTTTTGTAACCTTACCTTTAAAAAGTGTTAGCTCTTAAAGCTGTAAATGTTAGTTATTTGCTACTCTGTCATGTAATGACTGTGTTGGTGAGTCAGAAACATTTTTGCTAATATTAATTTTCATGCACTGAAAATGCAAAATGGAGTAAAAATAAAAGAACAATTTGAAAACAGTGACTGAGCAATAAACTACTCTTGCTTTACTACAGAATTCTTGAAAAGTTTACCTTCCAATTGCTCACAATTCTAGATGAATACATATGCACAATGAAACACAGTTCAGTCTGTATTTGCATATTTGCAGATCAGTTCAAAACTACATGATCTTTATTAGTGATATTACAAAACGCCTTTGCAGACTTGTCTGTGACACACTTCAGAAGCTGCTGAAATAGGTTTCCGGTTGCCAACAGCCTTATCTTTTATCTTTTACCTCTGAATAACAGAGCAGAGAGTTTGTTATCAGCATTTTTCACCATCTGACTTTTAAGTATCATTTTGGACAGCAAAGATATGGAGCAAATTAATCTGTCTCATACCTCTAAAATAACTGCTCTCCTTCCTTAGAGCTTATGTGAAAGCTTGAAATTGAAGTAATGCATATCTCAGGGGAAAACATAAATTGTACAATAAAATACATATACAAAAGAAACTGAGCATCCTCACTCTAATGCACTATTCAAAGGAATTTAAATGAAAAACCTTTTCACTCTTCCTCATCTACATGCACAAATATGCTAGACAGGAATCATATCAGCGTATCATACAACTTTGCTTCAGCTGCACCTGAATCAGATGAGTAAATGTTTCTTCTTCCAAGTGAAAAACTGATTTCAGGGAAGAAAAGAAACCCAGTTCTTGTCCTTTGTAAGCTAGGGGAAGTTGCTACAAAGTGGAGGGGGCACAGAAGCAAGGCCTAACAGGGTTCCACACAGGCACAGAGCAGAGCGAAACCTGGTGACTCCAGATGCCCACCGCCATGCACAGCTTATGACTGCACCTTGTCCAGGTCTGCCCAGAGCAAGCAGCCATCTCTGTGTGTGTGTGAGCACCATCTCAGCAACTTTACAGTGCTTCACAGCCCTTAGAACATGCAGTGATCTCTAAAGAGAAAACACTGACAAAATATTTAATGTTTCAAATGCCTCATAAAACTTCAAACCATTTCACAAATTGCTTTCAATCACTGTCAGCGTTTTGCTGTATTTTCATCTTCTTACAGCAAGGGCAAACCTTATGATTCATCCTCCGCTTGAATGAGAAACAGTGACTATTAAGTGGAAGATTCTTTTATCTCCTTTCCTGAGGAGGTACCTGTGATTTTTTTCCTGAATAAAGAGTTTTAAAATGATTTAACAAACTTCTGGAAAAAACACAGAAAGTCCCTACATAGCCCTGCATTTGAATGCAACAGAAAGCCAAATCAGTTTTTTCACAATAAATTAATATAAAATTCATTAACATTTCATATGAAACTGGGTACAAAAATGTAATCATAAGTTTTAATTTCCAAGATTTCCACACAATATTATGCACAAATGTTCAACTGTTCAAATCAAAATATGAAATACTGGATCCTTTCACCAGTTAAGTGGTTTTCATAGGTGTGGAACAGTTCATGGCTTGCTCTGCCTGATTGTAAGTCCCTTCTGTCTAAAGTAGTATGTAATTGTGATTCTAACCATTCATTATGCTGTAAACTAGAGAAAGAAGAAATAGAAGAGACCAGCAGCAGAAGCAATCATTATCAATATCAACAGGAATGTTAAATGACTTTTCTTCCAACATCCTGTTCAAGATCCAATCATTTTAGTAATAGGAGTGAAATAAATTTTGTTCTTTATGTGAAATGTTATTATTTTATCCTCCTAAAGATTCTTCAAACATAAAGAAAAAAACAGTTGCCAAAGGTTTTTAATTCTAGAAGACCCCCTATGGAGCATTAAAAAAACTACACATCCAAGCTCTTGGCATTTTTTATTATAACTCCTGACAAGAAGGGAACAAACTGTTCAGCTAAATTGCATGTTTCCAATACAGAATGCATAAAAATGAATTCATGGAATAAACTTCTCAGTAACTGCTTTCTAGTTAAGAACAACTAGTTTATTTCCCAATTGGAGATCTTCTTTTGTAGGTAATTACCTTTTAAATTATACTTCTTCTCAATATTGCTTCTAAACGTCTCTTTTTTTAATAGATCAGTAAATATTGCCAGACTTCTTAGTTCTTCTGATATAAACTTTGATCCATATTTAATTATCTTAGTTTCTGTCTACTAAAAGCGTCCGGATTCTGGTATTTCATACCAGCTTTTCACTGTGGCTGTCATCCAGGCTCCTCTAAGCTTTTTGTTAACATATATAGCAAATCAAAACAGATTGTTGGGTTTTTCCTTCAGTCATGCAGAAGAGCAGTGGGTTTCCTTCTCCTGGTTGCCAGAGACTTGTCTAAAAGCCATGATACTCCTTAAATGGGGCAATTTAGAGCTGAAACCCAGGCAAGATGCTAGTCTGTACTCACACTGCAGCCCAAAAAACACAACACAGAGGGATGACATTGTGACAGGCCACAGCTGAACATATTTTAAAGGTTTTTTTTTTCAGAACAAGTAGTCTTCTTTGCTAAGAAAGCTAAGGAGAAGGAAGTAGTCTTCCTTGCTAAAAAAGGCTAAGCAGAAAATACGTTGTCTCCTCATTTGTTACCAGAAACATTGAATAGAAAACACAAACACACCACCATATGCAAAAATATTCTGCTGGTGCCCAAGAAAATTAAAATACCAGACAAGCAACAGGTCTGTACAGCAAAACAGCATTTGTGTGGCACTGCGGAGCAGCTCCTGGCCATTCTGGCTGAGAGACTGACCACTCCTATGGCTCTCCACCTCTGAGATCAGTGCTTCTAACCTCTACGTCAACTATTTAAAGAAATAAAGTAGTGTTGATTACTGAATAAACATAGAACTAGAGAGAACAGAGATGAAATTGTCTTACTCGACTAAAAATTCAAACTGTTATCACAATCTCTAGTCAGAAGTGCAGATAGCTGAAATTTCTAGACACACAGGAAAACATGTATAAGACAAGACTGACTCTTATCTCACTTCCACTAACATGCAGGGATGCCCACTGGCTTTAACAAGAGTAGAGCAGGCTCCTAAAAGTCTCTATTTTAAAACACAAAACATTTCACAGGTTGAATATAACCCCATTACAATGCTGTTTCAACAGCCTATGGAGCTTTACTGACAACACCAGGTCAGAAAGGAAGCTGTTATCAAGACACAAAAAAATCATACAGCCCACTTCCTTCCTAATCCCTTCAAATCCCAAGGTAAAAAAATCGGCCAAGTACATGGTTTGATTATGCAGTACAGAAAAAAACAAAGAATAAAGCACTTCTCCCCCCTAGAATAAGACAGGTGATGTGTCAGGGTGGATAGGAACGGGTAGATTAGTTCAGAACAAACTGCAAAGAAATCAAGAAATATTTCATTCAAGCAAAGTCCCTAATTACTGTGCCGTGATCACACTTGTCAGGAAATAGGAACAAAAAAGCTGCTGAAGGCAGCTCTGGATGGTTTCTACTTCCCAAAACTTAGTGCATACCTACAAAAAAACCAAGAGTAACTACAAAATATTTGTGTCTTAGTCATAAATAATCTACAGCAGCAAATATAAGTTACTATTTCAAATGCACTTTTTTATTAAAGGTCAACATTTTTATGTACTAAATACCACCAGCTGCTTCTTTTCAGCTCTCAAGTGCCATGTTAGTAACATCAACCTCATAATTATACCTTATTATTTTCTTGACCCTTTTCATTATCTTTTTTACTGTTTTAGAAATGTCATTTTTTAAATTACTGATCTCACTGAAAGCCTTGATCTTGCACTGTGTTCTCCTAGCTCTAATCTTTCCCTTAGTGCACCAGTTTTTCCTCTAATGAAGATTTCAACGTTACTGTTTGCCTTACTGTCAACCACTTTGACTAGTTGGCACACACAAAGAACTATATGAACCTCAGAGTAAGCAACTGTAAACCTGTTGGTTAATGGTCTTACAGGCTGGTGATTTTACCCCATGCTCTCTCGAAGGCAGCAGTAGAGTCCTGCAGCCTGACCTCCATAGCCATACTGCCTGCCAGGGAGTGGGAGGGGAGGAGGAGGGTTGGTTAAGACAGACAGGCACGCTCCTGTGTTTTCAGTAAACACTGCCGGGAAAATGGGCCTGCTTTATAGCACAGATTAGAGACTAAGATAGATAGCAGCTGGCTGTGATGGAGAACCCCTCTGAGGGGAACTGCAGGGTTTGCTTGGGGTAGAATGTGCCAGGGAATCAGGCAGCAGTCAGTGCAGAGAGATGTAAACCAAGATTGCTCTTGGTGTGGTAGCTGAAGGTTGTAGTATGAGTAGAGAATTAAATTACTGACATCCATTGCTACCATCACAGCTGAGCAGCTGCGCAGTCACTGCATAAGCCCTCCTTACTGCTTTCCTGCTCAGCTGATTATGCATCCGAGCTTCACTTCTTGTAGTTTCAGCTCCCTTCCTAAAACTGATTTGTGAGGGCACACATGCTGTATTAACTGCGGTTCATCCAGGTGAGTCCAAATTGACATAAGCACTTCTAGTGGTGTATCTGGAAGCAGTCCCCAGCTGTTTGGTATTCCATTGCACTGTGGCTACATTGCTAAGAGTGTTGGAACTAGGCAATTCAAAGATAGCTGGAAAAATCTGCACAACTTGCAGCACTTAATACCTCCTGTCTCCTCTATGAAAATAATTTGGCCCAAACCAATTTGTCTCCAAAGTGCAGTATGAAATACATTTCCAGGCAAGACACTGAAAAGACAGCCTAGGTCTCAAGATGCCTTTCTGTTGAAGAGATGACCCAGCCTAACTGGTACCAGTAAGTACAGGACATGTCCTGCATGATGTGTCCTCCTGGTGGAGCAAGGTTGCTGTATCTGATCAATTGCTGGCTCAAACCTAGATTTCTTTTGTGACTTTGTTCGATTAAGTCACATACTTTCTTGGTTCATCATTTGCAAAACTAGATTGTATTGTATAGGAGTGCTGAGAAGATAAATGTTTCTGAGATATTCAACTAGAGTGGTGGTGCAGTGGCTCATCTAACTAGTTAGATAATTAAAAGATATATGAATCAGGGTCTTTTCCAGAAATTTCCAATTCCTACTTTTTACTTACTTAACACCTTATAAAAAGTTACAGTCTTTCAAACCTGAAAGTAGCATATGCTGTAATTCACACATTTCCTCTTTCCTTACCTGATGTTTCTAGCTAACCTACCATCAAATATCAAGATATCTACAATGAAGTACCACAGATTCAGTGTTTGCATTGTCCTTCTCATGTTGGTTACTAAAAGCATTTCAGAGGATACTGGCATGGAGTTTTGCCACCAGTTTTTCTTTCTGTTTTAATTTCTGGATCATTGTCGTTAAAATAGCCCAGCACTCACATTTCTCCTGCATTTTCAAAATTCTGAGTGAATTGCTGGGTGCCTCTGGCAAGATTATAAAAGCAAACCGTTTTTAAACTTACTTTGTTTTTATTTCATATTGCATTGCAGACACATACTGACTGTAAAGAGAGTGCATTGTATCGCCCCCTTGCTTACACTTGCTACCTCAAGGAATAATGTTTTTGAAAGCAACAGAGTCTCAGCTTAAATTCTTCTACAGCATGAACCCCAAACATGGTCTGGCTCTTAGCACAGGAGTGAAAAAGTCGATTCAACTTTCTTTGGTTTATTTTTGGCATTCCCGTAACAAGAAACTCATTCCATATGCAGGGTCAGATGCAACATACTGGTCACTCAAGGCATCCAAAAATGAAACTTAGGTCAGAAATCTCAGCTGGCACACTAGGAATTATGTTTCACCTTTCAATACCCACACCATTCTTTAAGGCCCATGACTTCTCTGCTCCTAGGAGCTGAGGCACTACCTACCTACTGTGACTTTAAGCAATAATGGACTAAAATTTACCTTCTTTCAATGTCATATACAGAAATTATCTTATATGAGGCTGATGCTTGGAAGACAGTTGCTCAACCAGGCAGAGAAAGAAATAAACTTGAAAGAAACCAAGCAAACAGAAAACCAGACCCAAACAAAGCCTATGAGTAATGAATGATGTTTTCAGTATCAAAAAATGCAACCACAGCATAGGTCTTACTCTACAGAACCTGCAGCGCATTTACAAATAACTGCTTTCATTTCTATGGGATTATGGTTACACTTCTTGAGGGTATTATTACCTATCATAAAATCATTTAGGTTGCAAAAGACCCTTAACAACATTTAGTCCAACTGTTAACATAACACTACCAGGTTCACCACTAAACCATGTCCCTAAACACCGCGTCTACACATCTTTTAAGTCTATTTTACAATTACAGAATAAAGCTATGATTTCACAAAGGAAAGAAAGATGGAATCTGCTGTGTTTAATCAGTCACGTATCCAATGAGTTTACACAGTACAGTTTAAACAGTCATTATGTCTTGTGCAGGAAAAAAAAAGTGAATGTGAAGACTCTTTTGCTTGGTTTGAGAATGAAGCTTTGTAAAGCATATAAAACTAGTCGAGCAAATACCATTACTATCTATGGAGCAGAAAAAACAGTAATTTCCAGGATACTTTGGTACATCTGGATATAGAGAGTCACACAGGATTATGGCCGCCTTCTTTCTCAATTCATGAGGACTTGACATATCACTGCAAATAAAGGACTGTTCATAGTTGAATTTTAAAGGAAAGAGCTTTGAGCTTGCCTTAATCCTGCCAGGGAGATTTGGTACAATACCAGATTCACACCATTTGACAGGACAGCAGTTAAGACAACTGTTTCAGAAGGTGGAATCAGTGGAATATAGAGTCGCCAGTGGATTTATGAGTCAGGTCCTCAGCTACTCTAAACAGGTAGGCTCCAGTTCTTTACTTGCAAATGCGATTCTTCTTCTCTTGGTTAAGACACTGCATGATTATGAGAGATACATATTTCTTGTATGAAATGTTGGACTGAATCTGTATCTCTGAGATATCTTATTTTCCTTAATGCCTATAGTTAACCGATACAGCAAATACCTACAATGCAAGTCTCCTATTATTTAAAGTCTAAATTAACATAATTACCATAATTAAGACAACTGCTTTTCACAGTCTGTTACTCCTCTTCCTGAAGGTAGATTAATTATCTGCAGGCCAGCTTTTATCTATCAGTGAAAGAATTACTGAAATTGCTACCATTAAATTCATCAAGACATGTGCATCATCTCTTACCTTAATATTACTGATTTCTCAACTGATTGTCTAAGTGACCAGTTTCATGGCTCATTAGAAAGACCAACTGTTAATTGGAACAATTTATCTTAAATACAGTCAAAAAAATAGTGCAATGGAAAAGGTTGGACTAGCAATATTAAAAGAAAACACAGAAATCTTTAACAGAGATTGAAAACATCAGTGGTAAAAACCATGAAGTTAAAGATCAAATCTACGTTTCCAATTTGGAATATACTTATACTACAAAAAAAGAGGAACAAAAGAGGACACTCAGACAATTTTAAGCTACCCAAGTGGGATACCATTACCACATTTGCAGTACAAGCTTCTTCACTGACTGTATTCAAGCCCACCTTGACATTCACTGTGGCCTTGCCTTCATGGCAATCAGCATAGGGATACCTTGACTGTGTCTTTTTCTAGGCTTCCAAGATAAACACAATTAATTCAAAGGATGACATTCTGATGGCTTGCCCTCCAAAGCAGAATAGCTATGAAGACACACTGCATATCTCTCGTGGAGCTGCAGCAAAATACCTCTATACCCACAGCCACTGCCCCATCTTACTCTCAAGTAACCAGCTTCCTGGAATACCCTTGCAGCTAGCAGTACACAAGCTGACAGTTTTTAACCTTCAGAAGAAATAAAATCCAGTAAAACTCTGTTTTTTTGGTTGATAACACCTATCACAGTGTGCACTCATAAAAGCAGTGCTATTTTATTTAAAAATCATGTCTCATTTATGGTAGCAGCAATATAAACTTTACTGAATGTTTTATTGTTACATAGCATTCCTTGCAATAAATAAAGGCACCTTAGTCACTCTTTGCTGGAAGAATTGCTTTCTTGAAAGATCAGTCTGGCAATGAGCATATCTCAGTATGACATTTTCCTTGATAGAACAATTCTTTTTATGTTCCACTATGTGCTCTCTTCTTTATAAAAAACCTGGGGAAATGCTCAGAGGCCAAGGCAAAGCGATGCATTGTAGTGCATATGTTAAATTCCTTTATCATCCAAAGAAGTACAATATAAACACTAACAGCTCCCTGTCTTCACACCTCAGCTCTCCCTTCCACGAAGCCAATAAGAAAGCAACTCATTTCCTAAGACTTTTCTACACCTGCCTTTCCCAGTGAGAAGAGCAGTGCAAAGGAATATAGTAACAGGACAAGGATGGATTCGCTGCATTACCACTACCCCTGCACATCTCCAAGACTTTCAGGTTTGCTGACCACAAACGAACACTTCTCGCAAACATCTCACCATGCTTGACTCCACTAAACCTTTTGAGTTTTATCTGGCAAACCTGAGTCCTGGCAATCACATACTCACAGAGGATCAACTGAGGCACCAAAATTAGTATTCAGGTTTTGAAAAAAATTCATCACCATACTAAAATTTTCTTTGGTGAATGTTGCTGCAAGCTGAAAACCTAGACTCCACTATCACTGGCTGCCCACTGTCACAGTGGCTGCCCGCTATCAAATCCTGCCTTACAGATTAGTTCTTATCAGAAGTCAGACCACAACTAGAAAGTTCAAATGGGGTATTTGGGATCTGGATATCTTGTTTCCATTTTTAGGAGTAAAACTCATTAAAATATTCTACCCTTATTTTCTTTTCCTGTTTGGTGACTTTGTGGTATGACAGGAATGCTGGCTATTTATTTAATACCATTCATTACTGTATATAGACTATATTTCTTTCCCCTATCACATTACTACTAAAACTCATTGGCAAGCTTATATTATTATAGAGCAGAACCCTTCCATGGCAAATGGTGACAGAAATGCTGTTTTTCTTCTACAAATGATCAGTCTTTGTAACAGTCACTTTGTTGGTCCACTTAGAGCTATGGTTCAGAAACAGTTCACTTCTGGAACTGAAATAATTTTGTTAAATAATATAAAGCTCAACAACGGTCCTGACTATTATCCAAGGATATTTTCCTGTTTTGTCTGCCGGAGTAGCCAAAACCCTATCACTTTTTCTGGAAGATCAGAAATGTGCATCTTTAATAAAATTCACTATATATGCAAAGCTGGATTTGACAGACTTTATCATAAATTGCATTAACTCTCTATTACATATATATAGAGTCCTTTACCCAAGTAGAAAATTATTTGATTGTTTCTTTTCGACTGTAAACAACCAAAACACCAGAACAGCTTATACCAACAGGGTCTACTCAGCAACAGCTGTTCAAACAGTTGTTAAATCACAGAAAGTAACATGGTGCAGCCTGCCTGTTCCTCATTTCCACTTAACAATAGCAATATTTAACACACACTAGAAAGCATATGCTGCATGCACAAGTATTCACAAAAAAAATATTTAATCTTAATCAACAATATCCTGCAAGTCTCAGAAGATACTGGAAAGTTCCATAGGTAAACAGTATCTAAAAAGCTGCAAGAGATTAATAGATTCATTCATCCTGAAATCTAATTCCTAAGTGTGCACACAGGAGTCCAGAAAATTTGCCTTTCTGCCCAAAGTCTGGGCCTGATTGATTCTGTATTTATTCATTTACTTTATATATATTGTAGCAGAACTCACTACCATTAAAAATACCAGGATCCTGCTGTGATAGACACTTAGCAAACACTGAGAAGAATGCCCAGCCCTAACACATTAATGTGAGAAAAGAGAGACATGAAGTAACTTGCTGAAAGAAAATAATCTATGAAGAGAGGTAGCAAAATTCAAATTTTCTGACTTTTCTGTTATTCCCTGAGTTCCTGGGCCCTTATGGCTTCCCAAATGTGTCCCAATCTCCTAGAATTCCTTAGTACTGAACTCCTGAAGCTTAGACAAGCAAATTTGAAAATTTTGTCTTAATTACTGAGTTCTGAATAAGGAATTCTTTCTTTCCCTGCATCTCTCCCTTCACTACAGGGAGCTTAGCAAGAACTTTATTAACTAAACAAGAAAAGAGATCAGCAAGTTAACATGCTGATGCCTATTTCTATGTTCCTGTTCCAGGATTCCAAGACCATACCATACGTCCTGGAATTTGCCAAAAGTGATGCAATCAGCAGCAAACCCCACTCAAAGCTGAGAGTAGAAACACACACTTCTAGACACAGTTTTAAGACAGGCTGCTGCTTGGCAAAACATCAGGAACCATGTTACAATTTTACATACAAGTGAAAGCTAAAGAATCCATGCAGTCTGTTTTCTTGCAAAGCTTGATCACGTTGATAAAGGCCTAATGCAGCATGCAAGCAATATAAGGAAATAGTCTAGGTGCCTTCACCTAGCAGCAGGGGACTACAGCGCTTTTCTCAGGAGTGTTCTGACTACCCACAGAATGTCTTTGGAGCATCCATTCCTACTTTTCCCTTCGGAAAACTGTATCTTCTTATATCTTCTCCCCCTTACAAATGACAGAGATGTCCAAGTCTTTCCACCTTTCAGTTTTCCTCTCTGAGAAATGCACCATATTCATAAATTTTAGCACTGCAATAAATACCCTATACAAGGCCATATTTACTGCTTATATCAAATATATTTGTTTTCATCAGTGGCACTTTTTCAGCTACTATGGCTTACAATCTTCATAAATCAAACACCATCGTCACTTAGGCAGTAATGAAATAATAAGCACCACCTCTAAAACAAGAAATCAATTCCCATAATTCACCTAAGCTCCTTCATCTCCAAAAATCTTTAAGTGGCATGGAACTGGCAGTCAGTTGTTTTATTTTAATATAACGCACAGCGACACAAATCATGTCATGTTAGTATTGGTGCGGACATGATAATGTGTGCCTTCTGTTCTATGCAATCTCACATGACACTAAAAAGACAGAAACCAAAAGTATGAATAAAATGTCTGTATTGCTAATATTATCTTTTTTATAAAGCATTTGAAAAAAAAATGCCCACCACTGACTTTCAAGACAACTTCATTTCCAATAGTGTTCTGAATCATAAAAGCTGCCTTACTTTTTTTGGACATCTCACTGAGATCCCGCTTTTAAGTCAGATGATTGCTCCATAGACCAAGGGCTGGAGTAATAAGCTCCTTGAGGTAACATAAAAATGCATGAAAAAAATATATAACAATTTGTAAAAAGCAATAGCCTTAATTATTTTAAATGTTGACTTAGACAATACAAATATCACATATTTATTAATAAAGGTTATTATTCTACAAGATCAGACCATAATAAAGGAGATTCTACAGCTTGTCCTCCTTCAAAAAAATCCACACAGAATTTAGAGCTGGAAAACTACGCCTCACTGGACAGTAAGATTTCCCAGGAATTGCTTGCAAAAATATGTATATTGCTAACTTTAGTCTGAAAGGCTGAACCTCTGCTCCAAGCAGCTTGAACAAATAGCCTCATTATGAACTTCTAGGTCTTATTCTCCTCAGGCACCAGGCAAGCACCGTAAAGTGCTGGGAGGAATATTCCCTTTGGTCAGAATGAAGATTTAGTATTAAATTTTCACCTTTGCTATAAATCTCAACATAAATGATGTATAATGACCAGTTCTACAAGTGAGACCCTATAAAAAATTCTACCAATTCCTTGGGTTAAGGTTAGCTCTCTGTTCAGTGTCAAAATCAGACATTAACATTCTAGGAAAAAAATAAACGCTTTAAGATCTTCAAGTAACAGATTATGTTGAATCATAATGCACTAGTAATGCACCAATCCAAAAGCAAAAATTACACGAGAAAGAAGAGTTTTAAGCAGCTAAATCATGATTTTCAATCCCAGTGAAGGAAAAATAGTTTAAGTGCTACTGGGCAAATGGATGATCACAAACCACATTTTACTTTCTCGATATTTAACAGCTCTTTAACCTTGCTCACTGATAACTCTTGCTTTCAAAATCTACAAGAAAAGCAGATGACAAGAAAAGGCAAGCATACAGAAGAGATTTGACGAAGAGATGAGGAAGCCCAGGAATCCAGCCTAGGTGTTCTGTAAACTTGAGTTCAATTTGACTTCCGCAGCTTTATATAAATCTATAAACTTAAAAAATCTAGAATCTATATAATAAACTTAATCTGTATATAAACTTACAAATTCAGAATCTATAAACTTACAAAAACTCTAAAATCAGAAGGAGCTCAAGATCATGTATTTTATATGAGGATTTACTCACGGTAGGTTTTCTCTCTGGCTGAATCACCACACCTACCTTGATTGTCCAAGTGCTGATGTCATGGAACCTCAGAGATTTTTTTTAATGCCTTTCTCATAAAAAGACACTTCTGTAAAATCTCTGAGATCCAATCATGACTAAAAATAAATGGCAAAAGTAAAAAGGAAAGCATCAACCTTACTAAACCAAGCACCACTCTCACTGTGTTTACAGACAAGATATTGAAAAGTTCTTAGCAAAGCTCACTAGCACTTTCAGGAGAAAAGCAGTTGTACCTGTTCTGCATCCTACAACCATATTTAGTGAGACAAATATGCCAAAGGAATTCCTTTTTTCTTTTTTTTTCTTAGTCTAATTAGACAATGCTATCTTTTCTCATCATAATGAGCTGAAGAATTCAGTAGGTTGTCATTACTATCTCAACTTGTACAAAAAGTTACTGCTTTTGCAGAAATTTCTGATGAAAGAACAATATTCCTAAAGCACAGGTTCCTGAAAACAGTTAGTGCAACTGTTGTATATGAAACCAGAAATCATATATAAGACACTGCAAACAGGGGGCTAACAGCCTCTGAAACACAGTCATTCCCTGAGAGTTGGATATGACAAGGAATTTGAAGTACTGGGTTATTAAAGTCTTTCAGGAAGTAGATCTGCTAAACTAGAAGCTCCATCCAAAACAAAAACAAACCAAATCCCTCACAGAAACAGAGGCTGTAAAGAGGTTAGTGAAAAGTCAGTGTGTCAGCAGAGGGAAGGTTTCTCAAGCAGGGTTGTGGAAATAACTTGCTGAAAGGCTGAATAAGTTTAGTTTGGTTTATGCTCTAAAACAGGAGCTATTAATGTAATAGTAAGAAAGTGTTTTATACTGTGTTGAAAGAGGGCTACGCCAAATAACTGTTCCTTTGTTTTCCTGAGCTAGTGCTTTACAAATAGTCACCAACACTTGTAAGTCTAGTCTAAGAGTTACTTAGAATAAAAGAGGAGTGCTTTGTTTTTTCAATTTGGGTTTTTTTTTTTTCCCTATATAGCGGTTCTACCAAGGAGTGGTAAGAGTCCCTTCTCTTGAGAGTTCTCTTCTCTGAGAATATCTGCTAGATACTGAACAGAGTCTGGTATCAAGGAGAAGTCTAATAGTTTAATTGGAATGTTTTTTAAACTAGCAGTGAATGTATGAATTTATTCTGCTCAGGACTCTGAGTATCTTTAATCTTAAAGCATGCTTCAGATTTTGTCCACAAAAATTTAGACTATTTCAATAGGTTATATACTGGTTTATTTTTCAGCTAAAGATCAAGAATCAAATTTTAAAGGTACTCTGTTTTCACCGATTGCTATAGTTTTAAAATGCTTAATGAATCTAAAATCCCAATTTGGCAAATTAGTTACAGCCTTAGTTCAGAAAATGAACAATGCCACCATAGCACAGGACTATAGCACAGGACTTGATTCAGGGATATAAAAGAGCAGATTTATTTGGCGATAAGGATAGAACAATAGTCTTTTTATTGAAAGAATTGGGCTTGTACCTAATGTTCCCATATGGATGCTAATTAACCCATTGATGAGTTTTAATAACTTTGTAATTTCAGTGGTTTTATAACTGCAAAGATTTAAGGAAAGAGGGGGAATGGATTTGGCAGCAGGAGGGCAGATTGCTTATTAGATTTAAATGTGTTGGTAAGGAGACATAAACAAACCAAACAAGGATTTAGACACATAGGTTCAACCTGTTCCTGCATTTTCTCTCTTTTTTTTTTTTTTTTAATTTCTCTGTATGCTACTTTCCCTAATAAACAGTCACAGAATTTTTCAAGTATCAATTTTAAAACCTTTTTTTTTAAAACCTGGATGAACACACTGCAGAGACTTCTTGTGCAACACAGTTGCTTCAAATAGCACTGTAGGGAAAAAATGTACCTGTGAATGGGTATTTTCAAGCATTTAGGCTGTTATCTCTCACTGGAATTCACTGTGACGGAATTCTTTTGAACCATCTTGAAATTATAAGCCACGGAACAAAGTATTTATCTGTTAAATAAGAGAGAGTAGTCATGGCCCCTTTTAAGACCACAGTGCCATCTGTGACCACTTTCAGTTTGTTATAGAGCTGTTTATTCAGTTTACAGTGTGTATTTTGAGTGTATACATAACATAAGAACTAGATTTCATAAGTGATACAAGTTTGTCTCCGCAGACTAAGGGACTGTCATACCGAAGTTCTCTACGAACTGTCTGAAAAGTTTTTCTAAAGGGATTACGAAAGCTGGAGTGGAGGGGGGGAGCTACACAGAGAAATGTGTAAATGCAAAGACTAAGTTTGTACCACCTTTTGTATT
Organism: Pedionomus torquatus; assembly: GCA_013398155.1. Lineage (NCBI taxonomy): Eukaryota > Metazoa > Chordata > Aves > Charadriiformes > Pedionomidae > Pedionomus > Pedionomus torquatus. The sequence continues at coordinate 46,600 of VZRU01018364.1, read as the reverse complement.
TCAAGATCTCTATCTATTTAGCAACTTTATTGCACAACCTCTAGTTTGCATGTCTTTGACAACCTTCATTCAAACCGTATGCAAATACTAAATGTGTTACTGTTACAGGTAACATGAGATTTCTTACGTGTTTAACCACACTAATCTGTTAATTCCAGAAGGTTGTAGTTTTGAGTTATATTGATATTTGCATTACTAGGAACGGGGTGTCGGCTAAGCATGTGATAGGTACAGCTTTATGGAGAGCTATTAAAGGATTTTTAGTATTTTGCATATTGAATGTAGACTCCTTTAGGCTCTCTAAGGAGACTGCTGACCTTCTACTCTTCCCTTGGCCGCTTAAGTCCACTCTTAAGAGGCAGGATACTGAGGTAGATGGACCACCTGTCTGAATGAATATAGTTTATAAGACCATATAAGGTATTTGTACTCTGTAGGAGCAGGTCTCTGCTTCACACCAAATATCCTTCACTCTCCAAAAGAAGACTGGAGTCATACCAGTGTTGTTCAGTAGCTAAGTCAGCTGAAAATATAAGGTGAATCACTGTTGCCTCTCTAAGCACAGCACTTTTATGGTGGCTTAAAAGTATCTTCTACTTATTTGTTTGATAAACTCACAAAAGCCTGAAGTAGTTCTAGCCAAGATAATCCCATAAAAAGTAGTCTGAGATCAGCTGGAGAGTATGTACAAGGACCTGCACAGCTGTAACAAGGCTCATGGTAATGCTGGTTGCAGCATATCTACAACCTGAGAACACAGGTCACACCCCTGAATGCGCCACTGCATTTCCATAAACATTCATTGTGTTCTTTCAAGCCACAATATATTTTAAAGTTGAAAACCATGAACATGTATGCCTAGAACATTCAATTTGGGAAACAGGGCAAGTGTGTTCAGCTCTTGTGGCTCCTTTTTCTCTCTGTTTTTCCTTAATAAGGCCTCAGTGTTTCAAGGCCACTGAAGAATTCAAAGAATGCCATTGCCACGATAGCACTCTGCTAATTAAAACTGAATACTTGTTCTGAAAGAATTCCATAGCAAATCTCAAGTCTTACATACAGAAACTCCTTTTAAACTATGATATTAAAGCTTTCTGTTGTACTGGTGATGTCTCCGCCTTTCTTTTGTCTTTGCATTCTTTGTTCAATAATTACTCCAGCACAATGATGAGACTGGAGGCTTCTGTAATATTACTCTTTCATAATTTATAAGTTCCAGTTTTTAAGTTTTGGTCTCAAGAGTTTCTTCTCTGCTTGCTGGGTTGGCTTTCAGAGTGTGGTTATATCTGTCTTTACCACAGGGGAGAGAAAAGGAGAAGGGAAGAAAGGATTAAAGGGCATAAGGGATGAAATAAATTGCTCGAACTTATGTTTACTTGGGGCAAGGAAAGATGTGTTAATGGCTGAAAATAAGCAAAAACCAGCAAGAGTATCCTCCAAACACTTCACATTCTTGAAATTTACACATTATCTATAATTTTCTATTTTTCTGCATCTCAGATTTGTTTTCTGTGAAGTGTCATATATAAAGACGCTGAAATGAAAGTCTGCTTAAAGCCTCAGAACTAACAGAAAGTCTAAGAAGTCTTTTGGCTACCAATATGTTGTTGCATTTGCCCTCAGAAACAAATGTGGGCACAATATCTATATGTAAATGTTTCAGGAATCCTGTCTCCTTGCTTCAAAAATCTAAGCCATGCTTCACTGTTACCTTCAGGAGAAAAAAACCTATTATATGTGTCATAAAATCCCATTTCCTTGAATGCAGGAGAACCAAACAGGTCACAAGTTGGGCACAACCTGCTCAGAAGCAGTTGCTTTCCTTACAGTCTGCTATCTCTTCCATCGCAGACAAATGTACAGCAGTAAAATTCAAGGCCATCTCCCAAGATCAAGCAAATTTCTTGCACTGAGTTTTGCCGTGTACTTTTGTGCTTTTGGACAGCAGTGTCTTATTATCTCCATAACAGTTCTTCAAAATATTACTTAATAACTCTTCCTTTTACATCTAAAAGGAAGGGAGCTTACCATCCTAACTTGGTTTGTAATTGAAAAAACCTAGTTCACAGCAGCTGTGAAACCGTACAGCCTGCTCTGCCTGTATTCAACATTATAGCAGCTATGTTACATCCCTGGTCTCTGAAGGCAAGGAAATACAAGTAAAACGTTTTCATGTCACTTCCAACATGAGCACGCATTCCACTTTCCCTCATATCCCCACCCAAATGAGATTAAATCACTATTATAGCACTTGATCTCTATTTACATGAAACAACTGTATCCTATGGTGTTGTTTTCATAAATGTATCCCTGCTTTTTGGCAAAATACACAAATTTATGCCTATCTGAATATAAGGGGTGACTGTAGAGAAAAATAATTTGATAAATACAGCCATATTTTAACTCTTCAGTTCTATGGCCTGCCATAGAATTCCCAGTTCTCAAAGCTTCTCTGAGCTTGTTTAGGTTTAAGACTTTACAGAAGGAACATGCAAAATAACTAAGCCTGGAGCTCAGAAACAGTTTCTCATTTAAAAAATGTTTGAAATGTTCTCATTTAACTTGCTGAAATTAAACATAGCAGACTCAGAGGTCTGCAGCATTTTGTCCTAATTTGCAATGCAAAGTTTTACAAAAGCTTAATAGAATTTAAAAGCTTTTTTTAAAAAAAAATAATTTAAAAATAAAAAAAATCCAGAGACTTCTCTCTCAAGAGACTGGAGACTGGCCATGGCAACAAATAAGGAGGCTGAAGTACTTCATGTTAGATGGTATACCTCAGGGCAGTTTAAGACACAGAAGAACACACTGGTAATTAATTGCTGCTGATTGTCAGAATAGGAAACCAGTTTGCAGCACTGCCCTTATGCAGCCATTGACATGATCTTTCCTATATAACAAACTGCTGCACCTGAAAAGCACTACTCAACCTCATTACAGTAAAGCTCCGATTTTGCTCATACTCGATCTATGAATACGAACAGTGAATAATTCACGTTTGGTTAATTTTGTAGGAACAGTGTAATGTTAAAGTGCCCAGGGTGGATGGTGTCTGCACAGTATGCCCAGCCTGGCAGGGCTGGAAATGTGCCTCTGGAAGCAGGGCAGCCTTGAGCTCCCAGCTGAGGGCTTCGTGAGGGGAGGGAGGGCAGGGCCGCAGGGCCCCCACCTGTGAGGAAATAACTGCCACGAAGGCGCACTTAGGGATATTCAGAACAATCTGCCCACTGTTGTGCCACTCCAGCAGCACAAATACCTTTTTATTTTCCCCTCTCCTACTCGGCCTTTTCCCCCTGCAGCCAGGAACCGCCGCACCAAATAACCAGGCTATTGTTTGAGGTAAAAGGTGCGTCTTCGGGGGGTGTAGGCGTTACAAGGGCCCATGGCAGAAGGCGATGATGGCTCTGTACCTCAGTATCGGCTCGGAGAATTAGCCCTGGCTCCGTCTCTTCTCCAGAACC
>VZRU01018364.1:0-43019 GCA_013398155.1 Pedionomus torquatus | reverse complement strand
TGCTTCAGGTGAGAGCTTACCTCTCCATCATTGTTTCCGTCTGGCCAAGTGAGTCTGTCCCCCAGTAGTCCCCAAAGCCCAGCTGCAGGACCATTGTGGGACAGAAGCTGCTGTTTCTGTGAGGATGGTGATGGTGCCCTGTCAAGATGGAGGCAGCCAGACTGGTTTGGCGTGGCTTTTATTTCTTGACAAATTCAAGTTAGCTGTTGCTTCACTTTACAGTTTCTTGGTTTTTGAAATACACGTCTTTGCTAGTGAGGTGAAAGGATTTTTCTTGGCTGTTTTTCTTTATGAAAAAAAAGAAAGGATTTTTCTTTTTCAGTTTCGCTGAATGACTTATGAAGGATTTCTTCTTTCCCTCTCTCTTAAAAAAAAAAAAAGTTTAAAAAGTGTACTTTCCAGCCTTTGCAATGCTTCAGACATTTTCTGTCATAACCTAGGATTAGTTTTATCAGGTTTTAAATAACTTAATGATTCATCTTTATACAATCTAAATTGCCCTTTTTCAGTTTAGCCACAGTTTCTCACATTTAATCTATATATTTTCTGAGAAAAATTTGCTAAGCTTTTGATAACAAACCATAATATAACCAAAGAGCAGATTGGTGGGCTTTGAAGAAGAGAACCTGTTCCAAGAAAGTAATTTTTTTTCTGAGTGTGGCGAAGAGTTTCTCACAGCTGCAGGCTGAGGTAAACCATAGCAATTCCCATAACATCCAAGTCTTGGTCTTTCCAGTGCCATTGTCGTGCTGTCCCTTTAATAAATAAATGTCCATGAGTTTTATCAGACCAGTGCTTTTTATCACAACCTCATCATTTTGGCTTCCTGCAAACAAAAGTGACAAACTCAGCAGTTGTAATTCAGCTTTGCTGGAAGATTGCTGTGGTCAACATACTGACTGGAGAAAAAACTGAGTAAAAATGGATACAGGGATCCTAATGGAAAAGCGAGGTTTGCAAGTGAGNCAGCCATATTTTAACTCTTCAGTTCTATGGCCTGCCATAGAATTCCCAGTTCTCAAAGCTTCTCTGAGCTTGTTTAGGTTTAAGACTTTACAGAAGGAACATGCAAAATAACTAAGCCTGGAGCTCAGAAACAGTTTCTCATTTAAAAAATGTTTGAAATGTTCTCATTTAACTTGCTGAAATTAAACATAGCAGACTCAGAGGTCTGCAGCATTTTGTCCTAATTTGCAATGCAAAGTTTTACAAAAGCTTAATAGAATTTAAAAGCTTTTTTTAAAAAAAAATAATTTAAAAATAAAAAAAATCCAGAGACTTCTCTCTCAAGAGACTGGAGACTGGCCATGGCAACAAATAAGGAGGCTGAAGTACTTCATGTTAGATGGTATACCTCAGGGCAGTTTAAGACACAGAAGAACACACTGGTAATTAATTGCTGCTGATTGTCAGAATAGGAAACCAGTTTGCAGCACTGCCCTTATGCAGCCATTGACATGATCTTTCCTATATAACAAACTGCTGCACCTGAAAAGCACTACTCAACCTCATTACAGTAAAGCTCCGATTTTGCTCATACTCGATCTATGAATACGAACAGTGAATAATTCACGTTTGGTTAATTTTGTAGGAACAGTGTAATGTTAAAGTGCCCAGGGTGGATGGTGTCTGCACAGTATGCCCAGCCTGGCAGGGCTGGAAATGTGCCTCTGGAAGCAGGGCAGCCTTGAGCTCCCAGCTGAGGGCTTCGTGAGGGGAGGGAGGGCAGGGCCGCAGGGCCCCCACCTGTGAGGAAATAACTGCCACGAAGGCGCACTTAGGGATATTCAGAACAATCTGCCCACTGTTGTGCCACTCCAGCAGCACAAATACCTTTTTATTTTCCCCTCTCCTACTCGGCCTTTTCCCCCTGCAGCCAGGAANGGCTCGTCCAGCTCTCTTTAACCCAGCTCTCTGCAGAATAGTGCCCGCAGAGTGCTTCAGGTGAGAGCTTACCTCTGCATCATTGTTTCCGTCTGGCCAAGTGAATCTGTCCCCCAGTAGTCCCCAAAGCCCAGCTGCAGGACCATTGTGGGACAGAAGCTGCTGTTTCTGTGAGGATGGTGATGGTGCCCTGTCAAGATGGAGGCAGCCAGACTGGTTTGGCGTGGCTTTTATTTCTTGACAAATTCAAGTTAGCTGTTGCTTCACTTTACAGTTTCTTGGTTTTTGAAATACNCTGGGCCGCCTCTCGCCTCGCTGACAGGAACCGGGACCGGGTGGGAGCGGCGGGGGCGCGCGGCGGCTTTTGGCGGGAAGAGGCCCTGAGGGGAGGCGGCCTCTGAGGGCGATGGCGGCTGCAGTGAGGAGTTGGAGAGGCTCGTCCAGCTCTCTTTAACCCAGCTCTCTGCAGAATAGTGCCCGCAGAGTGCTTCAGGTGAGANTAGTGAGGTGAAAGGATTTTTCTTGGCTGTTTTTCTTTATGAAAAAAAAGAAAGGATTTTTCTTTTTCAGTTTCGCTGAATGACTTATGAAGGATTTCTTCTTTCCCTCTCTCTTAAAAAAAAAAAAAGTTTAAAAAGTGTACTTTCCAGCCTTTGCAATGCTTCAGACATTTTCTGTCATAACCTAGGATTAGTTTTATCAGGTTTTAAATAACTTAATGATTCATCTTTATACAATCTAAATTGCCCTTTTTCAGTTTAGCCACAGTTTCTCACATTTAATCTATATATTTTCTGAGAAAAATTTGCTAAGCTTTTGATAACAAACCATAATATAACCAAAGAGCAGATTGGTGGGCTTTGAAGAAGAGAACCTGTTCCAAGAAAGTAATTTTTTTTCTGAGTGTGGCGAAGAGTTTCTCACAGCTGCAGGCTGAGGTAAACCATAGCAATTCCCATAACATCCAAGTCTTGGTCTTTCCAGTGCCATTGTCGTGCTGTCCCTTTAATAAATAAATGTCCATGAGTTTTATCAGACCAGTGCTTTTTATCACAACCTCATCATTTTGGCTTCCTGCAAACAAAAGTGACAAACTCAGCAGTTGTAATTCAGCTTTGCTGGAAGATTGCTGTGGTCAACATACTGACTGGAGAAAAAACTGAGTAAAAATGGATACAGGGATCCTAATGGAAAAGCGAGGTTTGCAAGGGAGGAATCCATGAAGGACATAAGGTGTCATCTAGGCCAAAAAGGGAAGAACTGGACTTTGTCACATAATATCAAATGCAGAAAAATAATTTATAAACAGATTTAAGATGTAAAAGAGTGTGAACTCAGTATCAAAATGAAGGAAATCTGAGTTGCTGGAACATTGGTGCTCTGGAGACTCTGAAAGTGGATGCTGCATAGGCTGAATCAATTCCTAGATCAGAGCTGGTTGGTAATGGGAAAAGCTGAAATTTTACTTTTAAATGCATACAGTGATTAGATGCAAAAACGTGATTTGTGAGAACACTTCAGTATTTACTGCTTATCTCCAACTGAGCTTTACAGATCCTGTTGAGAGCAACACAGTATATAACATTTTGCTCCTGTACAATGCACACTAACGAGGAAGCAGTTTTAAATTTAGAGCCGCCTTCTTCATAATAAAGCAGCAGTAACAAATTATTGCTGTTCATTACATCACATGCTCAGCACAAATTAACATATACTTAAATAGGTTTTAGTGGCTTAACTGCGTATGTCAGTTCTTAAGTGAGCAGCACTTGAAGTGATATCTAAAAATGTAAGAAATATCGTGTGTTTGTAAAAGCAGCTCAGCATAGATCGCCCACAACTTTGCACATCTTTTGATTTTGAAGTGACTTAAATGTATAGGAGATGGGCACAACTGATGAAAATAGATATAGCTACCTACAAAAGAAATACAGGTTAGAAATTACAGATTAGTGTAGCAACCTACGTTTAAACCTTCAGAATGGGAAGAGGGGAATCTCCATGGTTCAGGAGACAATTGTTGTGTGTTTTATGCGCTGATAATATCAGTAGTAAAATTATGAACACAGAATATAGCCTGGTTTTGAGGTCTGGAGAATTGGGAGAAGTAAGAGTTAAAATAAAAGCAGCAAGAAACTTGGGTTTAAAGCATAACCATGTGAAGGACCAGGAGTAAGTCACCAAATAGTACTTTTTCTTGTGCCTGATCTGCATCAGCCTCAATATCTGTTGTTTAGATCGACACAGTTCAAAGTCAGGCTGCACTTTTCTTGGAATACTGACTTACTTATTTTTTAAGTTAATGTCTTTCTTCAGTATTCTCACACAGAAATCAAACATTTGCAGAGTCAGACAGACCCATTTCTGCCTTACCTAAATTGAATAACATATTAGAAAAAAACCAAGTACTTTCAGTTTAGCAATTGTCAACACGTATGTCATTTCTATGTTGCAGTTAAATTCATATTGACTTCAGCTTTAGGTTTGTCTCTTTGAGCCTTGTTGTAACTGGTGGTGGAGGAAAGGGAGTTCCAAAGACTGGCCAGGCTAAAACAAACTGGAGGGAAGTCATCAATACTTTGGAAACTTGGACTGTGTTGGGCCTTGAAGAAGTCAGTGCTACAGATCCACAGTAAATCTACAAAACCCATGCATGCTAAAAAGAAAAGCAGAAAAGTCAGTCCTACAAACAAGCGCAATCAAAAAAAGCACTCGTCTTCTCACTTAAGACTTAATTTTACACTATGGAACTGACATCATGACCTCATTTTATGTTAAGCCACTGCCTTAGTGGACCTTGCAAACTTATTTGTAAATACAATTCATGGCCCATTACATTGGGTAAATGTCCCTTCTGGGACTATTGGAAAAAAAGCATTCAAATCTAAATGTGGTGTGTCCTTCATGTTGCTACATCTAGTTTGTCAACCATACCAGGTAAAAAACCAACAACAATAAAAATCCCACCCTGAACCCAACCAAAACCCCCTAAATTTTACCATAGAGTAGAATTGTCTCTTGCTTTATAGTAAACTAGTGTACCTTGTTGTACGGGCACCACAAGTATTAGATACATATTGACACAAATCACTCCTTTTTGAAGTGCATCATGCAATGAATTACTACTTTGATTAAGGCCTAGATCACCTTGGCATGTCTGATAGCTTCTACCAAAGGGCTACTTTTCACAATTAACATAGCTTTTAATCAGAAGTTTTCCACAAAACCTTCTAATACAAGCTTTGGAAGGCTTACTAGCTGCTTCTTCCTGCATGCAGATTAAGGCTGTAAGCCACTTTGATCTACACAGGAAGCAAATCCACTAATCAGAAAGGATGCAACATCATAATTCTCTGTTGTCATCCTGTCCCCTAGTGACAGTCATTTCCTTACAGCTTGCTCTGTAGCAATACTGACACCTGATCACCAGCCATCTCAAAATTTATAGCAGAAAGATAACTTTCTCTCTAGTGAAGACAAATTCATACTCTAGAGAGCCTGTCAGGCTTTCACAGGCTGGCTTTCCAGGGATGGTGACATTAATTTGACTCGGTTTCCTCTGTACCAGGTGAGCCATATCAAGAAAAACCACCTGAGTGACAGTAATTATTTAATTTAAATTTCATTATTGAACACACTAGTTGTGGCAAAGGTAACTGGAAGCATTATGTATAAATTTTAAAAATGCAGTTTGGGGGTGCTATGTGCAGTATAAATTGTGCTCCACAATTAATAAATTCCTTCAAACAACTTTTCAGAACTGCTTACCACCTTCACTTCTTTATGTTGTTTGGGAGATCACAGTGAGAGTCTCTACTAAATTAGAGTAGCATGCCTGGAGAGCCTTACTCTCTCCTCACTACTGGAAAGTGGTACGAATAAGTAACCAATGGTAGCAAGAGCCTGGAGAAAGGCATATAGAGCAAATATTGTTCTGCATTGACACACTGACTGCAGGCCCTGCAAGCACCACACAGCTCTCCTGAAACACAGTTTGCATGTAGAAGATTTGGGCAAGCTCAGATTTCTGCTTTATGCAGCTCCGATCTACACCTACTCAACAGTCTGCTTATATATGTGAACTTTAGCTTTGACTGGAACTTCACCTTGCGTTGTATTCTAGGTGGTTTAGACAAATTAACTTTCTCCTGTGCTGGCTGGTTTCTCTAAAGCCAATGCTATCTAATATGAGCTTTGTGTGCTATAACATTACAATGCCCTAAAGCAGGATTAAGCCATTTGTTTACATATAAACATGTGGCACACTCCACCTGAACAAGTGTTTGGTTTTGCATACCTAGCAGATAACAAAGCTGTAAATTTTATTGCTAAATATTATAAACATAGATCTATGATTTTTTATTTTTTTTCCCAAGGATTGTGTTTTGGGCCTGATTCAGATCTCATTTTTGCCAATATTAGGTGGATATAGCAGGAACCTGTGATTTATACATGCATTAGAGTAAAACTCTTTAGTTTGCTTTTTGATAGCACTGATATTACTTGTGGGGTTTTTTTTAACATAATATAAACAATGTTTTAAAAATAATTAATTTTTCGGCAAGTTGAAAATGTAAATTATTAAAATAATATCTATTTCTATAATTTTCTATTCAATACCTTACCATATATTCAATGTACATATCAATGTATAAGGAACATGACATTTTTCTGATAGTGTTACAAGAATTACTATTTCTAGTTTCTCTATTCTGTACATTACTGTGTGTCTTTTTCCTGAAAAGATCTGTAGCTAAATGGCTATCAACACAGATATTTTTCCCCATTATTTTTCCTTGTACAGATTCAGAATTCATCACCACAGAGCTGCTATTGCTGCATGGATCCTTCTCTACATTGTCTCAAACTGCCCAGGATTTTATGAGATTTTATTCACACTTGAAACTAAATAGCTACAATATGTGCTTATGTTTTCTTATTCATAGCATTAACATTTTTTATCATTTACATAATTTCTTTATGTAAGTTTTATGTAAAGTGAAATAAACCACAAACTAGAAACTCCTTTTTGGAAGGATACTCAAAAGTCATGGGGGAAAAATTGCACTATTTAATCATAGGAAAAACATGTCTGTTTTAATATACAATTTGTTGATTTAACTGCTCAAAAATTACCAGTGAAAACCTGAATATGAATGTCTTTGTGGGCTTCCTAAAAGCAAAAACAGATTAAAAAAAAATTAAAAAAGCTTATGCAGACAAATGGGAAGGGCAAGTTTATGAGACATATTTGCATTTGACTTTAACCTTAAATTGTACAAGAATCAGAATCATTACTGCACTGTTGAGTTTTCTGTCTTTACTGAGTGGCTTTAAAGTTTTGTTTCCAGCTCAGCTGCAAAGCTAACAGCAGTACTGCAGTTGCAGTGGCATGCAAGGATTTGCTCTTCCATTTGTATCTCTGGACACTATGAACCCCCCTTTCATACATGTTTCCTTTTCATTAACAGTACATATGGGGATGGGATATTACATGCTTCTTTGCATACTATGATGAGAAGAAGGTCAGAGGCATTAAGACTTACAGTTCAAACACATCTTCTGAAGAATCTGTTTCAGGAAAGAAAGCAAAAAGTAATACTGAACACAACAATTATTAACTTCATAATGTTTTTTTAGGTTGTTCAGTCAATATTAAACTGACAAAAATAATCTAAACAGAAGTAAATTATTTCAGAACACAACTTTACAGATTTGTAGAGATACTTTCATGATGAAAATAATGCATAACTAAAAGTGTTTAGCTTTTCATGCTTCAGTGTAGTTTTTTACAGTCTAAGATCATTAATATGCATGATCATATCTTTTTGTACTTGTATTCTTAGGTTTCATGTGCTGTTTATGTTTGTAGTGGCATAAGAAGTTATTTTATTTGAACGTAAGGTGTCTTCACTTGTTACTACTTAAGTGATCTATTACAGAACTGCTACAGATTGCATGGTAACAGTATTAATGCAGTCACAATGTATACGCCATAGACAGGGGGAAATTGCAAATACAGTTATATTTGTATCACTAACTCTGCAGGTGGAAAGTCTCTTTATAAACATGCATCATCAACATGAGAGGAATGTCCTAACAGGGTTCAGCTATTCCATAGTTGTTCTGCTTTTGTCTTACAATTATTTTGTGAAATATGCTGAATTAAGGTCTGTCTTGCAAAGTGCACTGCACATGGCCAGTGTAGAATATACCTGTTTCCCAATACTAATCAGAATTAACTGCAGAACAATCAGTGCTGTTTAAATTCTGGTCTATTGTAGAAGTGCTTTCTAACTAAATAATACAGATGCAGAAGATTAAAAAGACAGCTCCCCCCTGAGTCAAAAAACCTGTGTAATGAAGTTAAAACATAAATACATATTTTGTAATTAAAAGTCTGACATTTTAATTCTTTAAAGAGCCATCACAATTCAGTTTAAGTAGGTCTGTTCACTGGAAATGCACGTTAAACTCCTTTCTGCAGAAAAGGTAAGGATTATTGTGTCTGTAGGTTACTGCACCAAGCAGATAATTAGATGCTGCAAGATGTAATCACACAGATACAATAAGGAGTCTAGGGCCAAGCAGGATGATGATGTTCCTACTAGTACCTTTCATTGCGGTATAGGGAGGTGCATTGTATTACGATTTTTAACCAAGCACATAATAACCCCTGCTGTGTTCTTCTTGTCCTCTCTCACTGTCAGCTGTCATGGTAACAACACTGCCATACAGACTAAAGGGGAATGGTTTCTAAAGAAGACTCTTAAATGTGAGAAATAAACAGGCAGGCCTTGGGGAATACATTTTGGGATAATGAGGTCCCACAATCAGAATGGGCAATTTTGAGTGCCAATTTTGAAATTTCTGCAAACTTTCTGGCACAGCCTTGATAATTGGAAAAGTCATTGAGAATTTTTCTTACTCTGAGATTGTTTGTCTGCAAAGTATTTAGATACTGGGTTCATAATAAAAGGCTTAAATGAATTAATTTTGAATTTTTCACAAGACTGGTGTAAATGAACATGCACCCACTATTAAGCAGAATCCATAGCATTAGTGAATTGTTTATTGTGGTATCTTTTGAAATTGAGATAATCCTTCAGAGGAGCATTAGTCAAATCACAACAGGTCTTTGCTTTTCCCAGAAGGAACACTTACTGTTCACAGAATGACTGCTAGCATTACATGTCAAGTTTAGAGATCACAGCTGTAAATTTATTTCAGTCTCATTTCTGATCAACATACGTGTTGAGTAAAATCATGAGTGAAGCAGAAACAGTACTGTAATATTAGCAGATCGCTCTCTTGCAATGCTGCTACTCCCAGTGATGCTATATAAACCCTGATGTACTACCCATATAGACTACACTATTATGTATTGCTAATAGAAAGTTAATCTGGCCTGGAACTATTCTGTATCTAGTTCTGAAAAATTCAGAACAAAATCTTGTACTCTAAATTGTTTATTCTATCTAGTTGGACACTACTATGAAGTGAAACAGTTCCTATAACTCAGGCCAATGACCGGAAAAATCTTTGTCATCTTCTATTGTTGACTCTCGATCTTCCTAGACAGTAAGAAGCAGAAAAATTATGTTTCCCTCTATGTTCCCTAGCTGCTCTGTTGAACAGACAAGAGAAGCCCAATCTGGGCCTTTAAAAGATAGCCATAACGTAACCCCCCCACCCTGTTAATTCTCAAGTTATATTTCAACCTTCATTCATGCAGGTTGTACCTACTTATTGTCTTGCCTCAGATACATCTGTTCATTCCAAGCTTCAGTTTTCAAATCAAAAAAATGCTAATACATGCATCATTTCCAGGAAACAGATATTTTATAGGTAAGCCTAATGGAGACAATTTTATAAAGCATTTTCATTTCCTTGAAAGTGAAACATACACAGTACCCACAGCAGAAACTATCAGACAGCATTTGATACATACAGAATTTTTCTGTCACATATTAGAAATGTTCATATGTAAGTATAAAGCAGACAAAGCACCAAGTTTGCAAAGCCAACACAAGTAATTACCTAAGTGCTGCGAGAGATTAATAGTTTGGTCTTACCAGGCAAATGGACTTTTGTGGATTCTTTTACCTTAATTGAGCTGTGCTGCCAGGTTCAGGTCATCTCCCACTTCAGTCCCCTTCCATACAAGCCAGACAGGTTCTTCTAGAGAAAGAAAAGAAAAAAAATATTGTAAGATATTAATGACAAGCTTTTGTATCTGGGCAAAAGAGTGGATTGTTGGGCTCTATTAAATGGTCTTTGTTTTTTCACAGTATGGGAAAAACTGTTTCAGTCTTAGAATCATAGAATCTTCCAGGCCGGAAGGGACCTCCAAAGGTCATCTAGTCCGACCTCCCTGCGGTCGCAGGGACACTCTCAACTAGACCAGGTTGCCCAGGGCTTCATCAAGCCTCGCCTTGAATATCTCAAAGGAAGGGGCCTCTTCCTGTCAGTTGCTGGCATTTTGTTTACTCATTGGTTCAAAGTGATTCCATAAGCTTTTGAACTTGGGCAAGACAGGTAGCATATATAAAGCATCTCTTCTGTTGTGGCTAGGATGGACAAGTTTGGAATTTGAAATTCTAATGAAAGACCTCATAGGAATAGTTGTTCTGCCTAGCAACTAACTACCTGCGTGAACCAGGGATGGCCACTGAGCTATCAACAAAGCTGTTTGGGTGTTATGTGGGCAAAAAAGTAACATATTCATGTTGCCTCCTGCCTCCCCTCTCCTGACAAGAAAGCACATGCTGACAAGACATTTCAAAAGTGAATAGTGGCTTTTTAAGTGTTTTAAAAATTAAATAGACTTTCAAAACTGGACCTCTTGGCAGATTTTTTGGTAGGCCACTCTCTACAACATCAGACAAATTAGTCCTATGCCTTAAGTCTGGGCAAATTTGGAAAAAGTAGACCAAAAACTCTGCAGGCAAAACCCTTTTGGTTTTCAGGCACATTTTCTTTTCAGGGAGTAAATAAAGAACAAGGTTTTTTTTTTTCTTTTCAACTGTGGAAGTAAATAACCCATGTTACTGACTGAAGAGGGTGATTTCAATTAGGTGTGGTAGTTACAACAGTGAATCTCCATCTGGAGACAAATCTGATTGCAATTTGAACTGGAATCCATAGAATTATTGCAGCAGGGGCAACCATATTACATCTAGATGTAGTCTACCACAGTTATCAATTTGTTATATACTACAGCTTTCCAGGCTGTCGAACTCTACAGAAACTCTAGGCAACAGAAGCAGATGCTGATATATTTCACTGTTTGGAGTACAAGCAGACACATTCACTTTAGTTCACAAGTCTGCTTTAAATTTTTAATTCAGCCTCAGCTACACTGGGAGATAATAACCAGAAATTGGCAAAAGCCTGCTTCCAGGAGTAACTTCTGTCCATTTTCAACGGCTCTGATGCAGTTTCATAAGCAACCTTTAAAGCTGGGCTGTTCCATTATTTGTATTTAATTACATAAGTACTTAATTTTCATTTTTAAGTTGTACATGGCTCATTTTCTCTGTTTTATCAATGTAATTATCCCATTCTCTTAAAAATATTGCCAAGTCCAAAGTGCCAATGACTCCTTTTCAGCCCAAGTGTGCATCTATATTACATGGTCGAAGCTTGCAAAAGACGCAGAGGACACAGTGAATCTAGAGAATAAACTGTTCTGATATTGAGTTTGAACCTTGATTCAGTGCAATTCTAACTCCTTTGTTCATCAGCTTTGGGAAAAAGTAGTGAGCAAGATAGACCATGTTGAAAGCACAGACTATCTCCCTTCCCCCCATATGCACCTATTTTTAAAACTTTTAAGAATTGGAAACAGCTTAAAATTTTCATATTTCTTGGACTATATGATGAAAATTATCACAGAGTAGTTTAGGTAAATGCAGAATTTTTCTGGACTTATCTGAGACTGTGGATGAAATTTTGTGACTTGGTGGCAGTGTCTGTTTAAGGAGTTCCTGAGTTACTTCCCAGCCACTGCCTATTCAGTCTCACTCTTGTTCCACAAAGTACTGCTCCCGCCATGAGATCCTCCACCTTATTACAGGAATGTGCAAATCCGTGAATGGATACAAGGTAAAATACATATCACTGTTTTTTTCTGGTTTAGTTTGGTTGTTTTTCCCCTTACCAGGAAGACAGAGTTCCAGAAGCACAACTTGCAGACAGTATACTGGGGCTTAAAACTGAATTTTCATAGAACTTCAAGAGTACTTGAAGCTTAGCACTTGCTTAACTGCTTTACCAGATATGATTGTACATGCAACTTTCCACTGACAAAACTTTTAATAATATTTAGGTGAAAAATGGCCTTTCCAAATACAATCTGCAAACCCAAACTAGATAGAAGTTAAATAAGCTCAGTAAATATATTATAATAATATAATAGTACAGTGGACAACTATACTGTTGGATCACATAGATAAGAATATAAAGACACACCAGCCAACCAAGGAACTCTGTGTTGTGCAGAAACCCCTGTAACGTTAACATTCACAAATTACAAGAGGTAGTTACATACTTCTGCTGTCACTCATGTTTGAAACAAAAACTGGAAAGATTCTCAAGTTGCAGACTTTTTGTTTTCTCATTGGTGCTCTGAATTCACACTCCAGGGTTTAGGTTAGCCCTTTCTGTCACATTTTTTGATGGTATTCCTTCTCAAAGCGGCTATTTGGGATAATAGGACGTTCCAGCCAGTCCCACATGGCAACAAGGAAATAACAGCAATATTAAAGGATTAATCTGACCACAACTGATGGCTTCTGTTTCTCTCCTGTTCCAGAATTTTCATGTTTCTGCCACAGCATGTCTAACTTTGCTTTTAGTTAAGGAGACCTGGCGTATGCTATCCACAGCCTGCTTGACTGCTTCATTTTCATATTATCAGTTGCCATCAAAAGTTTTTTCCACAGCTATGAACTTACTTTTCCCCTTCTGCACAGAGTTAGGAATTTTAAATACACTTCAGTGGAGGAAAAAAAAAAGTCCTGATTGACAGTAGTCTGGAGGCATTCAGCCTTGAAGGGTTACCTGACTAACTGGCCAGGGGATGTAAGGCCATGCCTCTTTGCATATTTATTTGCATAAATACTAACATCCAAAAGTGCATAAATTTGTAGTATTTGCCTTGAATAAGATTCTGTATGAAAACCAGAAGTAACATATTGCAAGCAAACCTGCAGGTGACTTGGATTGTCCTATCTTTGCTTGTAGAGAGGAGATTATAGATCATCAGCTCTTCAGCTGCATCCATTTTATATCAAAGTGGTTTAAAAACGGCGAAGGATACACAGGGTGTACCAGGAAAACAATCACTGCTTTGCATGCTTGCTTATGATGTATGTACTTAAGGTGCATGGATACAAGGTTAGATAAAGCCAGACTTGAAGAGTATCTTGCTCTGTAACTAGCCCAAGTTAGCTTATATTTGCCACTTCCAAGCAGAACAGGAAATGATTTTCTGATCCTGGAAACATATTCAGGTTTTGTAAGCTTTGCATTTTGCCTCAGAACAAATCTGAGATCAACAAAACTTTATGCTTAAACCAAATCAGAAGTGAACATCACCCATTTGCTACTGAGGTTGTATGTGAGATGCCATGTAGGTTAAAAGAGTCTCATCGTGATCTTTTAGAGCTGCAATTCCGTACACTGTCGACCAGATGGCTTTCAGTGAAAAGTGAGATACTATCTCAGAGAAACAATTAAATCAGCATGCTACTCCTAGTAAAGAATTGGGGATTTTAAACACACAAGGCTAACCCTGTATCAAGCCACTATCTTTTCTATAACAAGAAAAATATTAGATAAATTTTGCTCTAAAGTTTTCCAGTTATAGAGAGGCAGAGAGATTAAATATTTGATGGAATATAGTAAGGATCATGTAGCATCCCAGGAATCAGTTGTTTTCAATATTTGCATTTGTATGCAGGACATGTTTGTTCACCGTCTTTTACAAGTGTGATTCAGTCCACATAAAGAGACATATTTCTCATTTAGCATGCATGTTTATAGTGCCAACCTGATAACTGCATATAAGAATTAACCCAATAATATTAAATGAAAAATAATGCTCATTTTATCAGTCATTAAAGTAGTCCTACCCAATTTAACTCAAAGTAAGATGAGGCCAGCTTATTAGTATTAATTTTAACTGATCTTGTAGAATTTTTTAGTTGTATGATTTTCTATTAAATGATATCATATCATCTGAACAATAACAACAAAAAAAAAAGACCCTAAAAAGGTCATGTTTGTGGAAATGTTGCCTACTTCACTACAGGACGGAAATCATCACACAAGTTAAGCAGTTAAAGTCTGAGCATCCCAAAGACATGCCCAGTCTGGCCAAGGAATGCTTGTTTCCAGGTGTCAAAATGAAAGAGCAGGTCCAGGAGAATTCCTCAGACCTGAGCAAAACAGGGCTACTCACAGCTATGGCAGGTCTGGGGTATGGAAGGATCTCAGGGTACCCTCCTTTGCAGCTGAAGCCACGCTGTCCTGTACAGAAGTCCACAAAGCAAGAGACAGGGAGACTCAGCCAATACCAAACCATGATTCGTTTCTTTTTCCATGCTAAAATAGGCTGAACATTTTTTTTTTTTTTTAATAAAATAAGAATTAGAGGTCTACCCACTTGCAATACAGTGAAATGCAGGTTTATGTCGTAAGGGCATAATTGAATTAGATGATGGCATTATCAGCATTAAATAGCCAGGTTTCCAGCTGTCAAGGAAAAAAAGATACCTTTCTGCCTTCTTTATACTTCTTACATTCTTAGCGTTCTTTCCATAAATCATTTAATAGCTGCCCTATTCATAGGAAAATGAGTTGCTGAAGCTAAAAGGTGGAGTTTTTTTCTCGTCTGCTGTCATTGGAGGAAAACATAATAAATTTAGCCTGATTTGCATGCAAATTTGCATACACAATGCTCTTGTTACGAACTAGCAAACAATAGGCCGCTCATGTCAGAACACATTGTCCAAACAACAGCATTAAAAATAGCTACTGAGCTGTAAGGTACATCAGTGTTAGCTCACTGCTCTGTGCTACTGACACCTTACACAACAAACCCGCACCTCTAGGAAGGCAACAAAAAGAAATAAACTCAGCAGCTTTCTATCTCTTATTGTGCTTCAGTCCAGAGAACCTCGACAGCTTTGTGGGACATCCTGACAAAAGGGAAGCTCCAAGTCCTAGGTGAACCTCTACGTAGAATGTACAAAAAGCTTTCCCTGAAGTCACAAATGTTATCCCTCTCATTCAGAGTGCTGCCTGGAAGCATAGCATCAATTCATTTATTGGGCAATGTATAATTACCTGCTACCTGTGTGCTGCTGCCGTGAAACTGTTGGCATTACAATGTAGGGGAGCTTGCTTCTGCAACTGGTGTCGCTGCAGGAGAGAAAGCCTGTTACTCATCCAGCTGGACATACTGATGTCAGAGGTCACCTATACCATTTCAAATATAGGGGAAGACTCTCCTGATGGCAGCATGTAACTACATGAATTTTGTGCTACTAATTTAAAGCCAAGCAGTTAGATGGATTGTTTTATTCATGGCATGCTACGAATATCAGATGCCTAATAGCAACTAGAGACGTAAACTAACATTTAGTAAACTAAAAACCTGCTGGCTGTAAAACTGCTGGAGCAAGAACAGAAAAAGGAAGAGGAAAAGTTGAAAATGAGACCTTATTAATGTAAAACAGGATCATGAATATGTCCTGCTGCACATACCCACACCCTAAAAGTACTTTAGAGACGTGTAAAGATTCTTCAGCTCTTCATCCATTTAGTTTCTGCTACTGCAAATAGAAAACCAAGTATCTGATTTCCAGGTACTATTTCCAATGCTAGATTTTGGCAAGGACTTGGCAGGAAACAGGTTCAATTTTTGCTCATCTGGTGGTCATTTCTGACAAAAGACAGCCTTTGTGTCTCTGAGTATATAAATACTTCAGAGATAAGGGAAGCATTTTGGAGTGGTATATACAAATACCATTGTAAAAGAAAAATCAGAAAAAAGCAATCCATCAGTTAATCACTGCCTTAGGCCCCAATCCAGCAAACTACAGTGTACTTGCAGAGGCCTTCTGAAGCCAAGGAGCTTTAAGAGTGGCTCTGATGCACACATGGTGGGGGTGAACTTTGTGAGGTGAATCAGTCAGTCAGTTGGCTTAAACAGGCAAGGAGCTGAGCTCTCCAGTTTCAGTTAAAAAGAGGGGAGCTGCCATTCTGAGCTCTTTGCAAGACCACTCACTCCCATCAGGGATTTTTCAAGGATCTTTATCAAAGGAACAACTAAAATATGTTTTTTTTACCAATTATATAGGAAATTAGTATCATGCAGTTAGAAATTAGGATTAGCTAATTCTAGAGTTAGCCTGACTCCCTGCCTTGCTTCCTAAAGAGCAATGGGTACCATATGCTGCATAAGGCTAAACCCATAGTTTGCTGCAAAGAGATTTGGAGATAAATGCTTTTAGGATTTAAAAAGAATCAAAACCAGGAAGGGGTAAAGCATAATTTGTATTGTAATTTAGCCAACACAAGATATTAATTTGCACAGGGTAACAAAAGGCAGAATGTTGTGCAATTCTACTCAGGAAGGGTTCTTTGAGTAGATGAAAGTCTGTACCTCCTAACAACTAGATGTGCAACGTAAACAAGAAAAAATGTAGTGTCTTTCTGTCCAGGTACGAGACAGTCTGCATACTTCTAGTACATGACAAGTGCCAACTGAGATGTACTCAACAGGCTTCCAGGACTACAGCAATAGATTCTTGCTGTCATTGGTGCTTAAAGCAGGGAAAGGTAGAAATTCTGAGAAGCATATAGCAAGCTCTTGGTTCATGCTTTAGAGATGTGTGGGCTCTTAGGCAAAAAATTACATAGGTCTGGGTCAGCCGTTTCCAAGATCCATTGGATACAGTTGTAAGGATTGCTGTAAAGAGCCATAAACTGGCAGTGTTACAAATTGGCAAACTTACTGGGAAGAAGTTCATTGTTTTCCTCACCTGGGAACATTTTCACATGGAGCAACAAAGAAACTATTGACACTGCTAAACAGTGAAGAATTTCATAATGTGTCCCATCACAAGAGAAAAGTTAGTGCGTTGTAATTCAGAATGTATCTGGCAAAGTCCCCATGGCTATTTGCTGGAGAAGTAAATACTGGCAGGACAAGAATGTGATTTTCCTTTACGGATACCTGCACCCCACCTCTTGGTGTCATCTTTGAACAAGGAGTTCAAAGCTCTCATTGGTTTAGCATCTGGAAGGTTGGATGTTTCAGAATTTTAGAGTTAAATATAAATCTTTAAGTGTTGTGGTCTAGCTTTACCCTTCTGCTACTTAATAAGAATATTACAGTCTTAGATGTTTGTTTTATAAGTCAGGTATGAATGAAACCTAAGGTATTTGCAGACTCTTCGAATGATATTTTGCACATCTTGCAGTTTCTTTTTCTCATATTTTTTCATACACAATCAAAGAACTAAGAGGGTCCCGCTGCATTTGGTATATGAGGTAAGCATTAACCAGACATTCATACTGTTACTTGTTTACTGAGCATTGAATAAGTATTCATTACTGCATCAAGAGACTGCAGCATTTTAGATTTTTTTTGGCGTGTGATTTACAAGTCTCCTATTGTTTACATAGAGCAACCATGCTTTGTAATAGCCACAACACGTTTTTTCCTCTCTCGTATAAAATGTTTCCCAGGACAGTGTGTGCTGGCTATCACTTGCCAATAGTGAAACAGGGAAAGTTGTGTCCCCCAGCCCTGCAGTCTGTTATAAAGTAGGATGCATCTGCGCATTGAAGTCTCTCATCATAATCAACCCAAAACTGATTCAGCACAAACTATTTAGGTTAACATTAGCAAGTCTTAGTAGCATTTTTCTCAAATGCTGATTCACTTTGACTGAATCAAAATAAGAAATGATTATTTAAGCATTTGTGCAGGTAGAGTTAGTGGGCTGTGAAAGGCACTAGCCACCTACAGCAAGAGGTGATGAGTGGTGGAAGGTTCATAGGCAGCCAGAACAGTGAGGCAGCAGCTTCAGAGTGAAAATTAAACTCTGCATTCATAATCTAGGCAAACTGTTACCATTAATAAAGTAAATACCAGCATAGAGTGATCTTTGACTACTTTGCCTAATCCAGTGAAAAGCTCCATAACAAGCTTGGCCCTAAAAAATAAATATGGAGCACAGAGTAAATTGCCATGCAGATTAATTATATTTCCTGCATATTGAGAGATTCCCTGTGTATACAAGAGATTTAGCAGATCTTACTGCCCTCCTTTGTGTCTTCATCATTAGTGCAAACTTTGCACCTAAGGTTGCTCCTCTGTACTTTTCTCCTAAACTGCCTGCAATTAGCTGATCAATGAACTCGTTTGGATTTGTCAGATGAGAACGTTTCATATTTATGTTACTTGGGGCTTCGTTTTGCATAAATCTAGAGGGGTTTTTGTTTGGTTGATTTGGGGGTATTTTTATAAATAAAGATTGTTGATCACAAAACATTTTGTTCACAGCATAACAGGCTTAGCAAAATTTCTTGAGTTGTAGATGGGGGTCTACCAGGACTGCTGAGACATGAAAGACCCTGAAACCTCCATGTTCTCAGCTAAAGCAGCACCTTGTATTGCAGGACTCCAGGATTTGCAACTGATCGCATGACTAGGTGGAACAACCCTCAGGCTGTGGTATGAGGGATCTCTGGCTGCCCAGATCTCTGCTGTGACACCCCAAATTGCTAACATGGTTTGAATTTAAACACCCTCCTTGGTCCTAGAGCCTGGGTTGCAGAGTCACAGACTCCTTTGCTGCAGAACCAGGACACGTAACGAGGAAACTGTGGAGTCAGAATCCAGGGAAGGTGTTTCTAATGATGTCAATGACAGCGAAACTGCCCCAGGGATTCAGCAGCACTATACCTCAGCCATATGTAGGAACTCATTTATCATTAATCAGGACATCCTGCCTGCCAGTGAAGGCTCCTAATATTTGCAGTTTTACTATGACAGAAGGAAAGCCAGTAGTAACCTATTCTGACCACTTTAGGGCTGGATGTGTTCGTGGTAAGATGGGAGCAGCCTTTAACAGTTAACTTGACTTTTAAACCAGAATTAAATAATTGCAGAGTCATAGAACACAGTGTCCACAGTGGTGTGTGAAGATAGCTGCATTTCAATACAAAACACATTCTAAGAATGAAGTAATCAATCAAGAACCTTTATAGACAAAACTACTCAGACTAGCCCAAATTCCCTTTTCAAGCAGAATCAGCCAGTAAATGTTTTTGTAAATTAGACTATAGGTCTGTAAACATCAGCAGAGTTTTAAATGTATTTTAGTTACAAGTCCTAGTTTAGCACCTTCTTTTAATAGCATACTTAAAAACAAAACAAAAAAAAGACCCCAAACCACCCCTTTAAATCAGGTGCTTTCCCCTCCAAAAGCCATATGTTTACAATATTGGTAAAATAAATGAATAGGAGCATTACCTTCAACAGAGCAGAGCTGCTGCTGCTCATGTAAGAACAGCGGTTTGTTTTCCTGCAGGTGCTAGACTTGCAATAGTTCCAAGACCGTATCAGTATGGCTCGTTATCAAAACCAAATCTCTCTGAAAAAACACAAAAACACAGATGAAGAAGAGTGCTCCTATTTTGCTTATTTACAAACTAGTTCTGTTTTGTGGAGAAATAGGATTACATTACATGCAGTCATCTTTGCACTCCTCCTTGAAGAAGAGCTTCAGCAAGGGGACTAATGTGTCAAGTCAGTTGAATTGGTTGCAGGGGAGATAATTAATCTCTGGGGTCAGGGATCCCACCGGAAAACATACCTTTGTCTGTGAAGAACTGGCAGGCCTGCAGCACTTCCTCATTATGCATAAGCCAGAAGTGGCATTTGCTTGACAGCATCTGGGACACAAGGAGGCCCAAATTCATGTCCTTTTGCCTACCTATTTGGATTTCCTTTTCTTATTTGGGCCTAGGATCTAGGAGAGTCAAACAAAATGCTAAGTGACAAAGGAGTTGCTTTTTACTGTCTGCTGTTGTTTAGCAACATCATTCTTCTTAGCATAATTTGCACCTTATTTTTCTCCATGCTTTTGCTGTCTAAGTCCATAAGGGAATATTTTCAATTTCAACACTAAACAAATCAATTTCCTCGCTTTTGTGAACTATATGCTCCACAGGAACTATACTTCTGAGCAGTTTGTTACGTCTGCTGAATCCAAGATATAACAGCACTGGCTGAATGTGTTCCTCAGCTGGCACACAAGCAAGTTTTTCTATAACAAATGCTGCCAGCTCCTGAGTTGCAGGGCATACTATGGCCCACCTACTGCTCTGAGATCTGTGGAAGAGCTGTAATGTTCTGAGCGCGGGACTTCAGAAAAACTTGAAGTCACCTCAGAAGGACACCACCAAAAGGTTATTTTATTTTTTCCTTAAGCAACAATGTCAGCAGAGTAGGTGGATTTCAACTTACCATAGCAGCTACAAAACTGTGAATAGTCAGGGTGGCCTTCACAGTGAAAGAGTTTAAACATAAAAAGTAAAATAATGAGAATGCAAAAAAGATTGCAGCCATATTAGCCAATTAGCATGTGAAAATATAGCTTGGTTTCTGAAATTTTAAATGATCAGCACCACTTAACTCAAGCAGGGAAACTCAAAGGGTTATTTAGTTATAGTATTTTGCATAATAGCAGCCAATTATATTCCTCAGACATGCAAATTTTGATTGCCTAGACATATGCTGTTCTCAGTCTCTGACCTTCTGCTGCTCTTTCCTAGGGGCAATTTGCTCAAGTCAAACTATTGAGACTTTTAAAGACAGAAGTAGTATAGCACACACACATAGGTACACATTCTTCTATACAAATGCTTTATTACAAATGCTTCCAGGGTGACCGATAACAAAACTGTAGCCATGTGAAGTTACAAAAAAGGTGTCAAGACAAAATGGTATGTGTTACAATGCATTAATATGTTTCTGTTATTCCAAAAGTCTGGTCAGGACCCAGATGTGAACAGTTAAACTTACTGTCTATGTATGTTACCCAGTCTGAGACATCACTCTACATAAATGTGGAATTTGATTCAAGTCTTGGTTTGAAAAAACTTCATATACATTCTGAAATTCTGTTTGTGGCTACAGTAGTGTTGAAAAAATAACCGCTGTTTCTAATATTTACACAAGGACAAACAGCATGGACTTTAACAAAATTTCATAACAAAATGAAAAAAATAAAATAGTCTAGGGACTTAATCTTTCTACCTCCCCTTTCTTCTTCCCTTCTTCCCTCCCCCACCCCCTTCAAATTCTTTACTCAGTACAGTAGTGTGCTTTCTTAGAAAAACATGTATTAAATATATTCAGGACAGGTTCTGTTTTCCTAATGTGAATAGATTTGTATGTGTAAAGAAAGAAAAAAATAAAAAATTGACCCTGTAATTATAATTGAAAACATTAAGATCCAGCTGCACCAGTAGAAGACAATTCTCACAATAGAATTTTCGTTATGATTCCCTCATTTGAGGGAATCAAGTTTCAAAATGACTGTTATGTCCACAATGGTACTAACTTGCTTCACAGCCATGTTCCCCTTGGGGCTGAAAGGGTGTCAGAATTCAGACAGTGTATGCATTAGTAGGAGAGAAAACCAAAGACAGCACTCATCATTTAAGTGTTGGTTGTTACTCACTATACAGTAGTTTTTATTATGGATCCTTCAGTGTTTCAGAATAGCTTTGGTCCAGCAAGAACATGCTAAGCATGGCTAGTACAGGCAGCCTATATCAGCAAGAAAGGGCGTTTAAAGATATAACCACATTTCTGTTAGCACTGTAAAAAGACCAGCAATGCCAGAAAAATCTTCACACCTAAGGCATGAAGTAATTTCTTAAGGATGTCTGTAGGCATAGTTGGCAGCAATACAAGGGCAGTGTCTCAGAGAGAACCCTTCACTGCACTTGTTCTTTTGATCACTGATTTTTAATGTGGAGCTACTGATTGTGGAGTGGTTTCGATTTGAATATGTATAATGAATAATAAGTTTGTGGCTGTCAGAAGGCAGGATACTGTGTGGGTCCCAGAGACAACAAGCTAATGCTAATCACCTGCCCACAGAGCATTTAATCTCATAAATAGCTAGACTTTGTTGTCTTAGGATCCGTCATTTAAACCTCTGTTCCTTCCCGGGAATATGGCATGTTATTTGTGCTGATACTGCTGTAAAAGTGGGTGTTAAACTGGTTGAGTACAGAGTTGCTGTAGCCAAGGTGGCTAGAAGGCATCGAATTGGACCACTCTCCCACACCATGACTGGAAATATTAGAGAGGGGGGAGTAGGAGTTAAAGCCTACCATATTCTGTCCCATTTTGTCAATGGGTTCAGAGTTGAGTCCCAAAGGCACTGAGCGGCTCACAGAGTTAGAGCCATTAACATATGCAGTCATACTGGAGAGGAAGTTACTGAGGCATGGGCTACTGGAAGCTGGAGGTGGAGATCCTTTCTCAGGTGAACTGTCAGTCCCAGCTGATGAGTTTTCCAAGATATCCTGATGTTCTACAGCTTTGGGGCTGCCAGTCAGGGCACTGTCCTCTGATTTCTCAGATACAAGGGTGGCGGCACCAGCCCCAATGTCAGACTTCCTTTTCCTCTTCCTGCGAAAGTTTCCGTTGTCAAACATCTTTTCACAGTTTGGGTCCAGAGTCCAGTAATTCCCTTTTCCTGTCAAAGGGGACCAAAGCACATTTTTAGTTTAAAAATATGCACACGGACTGTGAAGAGCAGTTGTCTAGGACTGTATGGTGTTTCTCTTATTTCACAGAAACAGAACAATTGCATGAGCCGAACTCAAATATATTTTCTAATCACACAGAAGCATAAGTATGTTGAAATCAGAAAAAAAGTGTAAAGGTTAGTGCTATATCCTATAGCCTTGACTCTTCACATAGGTAAAACTACAAGTGGAGCCACTGGAAGCACTTTCTGTTTTGTTCTCTTGGTGAGCGAAGGCAATTTTCTCTATATTTTTCTGTATATTTTCTGAATTTACAGCAGAGAGTAATCAAATCCCATGCTAGACTGCTCCCCCAGATTCAGTGTGGTAGGATAGGCTTCTAACAAGATAGAACCAGATTTTTGGCCGTCTGTGGCAGCATGATTGAATGGCTTTTACATTGTCCCAATGGTTCTTAACAGCTATTGATAGAAAACAATAAATAAAGGAACAATCTGACAGCATATCAGCCAAGGGCTTGGCAACAGCAAAGGTGTGATTGCAAGCTAAATGCTAGTGGAAAGAAAGCAAAAGCAGCCTGCTCTCCTCTTGAGAATTACTGTTGACTCCCTGAATTTCTTCGGCAAATCTGAGTTTGCCTTATCCCCTTTCCATTAATTCCCAGTTAAATTTGACATCGGTCATACACATTACACCAAATGGGTTTTCAATGTGACTTGCTCGGTTAGACTGCTCCTGTGCTCGGCACATCAATCTGTTCTCAGGAAGACCTCAAGCAGTAAACGATCCCTTTCCCTGCAGAGATTTAATAGCAACACCGGTTCTACGCGTAGTTGCCTTCTAGTTCACATCTACGAAAACAGAACACATACTATGTGTATGTCGTGTATCTAGGCTATTATGTCTCTTTACAATGTATTAGATGTTTTTAAATTAATCAAGTTTCATTGGGGGNNGGGGGGGAAGGGGGGAGAGAGCTATACCTGGATCATCTTCATCTCGAGGCACCTTCTTGAAGCAGTCGTTGAGAGACAAGTTGTGCCGAATGGAGTTCTGCCAGCCAGCTTTGCTTTTGTTATAGAAGGGGAAGTTGTCAGCCACATACTGGTAGATCTGGCTGAGAGTCAGCCTCTTTTCAGGCGCTCCATGGATTGCCATGGCAATAAGTGCAGAGTAGGAGTATGGTGGTCTAACCAACTTCATAAGCTCTTCTTGGGATGGGAGGGGAAGCCAGCCAAGGTCAGTTCCTCCCAAGCCGTGCATGTTGGGCAAGAGCTGCCTTTGCATCCCGTAAGACTGAGGAATGAAGGGACTGGCATTGGATCCTGGGAGATACGGTGGTGGGGTAATGGAAGGTCCGTTTAGCCAGAGGTAAGGATTGGGAGTAGTGTTGTAATCCGTCGTCTCAAAGGTGCTCGGTCGCTGTGGACTAGGGATATTCTGAGGATGGAAAAAGTTTTCATAATAGATACTCATCTCTGGAGGTTCTTGACCAATATTTGGAAACTGCGGGCTGCAGCGTGGTGGAGAGTGCGTTTGTGGCTCAAAGGAGCTCATGCTCTAAGACAGGCAGCTGAGAAGTTCTGACACACCTGTGCTAGCGCTCCTTTCCTGAGACAGGTGCATCACCTGTGCCCTTCCCTACCTACTTATGCACCTGTAAATGTTTCAGCTTGTGTGCAGGCTCCACCCCACAGCCCTGAGTGGCTGCAGATGAGGATGATATCCCTTTTGGAATGCTGGCAGTCCCAGCCAGTCACATCAACCCAACGTGAAAGTTACAACTGTTTATCTTCTTGAATGAAGGAATTTTCCACTAATGTGATGCACATAAAGAAAGCCTGAGGTGCCTCGAAGTTAAATCCCCTAATCAGAGATCCTCCTTTTTCTACCTTTCACAATGAAGCTTTAGCATTTCGTATTTCTTTCCTTTCAAAGAAAAGCCATTTTGTGCTGCTGGCTAGTAACACCTCAGAATGCAAAAGCCATTGTCACTCATCAATGAAACAGTAGGCATATATATACTTAAAAAAAAAAAATGGAAAAAAGAAAAGGTCAAACCTCCTTTTCTTTCTGTAATTATAATTGCAGAGTTGCTTGTACTTCCCCCTAGGCAATCACAGTACTACAGGCAAATTCTGCAGCTGGCTACTCACGTGAGTCATCTTACTGATATAAATGGAATTATTCCCTAAAGTAAGGATTAAACTTGTGAGAAAAAAAAAAAAAAAATCAAGCTTAATCATCAAACCTTTCTTTAGAGCTTAAACTGGTGAACTGAGATGTGAAGTCATTATATGCTACTTCCTCTTTGCTGCAGGATTGGTGCAGAGAGCTCATGAAACTTCTTAGCTGAATTTCTAGACAGGAAAGCTTGTTCAGCACAGCTCCTTTCTCCTAAGTTCAAATAACTTCATTCGTATCTATACAGACAAAACCTATTCCTTAAAATGATGTAATGAGGAAAAACCTCTAGGCCTTTTGCGACTTACAAAAATACTTACTGCCTTGCATGGCTCCCTGCACTTTCAAAGGAGAATAAAGCAGAGCTGCAGCCTCACCAACACCTGTCTCAGAAGGGGGACAGCTCTTCTGACTGTTGCTGCATGAAAGACTGCACTGCAGCAAAAAGCAAAGTTGCAGTTCTCTTCAGAAGAGATATTTTTATTATGTTTAAGGCACATACATAAATTTGCAACTCAACTCAGCCTTAATAACTCATGCAATAAAAGAAAGTCCTGGTATGACAAAGCCTTCAGGATGGCTCTAGTGCTATAATTGAATTCCTGGCTGCACCAAAGACTTTTTTGCTGCTTTTTCATATATTTATCTGTTCACTTAATTTTATGTGCTGCAGCACAACCCCCTAAGCATTAGTGATTCACTAATGTTGTTACTTTGAAGGGTATGAAAAAAAAATTCACTGGAAATACAACTGAAATATTGATTACAGAGTGACAAGGGTAGCCAATTTGCCAGCTCAGAAATGCATCTCCACAGCTGTTAGTTAAAAAATACATAGTTTCACTACACATAAAATTGTTTGTACTGTAACTATGGATAAACAAGTTGCTATTTTAATTCAAATGACATATTTCAGAGTTTGTAAATGCAGACATGCACATTAAACACACAAAAGGGAAGTGGAAGATAGCAGGGCTGGCTTATTTTCTAAGCGAGAACTGCTGTTCAAAAGGTGTCATGGACAAAAAATGAATGATGATTCATTTTTCAGAAAATCATAATGTGAGTACCCCACCAAGAAAGCTGTCTGAAGTAATTTTTTTCTCCCTAAGAACCTGAGTTATAAAGAAGACGTTTGAGCAACACTGCTTACAGCTTCCTAATTAGCTTACTAACAGAGGGATATATTTTTAAATTATATCTGTAGTCCTGCAAATATTATTGCTACAAATATTGCTAATACTCCCCCCCCCCATATTTAGAGCTGTTAGTGAAACAAAACATTTAAGAAATGCACAAATGAGTAAAAACAGTTTTACAATGAAATAAGACCCAGAATATAGCACAAAAAGTAAACATAGTAAATTTTTTAATCCTCTCAGCAAATTACATTTTTGCCCCAAAAAACCCTGAAAACAAGAAAAAGCTTGCAAATTTATTACCATTCAGGGTTCATCTATTCCTAGAAGTAAAAACTTAGGTAACTGCATCATGGACTTGGGATAGTGGCATCTAAATTCTTACTCCCTGAGGTGCTCTGCATGCAGAGTTGCAGTTAAAATACACTGAAGTGGGTGCTGAGTGAACACATGCTTTGCAAACACATCAAGCTTTACAAAGGAGAAAACTATTAAGTTCTGCAATCAGAGACTGATGAAGGCTGTAAAACTTCCTCTGCAAATTCATCTTAATGAAGTTTTGGTGCAGTGCATTTTGGCAAGGTCAGCCCCTAGCTGTGCTGCTCCGCAGCTGCTTGAGGATGTTTTCTACCATCAGACCTACCTCGATTCAACAGTTGAGCAACATATCATAGTGTAACTAAGTACAGCAAGGACTGAGGTGAGGAATGGCAGGTAGCCCTTCTAGAGCGACAAAGTGCACAGACAACTGCAGGCTTCTGCCTATGGAGCCCTGAAGGAGGGTGCAAAGGTCTGAGCCCTCCCTTGCAAGTCCATGTCCTGGCATGGCTTCTAGCACAGGCACCAGCCCATCGGCAACATTTTTCTTCCCGCTGACTGTGCCAGATTTACTCAGATGGAGTATAAACAATAGTGCCAGTAAAAGAGGTACTTTGTCGGTACCACGGGCACACCTCACTGCTGCAGAACCACTGCAATACATGTTCCTGAATAGCTCTTCTGGTGCAGATGCTTATAGGCAGGCAAAAGACAGCAAGGAAAGAACTTTGCTCGTGCTGCAGTTGTTGAGCAGGGCTGGTCAGAACTGGAGTTACTTGAGTCTAGCCAGGAATACTGCTCTGGGGTTCTCACCACTGAGACTCCTGCTCTTGGCAGGGCTGGAAGGAGAAGATAGCAAGGTAGCAATCCCAGAAGTGGAGAAAAGAGAAGGAAAAAAAGGTGAAACGTCCATATAAAGAGGCTGGGAAAAGGTGGTACGCTGATCAAGCTATGTGAACAGATCGTGTTTAGGGCTGAGAAACTCTAGAAATGAAAAGGAGGCTGGCGCTGGGGTCTCAGGTTAGTGATCATTATTTCCAAATGCATTGGGTTCACTGAGGTCTTTGTAGGAAGGATGCATCATGTTGTTAACATTTCACTGCAGTATTGTACTCCCCTGAGTGCACATCTCTACCACCTGGAAGCCTGACCAAACACAGGTGGTTGTCAAATCTTGTGTGATATGTAGAGTTGCTTGTCTTGATTTCATAAGCAAAGAACCAAAATGTGCAGGGTTGAAGCTGAGCCCCTGCACAGCTGTCGTTCTCCACAGGTTTGCTAGGTCAGCTCCTCCATAAACCTCTGCTCCAGCCAACAGTAATATTTATTTTTGCTGATTGCCCTTTTACAGAAGAAATCAAAACTGTCTGAAATCTTGGGTTATGAAAAGTTCAAACTAATTTCATTAAAACAAGGATTCTTCAACATTTTCACTTACAAGTAACATACATTCAGCATTTTTGAAATGCAGCGACTTTGAGAGAAGTGTATACACACCAGTGTGTGTGTAAAAGTATGGGGGTCAAAAAGTAGAGAATAATACAGGGAACTCTGCACACTTTTGTAATGTTTTGGCTGAGATACCTCCACCTACCTTCTTAACTGCATCTTTCCAAATGGTAAAGCAAAAGGAAGCATAATACCTGCTAGTCTCACAAGCACCTTTACGTCATCGTGCTGTTTCATGGTGTTCTAGAGAACTGAGATGAAAAGCACCATGCTTTTCATGTGTGATGCAAAGGACAACATCCTGCAAACACACTTTAACCACTCAAATGTTCAAAATTCTATAGTGCCTTGATCCTGGCAAACCTTCTAACATACTGTATATCATTTGTCCCTCGTATAGCCAACAAAGCACTCTGCATCATGTACTTTAGCTAAATAGTCAGAAATTAAATTTATCCAAATTGTGATACATATTGCCAGATAATCCCATGTTGTAGAGATGTATTTTTAATGAATAGGAAGCTTTAAGATGTATTGTTAACATTGTGTATAACCCAAGTATGGTGCATTATCGCAGTTTAACACCTTGCTGAAGAGTTCAGACAAGCTCTTCATACGGTCACAAAGAAGAATGGAAATTTGTTTTTGAAAGAAGAGTATTCATCTACAACTCAGTACCGAGTGACCCACCTTGTTTCAACAATTCCCACGCTGTATTCTGAAACAGTTCAGTCTCCATCCATAAGACATTTTCACAAAATGAAATATTATCAGTCGATTACTTGTAGAAGTCTTTGTGACTGATTATTCTACTAATCACCTGCTCAGTGTATACACAAAATAAACCACGCCACGAGAAGAAAGAAGGTGTAGCCGGCAAAACAATGTCATCTCAAGGTCAACACAAAGCATAGGAAATGTAAAATACAGTATTGCAAAGCAAGGGAACTGAGCTTTATTTCAGGAAATGCAGGTTGAACATTAAATTAATGGAAAAGGCGGTATCATTTGAATCTGTGCCATACACCCTGCAATGCTACAATGCCCTTAGATTTATTAAGTCTTCCAGAACAAAACTACTCTGGATTTTTAAAGCAACTTTATAACTGGGGTTTTAGAAGACCGTAAAACCTTATAAGGGCTAGTAGCTGCTTTCTGACCATGAGAACTATGATAATAAAAACGGTCATAATTCCTGCTCCAAGAAAGGCTATCCACTGTCTTGCCAGCGTAGAGGGGATTAGGTGTCCCCTGACTTATGCATTAGTTGTGACAGGCCATAGGCAAGCAAGAAACCTATAGCTTCCTTTTGGCTGCCTATGGCTCCCACGGGATCTGCTGCATTTAAATACACAGAAGTGCTCAGCCCTGCAATGGAGAGACCCTGCAACCAGTCATGGAGAGATTCTGCAGAAAATTTCTCTCATCTTAGAATCTGAGCATCTCTCAGTTATCGGAAATTAGTACAAATACAGATAACCTCAATCAATCAAGCTTTGACAACCTCACTGCTGCTACCAGCTTCCCACTTTCAGATGAACTGCTCATTCTTCTTCGCTTGCCACTAAATGTTTGTTTATACTAAAATAAACGGTGCTAAAATCAAATGAGGTGTTGTATGAACATCAGTTGTCTTTACCAAGGAAATTAATTTGTGCACCTTCCCAAAACTCTCAAAGTTTAAATTCTTGCGCATTTCAATGAGATGCACACCAGGATACTTTTCTTATATATAAAAAAAAACCCCAATATTGGCATGCTAATACTTCTGTTTCAGTCAGATTTCAGCATGGAGGCATTCACTTGTTGGATAAATTAGCTCCTCCTGTTCCACAATTTAAATAGAGATCTTATTGAAAAGTCATTTTAGAACCACAGATTTTTCAGAAAACTTAACTTCCTTTTCTTCTTTTTTTCTGTCTTTTGATTTAATGTTTTGTTCACAGTGTTCTACACCCTTTGGTACTTGCACAACTCAAACACTTGTGGAAAATTAATTAGCAACTAAAACTGATAAGTGAATGGGCACAACTATAAATGCAGCAAACTACTCTATGAACACACCCAGTCACAGATAAACTTAAGGTTGTTTTAATGTAACGAGGGTTTAACTGCAGTAAACTAAGATCATCTAAGTTGTGAATAGGATGATTTACAGTGTTAATAATCCTTGCACTTCCAGTTGTTCCACTTGGGTTTTCCCAGTATCTGGGCAGACAGATCAGTAGCTGTTCTATTATATGGGCAAAGTACTGCAACTGCTTATCTCCCCCTAGTGATAATTTTTGAAAATGTATTGAATTTGTCCAGATCTGCCCTAGAGATAACTTAGTATATGTTTTTATACTGGCATGATCACTGTCCCCTTGGCAATATTAGATAGCTCTACATCTGTAATTCTGGGATCTGCAAAAATAACCAATGGTATATGTAAACATTTTTTCATATTTGAATCCTTCCTTTACTTTGAAATTCCATGCAGAACTTCTGGTAAGTTTATACATTTACATTTTTCTTTAAGGTTTGTTTTCCAGTGCTGATCTCCAACAGTACTGTTTTATTGTCTTGTGAAGCACTACAGAAGTATTGCCACGTGTGACAAAGCAACTGTGGTCACATAGTAAAGGCATCACAGTCCTCAGTACTTGTAGAATCCAGATACCCAACAGTAACATGCTTTATTTTATGATAAAAATACAATACTTCCGGTTAAAACAGCTACATCTAAAGCAACTCTCTCCCGAGATGTTTTCTTATGTATAAAAACATACAAGCAAATATTCTAGGGAAAACCTTCCCTCAATATACATGTAAAACACAACATTTTTTAAAGACTTTCTAGTTACAACAGTGCCAGATTCCTACTACTTCACCTGGATAAATCTCTTTTTTTGGCTGCTGGCAAGCCAGTGCAGGGCATAGATACCTTAAATGCTTCTGATCCCCAGCATCTCTTCTGCATTTTGAGTCGATGACCATGGACACCCCTCGTAACACCATCCACAGCCACCTCCTGTTAGCTCAACTAATTCAAGGTAATGGCAAGGCCTGTGAAGTGCTATCTGTGAATACGAGATCGTTCATACCTCTCACATTAACCTGTTAGCAAATGAATTCCCACGTGCACAACGAGGCACATGGAGCTGCAGCACACGCTAATACTCATGAAAAAGTCATTAACACAGAAACTATATTCATTACAGCTCACTCGCAGTTGCTCTCTAATTCTAGGGTCAGCCGTAGAAAAGATCACTTGTGGCACAGAAGAGCTTGCTGCTATCCTGGAAGACAAAAAACTACATCGAAAAGGGATAATTATATCCAAACCCCAAGCAGATCAAAGTGTCCTCACTTCAAAACCACGATTAAATTTATCTAACATTTTAAAGTTTATGAAATCTACGGCCTACCTGACATTTGTTTGCAGGGCAATTAGTCGTTTACAGTGTTAATCTTTAGCACACACTGCATCATGATAGCAAATCAGAATAGAAAATTACAGACTGAGTCAATAAAGAATAACTATTCTCCTCACCCCAGAGCAGTAAATATTGCCAATGCTGAAGTCCTTATAACCGAGGGCAGCCCCTGGAATGTTGCTCAATGTTCCCTCTCAAAAGGACCTTGAATACCTAAGAGCAAGTAGGAACTCACTCCTGAGAGGGAAATGTAAGTAAATACTATAATACTAGTGACTATTCCAAGGCATCCAGGGTAGGAGGTGGCTGCAAGCCTTATTCATGGAGGCTCCCATATTCCTCAGGGTAAAAAGATTTGTGTAACGAGACGGGCATATCCACATATATTACAATACATTAAAAAATTAATGAGGGAAAGGATCCTTAAATTGTTTCTTCTTCTTCCCTCCTCAGAAATGTTGGTATTTTTTTAAAAAAAAGGGATGACGCAAAACCCAATTTGACTTTAAATGGGCTGAATTATCTTGATTTCTATACAAGAAGGATCCCATCTTTGGCTAAGTTATTCCTTTCATTTTCACGTAGCCTGGAGAGCTGACCTCTGTCTTTGTTTTAAATAGAAAGCCCTTGGTCTAGATGATTCCCATTGATGTCAGTATATATGGAACCAGCCTCTTGAGATGAATCTTTCATCTGGTAAATAGCTTTGCACCAAAGCTGGAACAAATAAGGGTGATTTTGTCATTTTATGGTAATTAAGCTAAAATCCTTTAAAATCCAAAAGCAAGTTAGCATAGAGAATTATGTAATTAGAAGGCTTTAACCACGACTCCTGGACCTCAGCTGACTTAAACAGAAACCATATTTAATAACAAACCCATCGTATTCTGTCCTACCTTGCTATTT
The DNA here is from genome assembly GCA_013398155.1 of Pedionomus torquatus. Classification (NCBI taxonomy): domain Eukaryota; kingdom Metazoa; phylum Chordata; class Aves; order Charadriiformes; family Pedionomidae; genus Pedionomus; species Pedionomus torquatus. The sequence continues at coordinate 10,909 of VZRU01018364.1, read as the reverse complement.
TAAAAATCGCCTCTTAGAGCTTTTCTTGTTTAAAAGCGCTCTCATCCCACAATCAGGGTGGAACAGACCTGCTTGGGAGTTTGACATCCTTTCAGTGACTTAAGTTACATCATTATTTCAAAGATTCTTCCATTGCTCTTAGTTAGACTGAAATGAAAATCCTTTGATAATCAGCCAGACATAACGCAGCTGCTGCAATTCTGTGGCATCAGTGAGCACCTCTGATTCTGAATCTATATGGTTTTAGTAAAATAAAATTCTTACAGATTTATCCTAGTTCAAAGCAGAAATTTATGCTCATTAGCACAATACCAATGTAAAATCTCATTGTGACATTGGGTATAGTTTGTACTCTGTGATTTAACAGCCATCAGTTGCTGTACGGCTAAGAGACTTCATATTCAAACTGATCAGGTCAAATCATCTAAGTCCACTTCAGTTTCTCAGCAGTTTCCCATCATTGTTCCATTATTTTTTTTTTCCTTGCAGTATTCCTTGCACATATCCTCAACTTACCTGAAATGAAAGAATCTGCTCCGTCATTGCCACTAGCAATGGAATAAGCAAACAACAAGAGCCATGAATATCAAAGGGGTTAAAGACAGCAGCTCAGTCTCTGAATCCATTTTGTCATTGCAACGTCAGTAACGTGACACAAAAGCATTAACCTGGCGACCTATTCCCTGCTCTTCCTAGAGCTGTGAACAAGACACGGGTTTATTGCTTTTTGCCAGTTCAGGTTAGGAACTGCTCTTCAGCCAGTTTTACAATAAAACAGCTGCTGCCTGAAAACAGAGTAAAATACAGGAAGTATTCTTGTGCTAAAGTGCTAAAAACTCCTCCTCACCACTCTGGCTATTTGATGGCCTCCAGACTAAGGAAAATTTTCCGCTGCTATTCCATTACATCTTCCTTGTATGGGTAATTGTGGGAGCAAACTGGCTCTGCATCTCAAATCTCATATGGAGTAGAACGGTTCATCATGCTAGTTATGAGTCCTGTTCTTCAGAGACCAGGATGGCACGAGGTTCCTTCAATTTAAACATGATGAAATCAGACACAATCCAGACTCTCAGAGTCTTCTACACCACTAAGGCTACTGTTCATGTGATGCATTAGTAATGTATCCCGGAAAATCTGCCTACAGGAGCATAGCATATTGGGCTGAGTTAATTTTACTTGTTTGTTGCTATCTTCTGTCAACTACAAACAGGGCAGAAAAGGAGAAAATTGTTAATTTAAAATTCTGCACTTCTGAAATTAAGAAATATGGTCCTCTTTCTCTCCTATACAAGACTGGTCTTCCAAGAAAGAGCGCAAGAATTTGGCCTTAATGAGTTTTGAAAGGTCAGAGACTTGATGAAACAAATCTGAGAACTAGAGAAAAAGCCAAAAGTCAGACCAAGCAATATCGACAAGAAAAATGAAAACAGAGATTCAGTGATGCCTAACATGTCTGTGGGCTCCCTCCAGAATAACCAGCCAATGTGGCACCCATTACCTCCACTGGAAGCTGGAACTAGATGATCTTTAAAAACTCTTCCAACGCAAACCATTCTATCATTCTACTCACCCAAAATGTCCATTGCCTAATAAAGGAGAGTACAGACTGCATGTGACACAGCTAAAAATGTCCATGTCAAGCAGTACCTGCAACAAATATACAGCTCTATCACACATTAATTCACAGTTCAAGAACACAGTGCATTCCTAAGGTCTGTAAAATCTTTAATAAAACTCTTATTCCTGCTCAGAAGCTTGATCCTCACTGTGAGTGTACTCCGAACACTTTCCTATACCTCACCCCAGCTAATTTTCATTGCAATTGTAAAAGCATTAAATTCCCTCCCCAAATGAATAATTGGGTCCTGATTTCATAGTACGGACTTGGGACAGTATCACTCATGGCACAAACAAAGGCAGGCTGGATACCCAAGTTCTGGTTAAAGAATACCTTGACGCAATAGAACATAAACATTTGCCGTCTGTGACTAGGCCTCATGCTGCACCAACACAGACATAGTTTTTCACTCCATGAGGTACAAAGCCCAGGTGTCTGTGTCTACACTTCAGGCATGAAGCTGACTGAACATACACAGCGTGTAGCTTAAATCCATCTTACGCTGTTGCAGTGTATCAGCTTTCTACAGGTCAGCACATAAAATCTTAGCTGTACACGCATGTCTTACCTACCCCACGCTAAACATGATTTATTACCAAGTCATGCTGCCCAGCTGTCGCAATCCAGAAAGCCAGAGTGTTCCTGTGCAGACTATCTGAAATGTCTTGAGAGAAGAGAAATAAACTGTGATGCAGAAAGCACACCAGTTGTGACCCACTCACCACCAAACTTCCTTTGGATGTTGTGTTCATGCCTTCCTGGTATTTGTTTCTGGACTCTTCCTTCCCTTCATTTTGTGTACTTATTTATTTAGAATCAGAGTACTTTAACTACAATTTATAATAACAGCTTGAGGTAATACTTTTTTATTTCACTCTCATGAAAACATAAGTGCAAGATACAGTAAGCAAAAGATAACCTTTAACAAGTATATTTACAAAGAATGAACAGTTACTAAATCATCCTTTTCTTACTCATTTCCCAACAGAACCAAACCTTCTCTTTTAAAATACTTTTTACTTTGTGATATCGATACTTCTTCAATGGATCTGCAAATAATATTGGCCTGGGTACCCTCCCTTTCCTTCCCCCAGGTTTGCAAGATGTTAAACGTGAACTCCTCAAGCTTTCGCTTTCTCCCACTCACAGTTAACTGAGTCTATTTCATAAACCCAGTTGTTTTTCTAGAAAAGCCTCGTCCTTCCTCAGAAGGAGGATCAAGGTGATGTGAAAAGCCAGTGACACCAGGAGTCTATCTGTATCCATGCTAACAAACACCGTACTTAGTGTTAAAACCGGGTCCATTTTGTTCTGCCGTCCATGGTTATTCTAGTGAAAAGTATCTCTTGGTGCAGAATTAGTTCCAATGGCAAATATTTCAGAGTTCTCACAGAAAACAATCACTAATTATTTTTGCAGAAAACAGCTTGACAACGACAACTTGCAAAAAGAATCTAAAGTCATTAAATAAATTACTCATGCTGAACTATAGGTGTTTACAGAAAAGTTAGGCTTAGAACAAACTGAAGATGCCTTTCCACTGATTCAGCCACTCAGCAAGGGATAATTTTAACTTCTCTGTCTTTCCTATATCCATAGAAATGGCAACAAGGCCAGTCTCTCCCATCCACACTGTACATGGTTATATTGTATTTAATGAGTATAAATCTGTGTGTCTGAAACACAATGGGATATGTGAAGGAAATAAATTATTTGCCTTTTGGAACCCTTTATATTTGGATAACGTACTTGCCTTTAGAAAGAACTGACAGGTTAGAAAACCCCCAAGACACTGACCTGCAGTGCTGTTGAGCCAGTAAGGCATTATCTCCCAACTCCATCTCATGAATTGGAGAGACACAGAGAATTCACATGGAAAGCAGAAGACTTGGACTTGTAGAATCCCATTTGCTGTCAGTAAGAAACTATTACTTTACATACAGAGATACCTAGAGATTTCAGGGAGAAATGTTCAAGGCAAATAAAATACATTTTTAACATTTTATTGATGAACAACAGAAAATGCAGCTTTTGTTTATCGTATTGCTGGATGTCGTATCGATTTGTACATGTTGTAAAGAAACTTCTGCACGTTTTCAACAGAACAGCTGCTTTTCTGAAAATAACTCTGGCATATGGAGCCACAGTCCTGGACATCACTCTGAGAAAGATTGAGGATACTGATCAGTGTGGTGGGAGCAGCAGAGGGACCTGAGGACTGTAAATCCAGCTACAGCCACAGAGGGAATTGTCAGTGGCTATTTTGTGCTGAGCCATCTGTTGCCTTGACTACATCGACAGCAATAGCTAAAAGATAGCTGGAGTGTGTCTGTACAAGCTCTACAAAACATTGACTTCTTTTTTCTTTGAAAAGAACAGGATCTGACCGATGTTATACAGTAAGCATTGCAGGTGGCCTTTTAATACATCTTTCTTCCCAGGAACAAGTTTTGTCCCCAGGGAACACCCAATGCTCTTTAAGCTGTATAACCAGAGGCTCAGTCAACATCCACTCCATTTCCTGGTGGACACATCCTGTAGGAGTTTCTTCTGATGTTACTCGTGTACTGGTATCACAAGTAACTTATCAGCGCCCATGAACATTGTTCATATTCTCTATTAGCCCTCTGTGTTACCACTGCCTTCCTTTAGAGTAGACAGTGCTCTCAAATAGGATATACGTGCATACATAATTATTTTCAGTTGGGAAGTGGTCTTATAACAGCATGAATTACAGATCTGTAGCTGAAGATTTGAAATGGTGCTCCACAGACTGCTTTCCATCTTCTAGAACTTTGGAAATGCGCTGCAAAAAAAGAGGAACAGAGCGCCGCATGTCAAAATGGCTACTCTACTGGATTCAGTAATACGTATATTAATTACTAGCTTGTGGCCTTAAGGTATGGCTAGAGAAAAAAAGACACTGAGCAATTCCTGCATATTTTTAATTAGGTTCTCTATCCATAAACCTGTATTTGAACTTGTCCACATGATTCCAGTCATGCCGTGGAAGCACCACACAAATGTATTTGTAGCTTTATCCAGTCCTTTTTCAAATTTGTGAAAAAGGGCATTTTGTCCTCTATATTTTATGTGCTATTTAGGATTAAATGTGAGAAGATGAGATGATGCTGAAAAGCTGCTATTCCTGAGTTTGGAAAAAACCAAGTATGTGATAAATTAAATATATGTGAAATCCTACAGATTTAAAATTAATAGGTTATTCTTGTTCATACCAGAAAAACACAATTATGCATCATCTGCATTTAGGATATTTTCCTAAATGTCGCTCTATGATTCCTGTATTTTTTACAAGAAACTAATGGATGGAAATGAAATCTCTTCACCAGAAAAAATAAAATAAAAAGAAAATCAACCTTTGCTTTGAAAGATGAGCAAAGAGTTGACATGTAAAAATACTGCAAGTGTCACAGAATGCTTACGCATTATGCAGAGCAGTAGCTGCCAGCACCTGCGTGAAACGTCACCCACCCACTGCCTGAAAAAACAGGAAAACTTCAAAACTTTACCATCTTAGTTTCTGCACCGAATATAATTCTTTCTTTTTATTTCAGACACGACATTAAGTTCAATGGCTTTCATTTTGTGGGATTTCCATGGAAATCGGCAAAAGGTTTTCTACTTTAAAGGCAGGCAACCTGTTGTAAGCAACATTACTGACCCCAGTGCCAGCCAATATCTACTTCCCAATAAGCGTCTCTGACACTGTGCAGGTGTTGCCATATGTGCTACGCTCAGCTTACTCTGATGCTAGTGATAACTGCCCAGTGTAATTAAATCAAACAATAAGGAATTGCTTTCCTCTTTTGCTAATAGATGTTCTATAGAGCAGATCAGAGAAAATCAGTCGGTCAAATGAGCCCTCTTGTGGTACAGGTGCGGAACTGCGCATCTGAGCCTGGAAACACGCACAGACACACTCCAGAAAGCACAGCCAGAGGCAAAGCTTAGCTTCCCTGTACGAGCTCTCGCTCCTCTTTCTGACAACAGGAGGAAAAAATCCAAACAAACAAAAAAATCCCAAACCAAACAACAAAAAAAGAGTTTGATTTCTGATCCTAGCATATTTTAAAACTACTCAATTTTCAGAGCACAGAATTTTTGAAGAGGTATCAGTCTCTTTTTCCCCCATAAAGACAGAGAACTTACCATTGTTTTAAATAACTGGTTCACTTTTTTTTTTTTGGATGTTTTCTTGTCACCATCTGAGGCAGAAGGAAACACTGGTTGACTCAACCTGTATGATGCAATTGTTTCATCAGGTGCCACAGTGCAGACGGACAGAGTTAATCCTTAGAACAGAAACATTGGTTGCAGGAAAACAAAACCAGAAAAGGAGAGTCAGAACTCAAAATAATAAAGTACTGCAATTGCTAGAAAGAAATGAGACGTTTTAATCTAACCGTATCCTTGCAGTCTAAAAATAAGTAAAAGTTTCCACATTTGTTAGTGGGGAAGCTGTGAACTTCCTTTCCCTGAAAACAGTGAAGGAAGTGATCTGGTTAAAGAAGAAAAAATAGATAAATAGAAAAAATGCATGAAAAAGAAGTGGGTCATGACAATCTGTTGTGTTGTGCTGAACATCTGTTACAGGCATCTCGAATGACAGGGACAATGAGAGGGACAGATGAAGTGCAGGCTAAGAAATGGGACATGCTATGGAAGAAGCAGAGAATAAAGGATATTGATAAAGGGCAGGTTTTCTCCATATCCCCTGGCCTAGAGATGAGTTCCACCCTCAGTGACGCTGCCCCAGTCTCTGTCCTGCAACTGGCAGTCTTTTTAGTGGGCAGGTAATGTTATCTTGTGTCCTCTTCTCCTTGCTGTGAGGGAGGCCTATTAGATTCTAACATGAAAAGCAGAAGTTGAAAACCTACTGTGGGGCAAAATTTAGGGACATTTACCTGCCAAGGCAAAGCACAGAGCATCCCTTCCTGTTTCACACGCGGCCCTCAGCTGCGAGGGCAGACTGCAGAAGAGCTTGCTGCTGCAAGAGAGATGAATCCCCAACCTTGCCTCTCTCAAGGCAGGGGAAATGCCCACACTGTACAAGGAAGCAAAACACAGGGCTCCAAAAGTAAAAATTCCAGAATGCATGAAGTTAACACTAGACAGCACAGTGTTACTAAGCAGTAGCAGCAGGCCAGTCTCAAAAAGGTAATCTTCATCTCAGAAGCAGGGTCATAAAGAGAGAGAGTTCCCTGCTTTCTTGGAGCAAACCCATTTATTGCTATGTTTTCTTAACTTCGCAATAAAGAAGTGCAGATCCCTCTTCTTGTCATAAGGAGCTTACCCGGGATAGTTGGCATGGACCGACTGACAGAACTCATCTGCTTGAGGACAGATGTTTTCTGAGGTGCCACTACATGTTCTGAGAGATTGGTGTCACTCATGAACTCGTATTTTCTTGACAGCTGTTTAATTGAAAACAAGTCATTAATGATGGACTGAGAGACGAGGAACAAATATCTAAGCAAAATATTTTGTAAAAAGTGTAAAAGAAAGTAATTAATAAACAAACTATCCCGAGTTCTTTATGGGCTTGTTTGCTGAGTAAACAATAAAAGTAACTAGAAGCAGCAGAATTGGGTCCCTCTATAATATTATACACTAGCTAAAAACACATAATGATTTTGCAAGAGGATTTATACTTAGATAAACACTTCTCATTCCAGACAGAAAACAATACTCTAAAACAGCCAGCTAGAAGATTCTGTAATTGGGACTGCAGGATGATATTCCTACTGTATCTTTGGAACAATACCATCAGTCAGCTATGAATCTGATCTGCGAACTAAAATGAAGTTTTGAAAACATTTTTCCTGATGGCATTCATGCAGCCAGCTTGGGTGCTGCTGCAGCGCTCATCACTAATTTTCTGAAGCAAAAGAAAATGCCATAACTCAATATGTAGTGAGATTCCCACAGTCCGGTGTGTTATCTAATTTAATTAAAAGACAGAGGTGTTGTTTGTTTTTATATATTAATGCTTCTCAGAGCATGACTGTGCTTTATATCTCCCTTCTGTATGAGGACACGTAGTGTAAGGCAACTGTAATTCTTCAAGGTTTCACCTTATTTCCCAAAAGAATCTTAGCTTTCTGCTGAGTTCATTTTGCTTTTGCTGATTCCTCCAAATGTTTTTGCTTAAACGATTTATGTCCTCTCCATGTAATTCAACAATCTTATTGCCTGACATTTTAATTTCGATAGGGCTTCTGTATCTGGAGGACACCTTTCACATTTTTTCTTATTATTTCTTTTTATACTAGAAGAAGAAAAGTCTCCTGAGGATTAAACTACCAAAAAAAGGAAAAAAAAAAAAAAAAAAGAACAAGCCCAGTGTAAGTTATAGAAGTCATTCTCATGATCCGGCAGTACCATAAAAGCACTCAGATGATCTATGGAGCGAGAGATGCCAGTGCTTCCAAAGTTCAGTCAGGCACCATTTAAGGAATACTGTTTGCAATCTTGCAGTTTCCTACCAGCTGCATGTTCCGTAACAAGGTACAAAATGTACAGGGCTCATCACTTTTGAAATAGCCCTGACTGCAAGGAGCTGCCACGAAATTGCCTCGCCACGGAAAAGCTAGCTTAGCCCTCCCAATACAGTACTTCATTGCAAGCTAACCAAGTGTCAGGATTTGCAACTTCGGGGATGTGTTATCTGTCATTGTAAGCAAGTAGAGATGTTCTGATTTTCCCTTGATTTGTTTACTGCTCAGCATCTTGCAGGGTTCCTTCACAGCAGGGCAGCTTGTCTCTGCATCCTGCGTATTTCCTTTTATGACAGAGTTCTATGTGATTTTTTTTTTCCTAAGCGAAGGAGTAATAGCCTCTTTTTTATGGGTTATAAAACACTACACTAAATTGGTAACGTACACATTTCATGTCAGAGACAGAAATATCAGGTGCCGTCTTCTCATCAGCAAACACCACACTGCTTCTTTTTGTTCTTTTTTTGGACCTTCTCATCTTTACTTCAGGGTGAGGATTAATTTGCAGAGCAGTCTCTTCTGATTCTGCTTTCACTGGCTTTGGTAGCACAACTTCCAGATCAAAGCTGCAGAAGCAAAAGAAAAAAGTACAAGGTGCTGAGTGGTATTTTAAAAGCCACTGGTATTCTGATGTCATTTCCCTATGAAATATAAATGCAGGTCATCCTTTCCTTTGACTCCCTGTGCAGCCTCGTAAGCTTTTGGCAAAAAGTACACCATGTGCTTCAGCTGGCAAGCGCAGATACAATTAAGATGCCTTCAGGAGATATGACATCGTCTTAAATTGTTGCAAAGAACATAAAATATTAATATGAGTGCAAATCCCTTTTTAAAGATTTGTGCATTAGCTTAAGAACTCCTAAACTAAACAGAGGTAGTGCTCATACAGCAAGTTTATGCACAATGAGGATGGGCCTGAACGCAAACCAGGCTCTTCTGGTTGGTGAAAAAAGCTAAACAGTATTATTATTTATTCTCTTATTTTAAATGCGTCTGCACATACTCAGTTATTTTATAAACATAGCTCTCCCTCCTCCTCTAATTTATACAGTTTAAAATTGGGCTGTTTTTCATTTAAAAAAAATAATTGCTTGATTTATTCCCTTTTCCGCTGACAGAATTAGCCTATCAAACAAGCACTTACCTTACTTTACCACAAAAATTGTTAAAGCAGTTGGTGAGTTTGTTGACCTGTCTTTCCTAGAAACAAATTAGCATCATGAGAATTAAAAGTAGGTGAGTGATTCAGCTGCTTAGGTGTCCTTGCCTGGTTCCACAGAGACAGGGGGCTGGCAGGCCCCAAGGCCACAAACTGTGTTTGTGTGATACTCCCTTCTGGAGCTGAAGCTGAAGGGCGGGAAGAGCATCTCGTAACATGTCAGTTAGACAACTCCAAAAATTTAACTGAGTATTGTTAAACAACAAATTGGCAGTCAAAGATGCAATAATAGAAGTGTATATTAAAAAACACTTCCAAGTTAGGATTGCCCGTTTGGACTTTTTGCTGTTTAAAACTGAACTAATCAAAAAGGAAGACCACAATCACAAAAACCCCACAAACACTGCTCAGCAACATCCACTGTATATGGGCCTTGTTTGGGAAGAAGTTCTGTGTGCCCAAAGGATAATTTAGGAAGTGATCAAAACAATTTGTGGATGCAAAAGCTAATCAACAGAGCTGGCACTGTTCTCTCATACATAAAAGTTTCTGTTTCCCAGCACAGTTAAGGAAGCATATCAGGCAAAGCATTTTACATTCCTACAAGCTTTACTAAAACATTGCACCTCCTTACTTGTAAGTTCGTAAAGGCTATCCTCTTCCTCTTCAATTTTTACAAGCATAAAGATGCTAATTAAGTTGGCTGTATAAAGAGAAACTTGCAAAAAACCCAGATTTTTTTTTAAATGTCATTTAAACTATAAAATATTTGTTTCCTGAAAATTAAACGCCTTTTTTTTTTCAGTCAGACTTGAGCATATTGTGTCTATTAAGGTTGAAATACTGCAGCTTTAAACCTGGTGGAAGTGATAGGTAGAGGTAAGAAAATTCTGGCATAATCTGAAGAGGCTGGAAATGGTCTTTATCTTTGAATGCCTTTTTTCAGTCTTTTAGTTTCATCTCATAAAACTGTTTATAAACCCAAACTGAATTAAAAAAAATGTATTTATTCACGACCAACCTTTCTGAGGCAATTTTGTTTGGAGTACTGCAGTCTGAATTCATGGAATTCAGTGAAATAACTGATAACTGGCGATAGGATCTCAGCATTGATCTTGGACGTCCTACTCTCTTGTCATCAAAATCTGGCTGCAGAAAAGAGAAACATTTTCTATCAAACAACCGTGTGTCAACTTCATTTTATCCCTTTTCTCTGGGTCTTGGAGACAGCACAAAAGTTTTAATATTTGGCACACAAGAAGTTATTGGCTACCACTAATTATTGTGATTGTTTCTTCTGTCTGGATACACTCTAAGATCTCAAATTCAGTGATACCGTGAGTAGCTACAGAAAAGTACAACTGACATACTTAACTTCACATCTGAAAAAGAAATTAAAATAAACAGCGTCTGCTGATCTTATTTTGAACAGACCTGGGGCAGCCACTGAAGTACTTGCTTGGGCAAACAGAGTTAGTCCTTCCTCCAAGATAATAAACATGCTGCATCTGTAATACAACAAATTCTGCCATCGTTGTATGTTAATGTAGCCTTTTTTAATCGTATGTTTCCCTATGAAACCAGCCCTCACCAAGAACTTGGCCCCACTAC
>VZRU01018363.1:337123-374562 GCA_013398155.1 Pedionomus torquatus | reverse complement strand
ATGACCCCTCCCCACCCAGGAAAGGGGAACTGGGGGACACAAAGAAACATGATGTTTGAAATGTAAATAGATTTAATAGAATAAGATTAAATAATCAACAGTAATACTAAAGAACCGGTATTAACCCTGACACTGATATGAGATTTACAAGAAGTATACTCAGCCAATTCTATCAGCAGGAAGCTGTGCTCTCGCAGCAGTGGACAGCAAATGTTGGACACTGTAAGTACGAGGACTTCAGGAAGAAAGGGAGGCCTCAGGGGTCCAGCAGTGGGGCAAGGAATTGTCTGGATTGCCGCTATCAAGGGAGAGCCCGCTATGCAGTAAAATTTTATAATTTATACTGAATGTGACGTTCATGGTATGAAATAATCCTGGCCAGCTTGGTTCAAATGCCCAGGCCCTGCTCCTCCTCCTCCCTGCATGTGGCAAGGCTAGAAAACGCTGAGACCTTGAAGCTCACAAAGCCAGGCTGGCCATAAAGTAAATATTTTCATGAATTCAGACACTAAATTCCTCCAAAAGTGCAATTTTCCCAGCATCAGAAGGAAAGTTAGTCCTGGGCCTCTCAACCCAGAACAGAAATTAAGGGTAGATGAGGGGGCACTGAAGTGGATTGAGAACTGGCTGTGTGACAAGCAGGGTCAAGTTGGAGGCCTGTATCCAGTGGTATCCCGCAAGGATCAAAACTCTTGTCTTGACCCTTGTTCAACATATTCATCAATGGCCTGGATGAGGGGACTGAACGTATCCTCAGCAAGTTCACTGATGATACCAAACTGGGAGGACTGGCTGACAGTCTAGAGGGCTGTGCCACCATCCAGCATGACCTGGACAGGCTGGAGAACTGAGCAGAGAAGAACCTAATGAGGTTAAACAAGAGCAAGTGTAGGGTCCTGCACCTGGGGAGGAAGAATGCCAGGCACCAATATAGGTTAGGTGCAGACCTGCTGGAAAGTTCTTAGGAGAAGGATCTGGGGGTCCTGGCAGATAGTAAACTATTCATGAGCCAGCAAGGTGCTCTTTTTGCCAAGAGGGCCGATAGAATCCTGGGCTGCATAGATAGAATGTGGCCAGTAGGTCAAGGGAGGTCATTCTTCCCCTCTACTCTGCACTGGTGAGGCCACAACTGGAATACTGCATCCAGTTCTGGACTCCCCAGTTCAAAGCAGACAGGGAACTGCTGGAGAGAGTCCAGCGTACGGCAACAAAGATGATTGAGGGATTGGAGCACCTCCCTTATGAGAAAAGGCTGAGAGAGCTGGGACTTTTTAGTCCAGAAGAGGGCTAAAGGGAGATTTTATTAATGCTTACAAATATCTAAAGAGTGGGTTGAAGGAGGATGGAGCCTGACTCTTTTCAATGGTTTGCAGTGAGAGGACAAGGAACAATGGGCACAAGCTGGAACACATGAAGTTCCATTCAAATGTGACAAAAACTTCTTTACAGTGAGGATGACAGTGCGCTGGAACAGGCTGCCCAGGGATGTTGTGGAATCCCCTTTTCTAGAGCTTCAAGATCCGCCTGGATGCAGTCCTGAGTAATGTGCTCTAGGCAATCCTGCTTAAGCAGGCGAGTTAGACTAGGTCTCTAGAGGCCCCTTCCAACTCTGACAATTCTATGATTCCTAAGTCTACCTCTTTACAGTTTTCTCTTACTATCTCCCCTCACTCATGAGGAGATGTGTAATTTGGTAAGCAAAATATTTTTTAATATATCTGATCTGTTTTATGTTGTCATGAAACACTGTCATGTGGTCAAAGTAGCCAGACCATTCCTGGACCCTGCAGCGTGTGTTATCTTTGTGGACACATCTGCTTACAACCAAGCCCTGTCCCTTTTCCTAAGAGGACTGAAACCTACAAGCTGTTTGCTTTATATGCACCATTTATCTTCTTAAAGAAGTAGCAGTAGCAATGTCAGTATCTGGATTTTTTTTTCTTTATATTCACCACATGAATTCATTACTTTCAGAGGTAATTTCCAGATGCAGGCTCCTAAGTGACAGAATATCTCCCAAAGCTGGTGGGTTGTATTATGAACATTTCAAAATGAAGTTTTAAGAATTGAAATAGCCTAATTTCAAAAGGATCTGATAGGCAAATTTTAATCTGATTGCTTTTCCACCCCAGATTTCTATATGGCTCCATATTGACCACAGATGCCTGCCAAGCTAATATTCGGTTAGGTCATCTCATCGATAAACAGTGTCCTTCCAGGAAACCACTTTAAATTAATTGATGTGGTAAGTCAAGTTAGGTCAGAATTGAAATTCAGTAGATACTTGTGTTGCAGAGACATTTGTTAGTTACACAGTTTTATATAAGGGATCCCATCAGATGGTGTTGGGTCAGAAGGCAAGCGACAAGATCCTGAAGCTGATAGTGCTTTTCTGTACAATGTCAGTGTACCTGTTATATGTATGAATGTCCAGATTAGGTATGCTTTTTTGCGAATCTAAAACACTTTGAGACAAATTCAAAAAATTTCAAGAACGACCAGATCTGGGAAGCTTTAACAGTGAAAGACAATTTTCATAAACTCATTCTGCTGAGTTTATCAAAGTGATAGTGGTTTCATCGTAATTTTCAAGTACATTCATAGGAAAGAGGTTGTGCATAGGTAGTTCTTTATCAAAAAGTTGCAAATATGGCCTCACAATTCAAATATGAAATTGAGGCTAGAAATAAGACACAATATGTCAGAACATGGTAGAGCTTCTTCTTTCTTTACTAGTGGAGAGCACTTGAAGTTCTCAAGAGTTCGCATGGGAGAAAGTAGGATCCACTGGTTCCAGTCTCCTAGTTATGGTAATTAATATATTTTGAGGATATCAGTAACCTAACTGAGTGTAAAGTAGCACTTTCAAGGATGCTGAGAATGGTCTCTAATAATTTTCAGTGCCTGCTTTCTTAGCCTTGCTGTTGCCATACATCTTTCACCCAAGATGCAACTCTTTGAAACATACAGCATTTAATCAGGAACAGACATTTGCTAAAATGGATTTGGAGTAATACTGTGGGATTTATAGCCCATAACAACAAGCAAGTGCTCAGACAGCTTTATTGATGTGTTATAATGATATGAAGTGAAGAAACCTTGGCAGGAGAGCTGAGACCTGCTTCTGTTTACTGTAATGCAGACTCCTAATGAAAATACCACATTCTGAATTTAGGTGACTTTATTTACATATTTGCAACCTGAATGAGGTCTGAGTCACATCCACCAAACTGATTTATTTTGTCAGATTTTGACACTCCGGTCTCCATTAACAAATAAAACATAAAATAAGATGGGGAGGCACTGGCGATATCTTACGGTTCTGTTCAACCATTACTGCTGTGAGGAGATGAAAAAAGCAAATATACAGGTAGATGACTGCTTTGCCTTGATCAAGCTTAGAAGCATGGCATATACAACCAATACAAGATAGGATTATTGTATTTTGTGCATCCTACATGGCAGCAGAAAAAATAGTTGTTTGTCATCATTACGTGTCCACCCTGGCAATGGTGGACCTGTCACCCAGAGTGATTATGCTATCACTACAGAAACTGCCAAAGGGATTTTGGTTGCTAGAACAGAAGAGTGACTTTGTTTAGGCAGTTTAATGACTGATTTAGGCAAATTGGCATTAAGCGTTTTTTCTTGAAGTTGTTTGCTTTATAGTCATAACGTGTGCTGATGTCAATTTTTATCTATTTTCATCTATTTACATTATTGATTTTTTTCAGAATGGTATTTAAGAAAAGCAGTTATAATCTATGTTAAGGACATTTTAAAAATGTATTCTTAATTCAAAAATAGGATTTTTTGGCACAGCTTCTAATTCAAACATGCTGCCAGATTTTTTTGGTCTTGAAAGAGAAACAATTGAGATGATCTATGGAAGAACCAGTGTGGTTTCTGGGTTACTTTAACACTGGGTCCCATGTTTCTGCATATGAATTCTAACAGCTCCTTCGTACATAGGCCTCTTTTATGACTGAAAACTTACTTAACCATTGCTAGGAGTTTGCAGTTGTAAAGCACAATGGGCACAGTTTCAAACATAAAAAGGGACTTGGACCTTGAAATATGTTCCTTTAATGTCATGTAATATTTAGTAAGTCAATGAAAGTAATGGGAATATTAAAGTGGAACAAAGCTGTGCTTAGGGCTCAGGTTCACGGATTTTATGGAAGAATAACTGCATCCTGAAACTTGTGAGATTTTCTTACTGTTGCTGCATTATTTCCATGTAGACATGTGTTCTTAGCCGCTAATTTGCAATGCAGATGAAAGAGTGCTTCAGCAGTAAGATTTCACTTTTTTGCCAGCAGCTTAAATTTTCATTTTAAACAATGTTTAAAAAGTGTTCAGAAGATAATATAGCAGAACTCATTAAGAGAAGGCTTCTTTGTAATATGCAGGATATTCTAATTATTACCACTATAAAGAAAAGTAAATATGAAAAAAATGTGTTTTAAAAAATCTCTTAAATCAACTGAAGTGGGACTAATACAAAGTGGGAAGATTCCAACTTTTCAGAAATAAAATACACTTGAAAGAATGAGTAGAATCTACTAAAAAGGCTCTTACATTATGTGATGAAATATTCTACAAGCAGCTGTGAGAAGCCTCAAAATCCCTAGTCCTTGTCCTTCTGGGAGACTTTAACCTATCAGGTATCACCTGGGAACACAATATAGCTGAGAGGGAATAGTCTAGGAGGTTCCTGGAGTGTGTTGGGGGTAACTTCCTGACACAGCTGGTGAGGGAGCCGACCAGGGAGGGAGCACTGCTGGATCTGCTGTTTGTGAACAGAAGAATGTGGGGAATGTGATGGTTGGAGGCCATCTTGGGCACAGCAACCAAAAAATGAGTTTTTGATTCTCAGAGAAGCAAGGAGGTGGGTAGGAGGTGGGTTGTCAAAACTGCCACCATGGACTTCCCAAGGGCAGACTTTGGTCTTTTCAGCAGCCTGGTTGACAAAAGTCCCTTGTGAGGTGGTTCTGAAGGACAAAGGTTTCCAGGAAGGCTGGATGTGTTTGAAGAAGGAAGTCTTAAAAAAATAGAAGCAAGCTGACCCCAGGTGCTGAAAAGTGAGTCATGAAGGAAAAAAATCAGGTCATCTGAAGAGATACATTTACAACTTCAGGAAAAAAAAAAAAAGTTTATGGTCTATGGAAGAAGGGGCAGGCCATTCAGAAAGGATACAGAGATATTATGAGCCTATGTGGGGAGTGAATTAGACAGCCAAAGCCCAACTAGCAGTTAACTTGGCTTTGAATGTTAAGCACAATAACATATTTTTCTATAAATACATTAGTAGTAAAAGAAAGATAAAGGACAATCTCTATCCTTTAACAGATGAGGGCAGTAGAACGGTGACAAAGGATGAGGAGAAGGCTGAGGTGCTTAATGACTTCTTTGCCTCAGTCTTTAGTAGTAGAGTCAGACCTAGCCAATAGGGGCAGGGAGCAGAATCAAGCCCGCATAATCCAAAGGGAGATGGTGAGGGACCTGCTCCAACAGGTGGACATACACAAGTCTACGGAATAGATGGGATCCACCCAAAGGTATCGAGTGAGCTGGTGGATGTGCTCACCAAGTCACATTCCATAATTTACCAGCAGTTCTGGCAAACCAGGGACTGGTGTCTAGCAAATGAGATGCCCATCCACAAGAAGGGCCAGAAGAAGGATCTGGGGAACTACAGGCCGGACAGTCTGACCTCAGTGTTTGGAAAAGTCATGGAACAGATCATCCTGAGTGCCATTATGTGGCACATGAAGGACAACCAGGTGATCAGTCCCACTCAGCTTGAAAAGCTGAAAGCTGAGTGATGAAAACCTCCAAGGACACCAAGACTGCAGTTTCTGTGGGCAACCTGGTCATAAGACTTCCTGAAGAAAAGAACAGACTTAGCAGTTTGCCTCCTCTTCTGATTTTGTAGATCTCGGAATGGAATACAAAATGGCACAACACAGGAGAGGCCTAATCCTCCTCTCTACTGAAAATCCTACTATATGACACAATTGTTTATATTTTTTTTTCACTTTAGGGTAAAGAATTTTTTTTTTTTTAGAGGTAATTTGGATCACAATTTCTATTTACTCAAGACTGCAGAAACACGTCCTGCTGTGATCCAATCAGCTAATGGAGTTTGCCCCATAAAAGCTCAAAATCTACTTAGTTTCAAGCAAATTTATTATGAAGTGATTGAAGTCCTTTTTTTTTCCGTTGTTGACGGAAAGTTGTTGATGTGTAAGAGAGAAAGCTTGATTGTCCAGTCTGAAAGCTTAAAAGCCTGGCAACTGTAAGGTATGACAAAAGAAGGCAAAAAAGATATTTTTGTTACCATAGCAACAGTGAAATTCTTCTCCCAACCGCACTGAAAAACACCAACTCTCTGTCCTTTCCTCATATACCATTAGGAAATCAGATCTGGAGCTCTAGATGTGGGATGTTCTACATCGAACTGAAAAGCACATTTGCTTATGAAGCTGAGACCTCCACTTCTGAGAAATCTGTGTGTTCATTCAAGGGTATCACAAAACTCTTTAATTTCCACTGGAACTTTCTCAAAATCAAATTTGATTAGCATTTATACAGACAGCACTTATACAGCTTTATACAGAAAAACAGCATTAAAGTCCTTACTGTGTGTTGTATTCAGCTGTATTTTGGTTTCTATTCCGGAAAGCATGGATGGCGTGGCTGAAGTTTTTGCAAAAATGAACAAAAGTCAGTGCTGGTACAATGTTAGGAAAATGAACTACTGATCTACATTTCCTACTGAACAATGTAAATTGTCAAAGTGACTATTATCTTTACTTTTAAATAAAACACACTTTTATTTTTGATATCTTGAAATTATTATTCCCTTCTGATGAGGGGGGCATTTCAAATCTTGACCATTTTTGAAATTGAGCTTGATCACAAGTAGCCCTCACTTCCCCTTTTTTTTGATACTATTAAAACTTCATGTGCATATCTAGAGCTCTGTGGTCACTGATCATGTTTCTAATGTCATTTTAAGTAGCAATTTCCAAGAATTATAGTTCAAAAAAAGAAATAAAAAAACCTTGTGATCTTTGTATATGGAAAACAAATCAATGTGTATACATTTATATAACAAGATATCTGTGTCTAAGTCCTGAAAGACCTTCTAAATGGTACAATCAACATCAAACTTTCTGTTGTCTGTATTTATGACTAGACCATTTGATACTTGTAAAAAATAATTCTTTAATCTCTTTAAGTACCCTAAATGTTGAGATATTCGAGAAAAAAATGTTGCCATATTTTCTTCATATATAAAAATATCAATATATCCAATGTTTTGGAAAAGATTGATTTGTTGTCTTCCCATAGCTTTGAGTCATAAATAAAACCCACAGTCTTGTTTCTCTTGTAAATCTAGTTTCCTAAATGTTAAAATTTCTTATTGGCCTTACAGATATCTAGCCAGCATCTAGATATCTGGCTGTGGCTTTAGATGTTATTATTAGTCACCACCACCAATGAAAAAAAGGAAATGTTTTGTAAGTAGTCACCTCTGACTCAAAGAGTCAAAATAAAAGTTGTTTTCTCCTTAGTTAATGCACAATTGAGCTAAAACTGTCCTATGATCACATCTAAAGGCTCCAGCTAGTTTAAAACTTCAAGTACTCAAATGTTAAATTTCAGTGAATCTTCTATCAACACTTAAGAACAGTCCTTTGATTCCACATTGGGACATATGTCTGCCCACAGACATTGGGGCAACCTTCAAGCAGAAGCATTTCCTTTGCTGTGCTCACGTGAAAGCTAGATCTGCCGTATCTGCCTTATACATGTCATAACTGACTCAGATTCTTGCATTTGCTAGGCGAAGTTTCCTATAAGTATTGCGACTACTCTGGTATCCTAGAAATTTTCTCTTTCTGCTTTTTTAGATATAAAGCAGAATCTGAAAAAACCCATCTTCTGTAATTTTACTTCCATTGACGCATCCTTAAGGTATCTGATGATAAGTAGTGACTGAGCATTCATTCTTATAATATTTGCATGTAAATCTGGAAAACTGTGAGCTTAGAGCCCATATAAGCTTCTTTGAGCCAATGGCGCCCCCATGGCATGCATTCTTAAAGGCTGTATGTCAACAATAATTCCAGATGTGCAGCATTAAAATAATGAGAGATAAAAAGGGGGAATTTTTATTGTGGTATAGTGGGAAAAAAGCCCTAAAAATAGAGTTTCAGAACTAGTTGCTGAAAGTTGTTTGAGCTTAGTATCTGTGTAGACTTGTTACTACACCTTAATGTCACACCTGGCAGCTATGTAGAGAATTGCTCCTTAGGCCCACCAAAATCTCTCCTACTGTATGTAGTATCTTAGTATCTCATAAATTCTGCTGCATGGTGGAAAATTCTGAGGAGTTGGATGATGTGTCTTGCAAACATAACCAGGAGTTTATACTTTACTTGGAAAGAAGGCGTAGTCTTCCAGTTGAGACTTTGGATGGATTATTAGAACTAATGATACTCATTTTTTCATTCCTGGAGATCTTGGACAGATTTCTCTCACCGCTGTTTTCTTTATACAATCTCTACAAGCACCTCAGCACAGTAACTGTCACAGACATAGTGTTGCATTAAACACTATACCTATACCATGTGAACCTGTATTTGTTATTTCAAACTATACAATTCAAGGCAACAAATACATATAACAAAAGTTTCTACTTATTTTCATAAAATCAGCATAGATAAATAACGTTGATTCTTAAAACCTTGAAGGTTTTAAGTAATAATTGCTCAGAAAATTACAGAGTAGAAGCAAGAGATTTCTTCCTAATCAAAACAGATGAGAGTTTTTGAATAGGGGAGAAAAAGTGGTTCAAGAAAGAAATAGTGGAAGAAACCAGCAGCCTGTATACCCCATGTCAGTGGAACTCAATAACACAGTCGCTTTTCAGCAAACAGGTAAATTTATTTAAAAATGACGATTGTGACATTGAGCTGCTTTTTCACTCACTTGATATAAGCTGCTAAGCAGCTCCACTCTGCATCCTACCTGTCTTCTAGATAATTTTAACAGTGCAATTATGAGAAGAAAAAGAAAATACACATTTCTAATTCCTGTATCAGCCATTTTTCTGTGGGGCTTTGAGACAGACTGAGTTGTTTCACTGACAAGAACATGAGCATATGATACAACTCCAAGTCAGTAGTATCCCAGGTGTGGAGTACAGAAATAAAGTCTAGCAGAGGGTGTCACACAAGCACAGGAGCACAAGCAGGCAACTATTTTAAAAGCAGAATGATCTCACTAAAATATGTATATTTGAGGTTGACCTCACAATGTAAATTGAAAGTGCAATCCAAATATTATCCAAAAATATAGCATTAAAAATGAATACCAATACTAGAAAATTATGAGTAAATTCTGTTTAAAGACTGCTTGGTGGTTTTTTTTGTTTGGTTGGTTTGGTTTGTTTTTTTTGGTTTTGTTTTTTTTTTTTTTTAATTATGGACGCTGTTTAAAGGGGAAATACTGTAACAGATCACAGTGCACAATGACTAAAATGCTACTCTGAGATTTCAAAAAGTTTTGTTCTTGACTTTACTACGTACTCACAGTAATTCTCTGTCCCTGAAGGTTAAGGCAAACACAAGAAAGATCAACTTTTTTAAGGCACCGAAGTGAATTGAGAACTTCAATGGTGTTTTAATACAAAAGATTCTGAAGTCATATAACCGTACTATGAAATTTAAAAGAAGAAAGAAAAATCAATAGAAAATTGTAACAATTCACAGAAACTCTATTTTGGTGCTTACAAAACTCATTTTCTAGCAAAATTTATGGAATTGACTCAATTTTATTTGAATGTCACTTTGGCATCTCTGTCGTTACTCAAACCACAGAATATTCCACAACATATTGTGGCAAACCTGGAACATATAGTATAAACAGGCAAAAATCTCAACAAGCATGACAAGAGCATAAGAAATCAAATTAATGAAAAAGCAGTAATGTCTGTAACACCAAAATAACTCACATGGGGGAAAAATAAGTACCCTTCATCAATTTAAATATACATAAAGTTACTAAATCATGTCTGAGTAAATTGAATTAGAAGATCCAAAGGGATTAGACACACTGGAATTATATGCTGATATCAAACACGTTAATCAGAAAGTCAAAGGTGTAAGTCTTCATCCATTTCATTTAAATAATTTTTCTTCTTTTAGAGTTTATGCAAAAATATCCACCCATCGTTATACATTTGTCCGTATTTCCTTGTTTAGATGAGCAGTTGGTGGTTAAAAACAGAGGAAATCAAGTTATGTCCTAAAACTACTACATGTTTATTTTTCACTAATTTAAGTTTTATATTGCTGTGTTTTTCAGTGGGAAACAAAATGTCAGTAGAAGGCAAAAACTATTGAGGATATTTTTGTGTCATAATAACTCTAAAAGAACAGACAGGGAAGGGCAATGAGATGACTGATTACAGCTCACCAAACTTATGAAATCTGAGATTTGTGTCTTTAACTTGCAATTGTTCATTTTCGAATGTGATACAATGTATTAATCTGTCCAGTTTAAGTGAAGAACAAACACATTCTTTTTCCTTGCAGTACTACATCCTTACTGAGTTTTCATATTTTTATTTATGAGAATTGGTAATACAGTAAAGAAGATTCATTATTAAAAGATAAAAACAAATATAGCAAGAAATTGGTAATTGAATTAGTAAAAAAAAAATAGTATTAATCATTTCTACTGTAAACAGACAAGACTTTTTCTGTTTTTCTTACTTTACTTCTGTGTTTTACCTTGATTTTTTTTTCCTATATTACAAGGTATTCAAAGATTACATATCAAAACAGCACGGTTGAACTACATCATGAAAAAAAATGATATGAAGTACAAGGTGTGCTGAATGGCACCTTACTCGTGTCTTATGATTTTAAGTTAACAGAACCCTGCAAGTGAGTGCCTAAAGTAAATGAGACCCCCAATATAAGGAACTACAGTAATGCAGTAAAGGGTCATGTCCTGGTTTCTGGGAGGGACAGAGTTAATTCTCCCCTGGCTCTAGCAGGGGCCCAGTTATTCCACCCCATGTGAGCCATGCCCAGTTGGGTAGCTGGGAGATGGCCGGGAAGGGGAGGGGGAACAGGAAGTGCAGGGTCTGCAACGAGTCTGGGGCTGCGGTCGGTCAGTGGGTGGTCGGTATTGTAATCTTGTTTGTATCCTTTTCCATCCGTGTTACTGTTACTGTTTTTCCTTGTTCTACTTGTTGTTCTCTTAAACAGTTTTTGTCCCAACACACAAGTGTTACATCTTTCTTCCAATCCTCTCAACACCGCCATGAGGTGTTGGAGAGACCAGGCTGCCACGTGGTTCTTTCTTGCTGTCTGAAGCTAAATCATGACAGGTCAATACATCACGTTAAAACTTTTTGCTTATTTAAATTATAAAAGAAGCTATCACAAAAACTACCATCAAAAATTATAAAAGAAATTACTACATATCTGTCCAAAAGCTTTGTTAAATTATTATCTGTATAATAATTCTATGCTGTTATCTCATTAGATTGTTGAAATCCACATTGCATTCAATGGCAATATGATACCATATAAAGTTCCCAAAACATCATTGCTCACTTTGATATGAATAAACACAACTCATATGAAATAGAACTGAAACTATGTTTGCAACAAAGGTGAAAATGCCTCCATATTTACATTGCAAGATCACAAATACTAAGACAATTCTCATACACTTCCTAAGAAGTCTTCATCTTTTTCCTGTTTGAAATCCTTTTTATGGATTTCTTCAAAGGTAAAGCATATTCCGAAATTTTCTTAATAATGCTCTTCCCATAGCACTGTGTGCATCCTAAATTGTATGCATCTGGGGGGGGGGGGATTCTTTCAAACTTTGACAAAATAGTTTTGACAGGAACTAAAATTGTATAGTCAGAGCTATTTCCACTGCAATTAATCTTTACATTTGGTGTTTCATAGGGAGCTACAGAAGTGAAAATCCATCTCTGTGGGAACTGACAATTACAATCACCACCATAGCTGATTAAGAAACTGTTACAAGCACATATAAAATCAAATTGAAAAAAAATCTATTTCCTGACCTTCACACAGGTTAGTGTTACTTGCTTCCAGTAAGAACTGAAATTTTCTATTTTTAATAGAAATACATCTTAAAAAACAATAAATGTAGGCAGAATCAAGAAAATTCTTAGGAACAGTGAGAATTATTAGGTTGCAGGACACTGAAATTTCTCATAACTTTAATATTTATCCTATCAGTGCACTGATCAACAGCCAAGAAAATATATTCTTAGAGACAGCATTGAACAGAAAAATGATAGTACAGGAGCTGAATCTGTCTGTTGACCTTGTGTATGTAGGTTCTAATCTTCTGTAATGAATTACTTTTTGCTGCGCTGCTAAGGCCAGTAGTATGCAGTCATCTCATATTTGGGATCTTGGAATACTAGCAAAGTTTGGTGGATTTGCAGGAGTAATAACCTCCACACAGCCCATCCATTCTGTCACACACTCCACTGCTCAACTTCCCAGTAAATAATCTCTCCCAGAATGAAACACCTCCCTTTGCTGCTTTTATACTCAGTTGTGTTGGCTAAAGAGAATCGAGTGTCTGTGCTCCTTGCTGGTTTTGTTTCAGTTCTGGTTAAGGAGTTTATTATGATTAATGAACTTGAAATCCTGGTAAATGAAGTATTCTTATATAAACATATCATTGCAGGGAGTTGGAACTTGATCATCTTTAAGGTCCCTTCCAACTCTAATCATTCTATCATTATATGAAAGATGCAGTTCATTTTAAGATCTATCTGGAAAATAACAGTAATGTTTTGTTTTGACAAAAGTATGCTTATGATGAACAAAAGTGATTCTTCAGACTAGTTCCTGGTCTTTTGTTCAGAGCTTTAGAGTCTTATTAAACTTTCTGGCACTTGCTTCCTGCTTTTATTATAATGTAAAGAGTTATTTCTATAAATGTGTAGTTTCTCTTTATCCTCTAATTCTTAGCATGAGAAGATTTCTACTGAAAAGGGGGGAAAATGTTCTTTGGCTGACATTCCCAAGCATCTAGTGGCCATATTCCACTAGTCATTGTGGAAAGTGCTTCCTTCCCAATGTTTTATGCTCTTCATATCTGAAATAAGTAGGGTGTCCAGCTGGAGAAGGAAAGGGTGTTCTGCTCTCCTGATCATTTCTACATTTAAATGCCTTCTGAATATACAGTCATGACTAGTTTGAGTTTAAGTAAGCATTCATTAATTTTCTGTGTGTTTGTGTGAAATTTCAAATGAAACATCTTTAGAAAGGATCTTTCTTCATACTTCACTGTTTTCAGGTCTGAGTATGTAGGTACAAAAGTTAGGGTTTGTGTCTACAGTAATAAATGAGATCCTGAACTTTTTATTTTTCCTTTAAAATAACTACAGAATGTTGCAATGTGTTCTTAGTAAACCTGTGATGACCATGGAGGCACCCTGCAACATAATCTGTCAGATCAGATGACTACAATATTGTCTTCTGGCCTTGAATTTAGAATAACACGAGAAACTAGAAATTAAAAAAGTGCTATTTAGTTCTTGTAAAATGATTGCTATGTGTGAATTGTATATTCTGTCTATAATCAACTAATAGTTATAAATGTATATAGCAGAGACCAACAGTATGGAATGGCAGTAAGTATCAGTGAGGCTGGAGTCAAACATAAATACACAGAAATTAGCAAAAGACCAGCCTTCCCAGACTAAAGACTGGGGAGCTGATGGTTTGATCTGGGCTGGGTTCACAGCTATGCCCAAGTGAAGGCTGGAAAAGCAGTTGAGACAGAGCTCTCCATAACATCTTGATGGTACCAGAGCAGCACCAAACATCACCTAAGTCACCCATGCACATTTTTCTGGTTCTTGTCATTATCATTGTCTAAATAAGTAACCTGCAGTTTTCAGACAGGAGGAGATAGTACTTTTGTAATGAGCAGGAGACAGATGAGTAGAGTGTTGGTCGTCTGGGTAAGCTTTTAAAAGGTTAGTTCAAAGGATGACGTAGGAAAGTGTTGGGATTGACTGTGTTGTATGTAGCAACTGGTTGTTGCACATTTAGAGCTCTGGTGTGTGTGGGTAGTTAGTCGTATATGTGTTTAGAGCCTTTGTGCCATGGTATCTGAGCTCAGAATCAGGAAACTCCTGGTGATGGTCTTGTTACTAGTTACTTCTACTCAAGGAGTTTGACTGAGATATCTTAGGAAATCACAGTTTTCTCTTGTGGGTTGCTACTGACAGGAACACAGGTTAGTCACTGTAAAAATGTCCCTAAGAATATGTAATTTATACTCTTGCACTTTTGGCACTGAGAATTTCTCTGTCTGAAAGTTTTTCTCAGTTCCCTCAAAGGACAGAGGAAAATTTAATATAAGTAAATATTGATGTCCCAGAGATTGATGTGAAATAGTTAGCTGGATCTATATTACTTTTATTGTTTCAAGGTCTTAACTTGAGATGAATGTTGCCTTGGAAGTGAGAACCAGGAGAAAGATCCTCCCTTACTAATGACATAAACTTTCTTTACATTTCTCTTGCTCAGCTGCATGCATTATTCATAAAACTTAGGGGTTTTCTATGTCTGGAGAAGCTGTTCTGATAGTTCATAATCCTGGTTGTGAGACCAGAGTTAATAAATATTTCCATAAGCATGATTAAACATAGAAGATAAAGCTGGCTAGGATTTGTCGATATTAGTCATGGAGAACAAATAGATAAAGTGATGGTCATTAAATTACTTTGACGTGATTATGAACTTTTTAGAAAGTATAAATGCAGAAAAAATAATACTGTAAATGTAACTAAATCTTGCAATAAAGTCCTACGTTTCTTTCTCCTGTTAAAGTTACCCAAAACCTGAGCAACCTGCTCCAAAGAGAATGAGATTTCAAACGTGATTGAATATTGTATTTTTATATTAAATCAACTACAGCAGATTTCCATTCCCAGGTGTTTTCAACTATTTTAGCACTCTTTAAAATTCATGTTGTTCAGTTTCTTTGGATTCAAAGGTCTTTCAATTTTTCTATTCACATATATACTATAGTAAACTTGTCAAAATACGACACTGAAACTACAGATCAACAGATCTGAAAACCATGTATGTTTTTGCTCTGTGTTCAGAGAATTTGTTTGTAAATACAGAAATGAATTGTGAAGTTAAAAGAAGATAGATGTTACAAATTCTGGACATTAGTTTCTTCTCAGATATTGACAGACCCTAAGTGGATTGATGAAACTATGTTATTGGTGTCACAGAATTTTACAACTGATGTCAGTCTGTTATCAAATCATGGGGTTTGCTATTGTGGATTTTTTATATATATATTTTTAAAGATTTTACATTTCCACCCACATTCTTAATCAAAGCAAAGCAAGGAAAAAAAATGCAGAAAATACAGTAGTTTTGTACCAGGATAGTGATTTCTAATGTAGGAGTTTCAGTTTCAAGATCCTGCTTCACTTGTTCACAGATCACAGGTAAAAATGTTGAAATTAATTGGGATTTTGAAAATTTGTCTGTCTGGTTTTGATTTTAAAATGAGCAATTTTTCATGATTTTTTCCATGAGAATCGGTTTTTCTTCTCAAAAAATCAAAGTAATGCAGCATACAAATAATATTAATTATATATTTGGCCTAGATTCTTCACTGAAAAATCTTTGAATTTGATAACATAAAAACCTTGACTTTTATCGTTTCTCCTGTTAGTAGAGAAACTGCAAGAGAAGTATGTACTATTTCATTCTGTAAATGAAAATTGGGTGGAAAAACAGAAGATAAAATCCCTATTTTATGGTGACATTAGATTGGTCCCTGATAGTAAAATCTGCATAGAAGAGATTATTTCTAGTTTCTATCATGCTAATTTACAGCAAAACTTTACTGAAAACCATGCTTTCTTTATTAATATCCAAACTAATTTTGGTTTGTTTTGTGATTAAGATTTGGATAACAGTTTTCTAAAATCCAGCTATATTAGAACCTTGATTTCTCTCCATCCACTGATTTTAAAATGCCATGAACACAGGATCATTTAGATTCTGTTCCATAAGTATACACAGTTTGTAGTTTTGCTATTCACTGAAGTTATAATTGCTGTTAATGTATTCTTACACTTTTATGTTCTAATTGCTGTTAATGTACCCTTATTCTTTTATGACTGGACTCAATGATCTTAAAGGTCTTTTCCAATATAAACACTTGTTGGAAATCTGCACCTGTAGAAGTTACTTCTTTTGTACTAGAGCACGTGAGAAAATGCAGTTTTATATAAAACTCTGTCTGTTTTTATATGCATATATATTCCTAAAGCCATATTAGCAGTTTGCAATGAGGTTGGGGGAATGGAATATGCTTATTCAAGATAAGATCATGACTCTGATGAAATAATCTAAAACCAGAATGACCATAATGTCATAGTAGTGGAACAAGAGGGTGGGAGTACTTCTAAGTAAATCTGAACTGCAAAAAGAATGTTTCATGTGCAAGAGGAATGGACAGAAATTCAGAGTAAACAACAGGTTGTGTTTGTTTCTTTGACTATTGGTCTGGATTAGTCAAGGTTCTGCTTAGACACAGCTACAAAATTGCATGCAGCACTTTGTAATGAATATGGTGATAGTACAGTGTGATTTATTGAAACTACATATTAATAATTAGCTCTTTTTGAATATCTATGTCAACAAATATGAACATTTTTGATTAACATGTTGATAGTTGCACAGAATTGTAGAAGTTGGAAGGAACCTTGTCAGGTTATTTAGTCCAACTTCCTGCCAGAGCAGGACCACCCAGAGCAGCCTGCACAGGAATGTGTCCAGGTGAGGTTTGAATATCTCCAGAGAAGGAGACTCAACACCCTATCTGGACAGCCTGTTCCAGGGCTCTGCCACCCCCATAGAAATAAAGTTCTTCAATTTTATATGGAATTCCATCTTGTGCCATTAGCCTTTTTGTTGTCACCGGGTGCCACTGAGAAGAGTCTGACACTATTCTGTTGCCACCTGCCCTTTAGATATTGCTTAAAATTTATGAGGTCCTCTCTCAGTCTTTCCAGACTGAACAGCCCCATGTCTCTCAGCCTTTCCTCATAAGAAAGATGCTCCAGTCCCATGACCATCTTCATAGCTTCCACTGGACTCTTTCCAGCAGTTCCCTAGCCTTCTTGAACTGGGGAGCCCAGAACTGGACACAGTGCTGCATATGCAACCTCACCAGGGCAGAGCAGAAGGGGAGGATAACCTCCCTCAACATGCCAGCCATGTTCTTTTTAATGCAACTTAGGAGACCATTGGCCTTCTTGGTCACAAGGAGACATTGCTGAATTGTGGTCATCCTGTGGTCTACCAGGACTCCCAGATCCCTCTCTGCAGCACTGCTCTCCAGCAGGTCACCCTCTACGCTATACTTGTGCAGGTTGTTCCTTCCCAGGTACAGAACAGGTGAGGTACCTGAAGCCTGAAGGAAAGCCCAGTCTTCAAAAGGGGCAAGAAGGAAAACCAGAGAATCTGCAGGCTGGTCAGTCTCACTACCATCCCTGGAAAGATGATGGAACGGCTCCTTCTGAGAGTTATCTCAAAGCATATGGAGGAAAAAAGCTATCAGAAGTAGTCAACAGATTCACCAAGTGGAAAACATGTCTGACTAAACAGATAGCCTTCTATGATGATATGACTGGATACATAAATGAGGGGAGGGTGGTGGGTGAGGGGAGGGTTGTCTACCTTGACTTCATCAAGACTTTTGATACTATCTCCCATTACACCCTCATGGAATCATAGAATAGTTATAGTTGGAAGAGACCTTAAAGATCATAGAGTTCCAACCCCCCTGCCATGGGCAGGGTCACCTCCCACCAGACCAGGTTGCTCAAAGGCCCATCCAGCATGGCCTTAAACACTTCCAGGGATGGGGCATCCACAACTTCCCTGGGCAACCAGTTCCAGTGCCTCACCACCCTCACAGTACAGAATTTCTTCCTAATATACAATCTAAATCTCCCCTCTTCCAGTTTAAAACCATTACCCCCTGTCCTATCACTACACTTCCTGTAGTGATAGTGATACTTCCCTCTCCTGTAGGCCCCCTTCAGATCTTGGAAGGCTGCTATAAGGTCTCCCTGGAGCCTTCTCTTCTCCAGGCTGAACAGCCCCAGCTCTCAGCCTGTCCTCATAGAAGAAGTGTTCCATCCCTCTAATCATCTTTGTGGCCCTCCGCTGGACCCATTCCAACAGTTCCATGTCCTTTCTCTGTTAAGGACTCCAGAGCTGGATGTAGTACTCCAGGTGGCGTCTCACGAATGCAGAGTAGAAGGGCAGAATCACCTCCTGTGACATGCTGGTCACGCTTCTTTTGATGCAGCCCAGGATATGGTTGGCTTTCTGGGCTGCCAGCATGCACTGTCAGCTCATGTTGAGCTTCTATCCATGAGCACTCCCAAGTCCTTCTCTTCAAGATAAGCTAGATAGATAAGATTAGGATGTGCAGATTAGATGAATAGGCAGTGAGGTGGATGGAGAACTTGATGAAGGGCCGAGCCCAGGAGGTTGTCAGCAGCAGTGCAGAGCCCAGTTGTAGGACTGTAACTAGTGGTGTTCTCCAGGGGTCAGTATTGGGTCCAGTCTGTTTCAATATATTCATCAATGACTTGGATGAGGGGACAAGAGTAAGTTTGCTGATGATACAAAACTAGGAGTAGCTGACACACCAGATGACTGTGCTGCCAACCCACTAAGACCTGAACAGGCTGGAGAGCTGGGCAGATTGAAACCTGATGAAATTCAACAAGGGCAAGTGTAGGGTCCTGCACCTGGGCTGCATCAAAATCAGTGTGACTAGCAGGTTGAAGGAGGGTATCTTCCCCCTCTGCCCTGGTGAGACCACATCTGGAGTGCTGAAAATAGGTTGATTGAACTAAAAATAAATGTCTTGCCTGGACAGTACCTGGCATTGTTTAGGAAGTTTAGGAAGGAAAGGGAGGGGTAGGTTTTGCAAAGAGAGATTAGGTCTCTCCAGGGTTACTGCAAGAGAAAAATTCCTCAGCCTTTGTAATTTAGTTGTGAGATACAATGTAACTCTGAAACCGGCAAGCAACACCACCTGACATTTTGGCTGTCCCTGCAGCTACAGCACATTTTGCAGTAATAGGAGTAATTTCTCACATGCTGGATAACACACCTGGAAGCTTGAAGTGCTGCTCAGTTCCCTTCCTATGAGCACCTTTCCCTTACTGTGCCTTATACGGCAGCTGTAAAACAAACAAACCAAATGTGTAAGGAAATAGCCCTGTGAATTGTAGTTGCTACTCTACCCTAGTGACTGTACTGAACCACTGCCTTAGAAAATGAATTTGAAGCTATCACCTTTTCTTCTGCATGAAATATAAACCTAAAGCCAGGCTTTCCTATCTGCTGCAATTATCTATTACATGGCTTTTTAGCAGTAGAAATATTGACCAAAAGCTGATCTCTTACAGTTAATTCTGTGTAGCTGTGTAACTTCTGAAATTTCTGTTTGAATAAAGCCAATGCTGACTAGAATTGTTTCATACTGCTGTTGTGTTGGCTTTTAGTTGCTGTGCTAGGAATTCCCAGAAGGATTTGTATTGAGTAGTTGTCCATGCCACTCTGCTGTATTGGCATTCTAATTTTTTTAAGGTAAAGAATTAAGAGTGTAAGAGTAATGTTATATAAGATCCAGGAACACTAATCCATTTTCAAGATGGAAATTGAACCTGAAGCCAAATCCTTAATTGGCACTTCTGTTTCACCAGCACTGATGAAATTATGCACAATTCAGTGGTCCTTTTCAGCAGGCAAAGCTCTGTTGTTACATCTTCTTCCTATTTTGCCCATTATAACCATTGTGTTTGTCCCCTCTATGCTATTACTTTATGGTCCTCTAAGTTATTTAAAGGGACTGACTAGCATTGAACACTGTAAATCCAGATGATGTTTCCAATTTTGTTGTGGGCTAATTGGTTGGCCTTGTGTCAACTCAGTTGCTCTTTCTGTCATCCAGGAAATTAATTTACTTTACAGGGCAGTGTTTTGGGTGTCCTTTGTGGCCAATAAACCCCCACCTCCAACCAAAAACCCAAAGGTGTGTGGTAGAAAAGCAGTATGGTAGCCTCAGTTCTTAATCTAAACATCCAAAAAAGAAAATCCATTCATAAGATAAAAATCTGGAGCTCCACATAGAAGCAATGTCTACGTAAGGATAAATTTGGAAAGGCTGGGCCAAAATCTGAACTATAACTACCAAAAGAGTTATAAGGCTTTATAAAAATATTAGAGGTAAGAAAATATGAAAGCTATTGTATGATACTATTGGGATAAATGATGATATAAAAAATGTCTGAAGAGAATATGAAGTGCTCAGTGATCTTATTCTGTTAATCTTCACCAAAAAGTGAATTTTAGGCCTATTTTTAGTAGTTAATAATAAAGAAAATAAATTCAGGCAAGAATAATGGAGAACAAGTTAACGTATATAAAATTTGTATTTATGGTACCCTGATAGACTGGAAGTAGTTAAGTAATAGGAACTGTTAATGTTGGAGAACTTGCAGGGAAGAGGGCTTAATAGAGGATGGGACTTTTTGTTTCTGTCTGGGTTCTGGAAAAGTTTTGACAAATATGAAAGTTCTGGTAGCAGGGACAAAATGAAGGTGAAATTCCCAAAAGATTGTAGTGTTGGTTGTTACACTGAGGGCTCTGATCAGTGTTTTTCATGCTCACTGTAGGTGAGACAAGAAGCTATCATTTTTATTTTCTGCTTAAAGACACTGTGGAAATGATAATAAGAATAACAGAACAATGGAAAAATAAAAATGGATGCTTTTCCTTATAGTTTCTAGGAGTAACTAGAGGGCAAATGGGCAGAAGGCTCTCTGAAGATCCTTGGTTCCATTTCAGAAAATCAGTGTGTGTGATAGAATGATTAGTTGATTATCCTGATATCCTGTATGTCTAGGCTATTAATAAAGAAAAACAAGTGGTATTACTCTGGGGATGTGTTAATTGGATAAATCTTACATATTTTGCTGAGTCGATAAAGTTATCGTATGTAATCATTATCATTCTCTTAGCTATAATTTTTTCAAGTGGAAGTCCCTTCATGGTGTAGACATTGCTAATTAAAACAGCTTTGACTAATGTTTGTGTAAAATATATTAGTATTATAACAGCACAAAAATGTAATAGTGACAACAATAATGTGTCATGCTGATTAAATGTGTTTTAATGTTCGGATTATTTCACTTTCATTTATGCTTTTCTTACTACTTTTTCTGTGATAGCTATTGTAAATGCTGTTGTTAGACCTTTAACTCATAGTACCAAACTTGCAGAAATGTTTATAAAATCTTAAAATGTTTTTGCATAAGATCATCTGGGTCTTCATGTCTAGTAGTGACGGTTTTGGTCACTAATTGAGATTAAGCTATGAGGCAAAGTATTTTGAAGGACTTGATTTTTCTACTGCAGATTTGCAGATAAACTCATTATATTCTTTGCATTCACAGGGCTGTATGCTATGATGCTCCACATTGATGAGTTCTTAAATGTCAGTAAACACACTTTTTTTTCCCCCAAAAATTTAACATTTCTGTGATTTTATTTTATTTTTTCTCACTCAAATTTGTAATATTTTTATTCTAATGATCTTTGCTTAGTGTACATGATAGTGTACATGCTTCCGTATGCCATATATTCATGGTATGTAGATGTCTCAGCAGCAAGATATTTCTTTGTAGTCATCTGCAGGCCCTAAGCATGCCTGGGCTCTTCTAGATCGCAGGCCACATACATGTCTGTGAAACAAAGCTTAACTATATCATCCAAGGCTGAGAGACTGCATCAAATTGCTACATTCTTAGCCAAGAATAAGCTGTCTTTTACCTGATCGTGTGGAGACAAGTCTGTGACACTCAGGGGAGATGAACTGCAGATGAATGACTTGGAATTTTTTTAGTAGTTTGGTGAGGGAAAGGCTACAGTTTTCTAGATTAGAAATTTAAAGATTAATTTACTGTGTTTCATGTGGTTCTTGTCTCTACTCCCTGTGAAACCACATATGACTTTTGGACAACTGTAAGTCATCAAACCAGGCAAGGGGTTATTGAGAATAACCTAAACAGAAGAATTAAGCAGTATTTCCCTTCCCTTCCCTTCCCTTCCCTTCCCTTCCCTTCCCTTCCCTTCCCAGGTGTTACTTACTCTCTCACCACCAAACTTTTTTTCACCCATTTAAAGGAAAGAATATTTCTATAGGACTAAGGTATTGAAGGGAAGGTGATCTGCTTCAGCAGATTGTGCAAGTAGAGTCTTAATTGCCTAAAACTCTTGCACCTTTTAGTCAAGGGCTCTGATTGCTTTCTGCCAACACAGCCTGGACAGCCTTACCTGCTTTTCACCTAGGAGATACATAAAAGAGTTCCACTACAGCACATTGGCTTCATAATTTGCTTCTCAACTATGTTCCTTTGCTTCTAAATTTGTACTTTGTCATCACACTTATTTGTAGCCCTCAGTGCACAATTGTCAGGGAACTGATTCCAAATTACCCCCTTTCAACTGGCTAAGTAAGAGTCACTGAGCACCTTCTAAGTTCTTCAGGTAGCTGGCAGGACCAAACTGTCAGTGACAAACAATTTACACACCCTGTTACCAGCCTGTAGATGTAACTCTGTATTTTGTACCTTGTTGAGCATCTAGTATTTGTTCTCATGTGCTTAACTTTAAAATTATTGAAGAGTGAGATTTGTTAAAAGTCCAGATAACTGATGTGTGCCTGAAATTTTCCAGAACAAGGTGATTCTTTCAAAATGTTTCTAATCATTTAAGTTGTACTGTTGCATTTCTGTATCTGTATTTCCAACGCTGTAAGCCATGTCAAACTTGGCCAGGTGTGTTTAGAGCCAGTCTGCATTTCTTTATAGCTAGATAAATGTAAAATGTCAGAATCACTGTTGCATGAAGGGCAGACAAAACTGCAGAGCTGTATCATGCTACTGGCACTCATTCCATGAACACCTGCATGCCATCACTTGTTTCTTTGTGAGTATTTGATGGGGCTTTAGATACTAAGTGGGGTTATTAGACAACCTAACAGATTCTCTCAATGCAGCTCACTCATAGTAGTATTTTATCTCAGTTTTCACATGTTTAAAATTACTAAAGCTTCAAAGTATTCCCNCCCCCCCCCCCCCAGCATTTAACACCCTCATCTGTAGGATGGCTGAGGACTGGCTCACAGTGGGTCACAAAGAGCAAGTAAAAAGCTCAAGGTGATTGTCATCAGGTTCAAAATAATAATTCAGGAATCTGCAGGAATAGGGTCACATCAAAAATGTTTGAAATTCTCTGTTTACAACAAAGAACATTCCACAACACTGACTGGAAATGTATTAGGGTAAGCAATAAATAAAACTTACTAACCACATTAAGTAGAAGATATTTGCTTACAGGTACAAGAGGCAAACATTTTTAAAATTGGTCTCATTTTCTACTAGAGGAAATTTTAAACTCTCTTAAATTTCTGTCAGAACAGGAGGAAAATTGTACTAGATCTACCTGTAGAGATTCTTCATTTTCTTGGGAGTCTCCCCTACTGTTAAGCTGTAAGAGTCTGTTTTCCAGCCTACCTGTTTCTTTTCTTCATGTGTTCTCACACATATTGAAAAGGAATAAAGGGAGGTACTCCGGGATATAATCTCCAGATTTCCTTCAAATCCATCTACCATTAATATTCAAGGAAAATGTGGTATTTTTTTTCATAAGAAAAACAGGGGGCATTGGCTAAGGTTCCATTTTCTTTTAGAGTATTTTTGACAGGTCTTTTTGGTTGAAACTGGGAATGAATGCTTCCTAAGAAGCAAAAACTTTGTTCCTGGCATAAGAAAATAAAACAGAAATAATAAACTCCCTGCAGCTCTCATAAAATGTTAATAGCATGTTCACCCTCACAAATACAGATAAGTTTTGTTAGTAAAATTGTAGCATGTTCCTGTAAATTGCCCAGCCAAGATTTTATGTTTTCATATATTACCAGAGTATGACTACTGAAAAAAAAAAGCCAATTATTTAACCTCATGGGTTTTTTGTTGTTTTATTTTTTTGTCTTCCCAGAAATGAATTTCTTTATTGCAAGAAATCCTGATTATTAATCCATGCAGAAAGCAAATGGGCTGATGTTCTACTGGGTTTTCTGTACAACGTGTAAGTGCAATAGATTTACTCAAACATTGGTTACATGTTCTGTTTAGCTAGTGATTATGATTTCATTTTATCCAAAGAAACTATTGGATAGAGATGTTTCTTAATTTATTTTCATCAGAGAAGCAGATAAGGTATGATGACAGATTGTGTCTGAGGTCAAACCTTAGTAAAGGTATTTTTGTCTCCTTGTTTTACTCTGCACGTAATCACCATCAGACTCTGCAGTCATTCACTCAGGAAAATCCATAGCAACACAAGTCAAGGTTAATAGTAATTGATAAGCAAAGCTCTAAAAAAAATTATACAGGGCCTACCTGATCAGCAAAATGACCTGACACTACATAAATTTCTTTATTTGTATAGCCACCCCCAAAATAGCAGTATTGTGACTGCAGTAGGAACTGCAAAAACAAGACTATGCAATGGCTGACAGAAATATAAACTCTGATTAAAATCTTTGGTTTTGAGAAGACACTAAATAATATTAATGACCCTCTCAGACTTAGTGCACTAGTCCTCAAGGGAAGGCAAAAAAGGCCATTTATTCTTTCTCACAGCAAGATGTACTGAGCATTGTTGCATTTCAGTAAAAAAATAATGCTCCTGATATTTCTAGTGGGATGACAAGCTTAAGTTTTTACTGTTTGTGTTTTATTTCATTGCCATAACCATTTACTGCCTGGTAAAGGAAGTTCTTGAGACTGATGTTGGATCTCAGAGTATTCATTTGCCTTTTGAAAAGCTAATTAATTCAGCCTTGTTCATGATGTTGTTTCAGTCTTTTCTGCACACAAACATTTGTGAAGATGATTTTATTGGCTCTGGTATTTGGGGATTGAATATCTGTCATTCCAATAGTCATGCACTTGCACAAAAGGAGGATTTTGAGCATCCTATTATGTAGTATTTACAGCATAGAAAAGCTCTAGTCCAAGAGTAGAAATTATATCAACTGACTGGGGTGATATTTTATATATAGTGACTAGTGTAAGACCAAATGTGACGTTTGCTACAAAGCTTGTCTTTGTTCATGTGAACTTCCCTAGCAACTCTAAATAATAAGCTATGTAAGAAAAGGTGGTCTTTTTGCTAATAGCTTATCTATTGAAGGAAAGAATAATTTGAATCTGTCTGTTCAAATGTAGAGTAGGACATACATTCCTAAACTGGGATGTAAAACATCTGCAATGGGAACTGCAGCGTATCTGAAAGACAGACAACAAGATGTAAAAGTGGCAAAAAATTTAGGGATATGGTGCCAAAGGCTTTATTTTACCTAGGAAATTGACACGTATATTTGTACCTTCATGCAGGGTTGGACCAGGGGAAAAATAAATTCACCAGACATCCCTTACCAATCTCTATATATGTTGTTGTTGATAAAAATTTTCAGTGTCACGATCACACCTTAAAATGAAAATTTTCATTGTTAGGGAAAGAAACCCAGATTTTTCTGTGACTGCATTGCGATGATGAGTTCTTTTGCTTGATGTGCTCATTAGATTTTGTGATAGAGATCAATTTTAAATAAAAATTAAATGGATTAGTACCACAGTACTGTCTGGACAAAAAATTAGACTGCAGTTAGCCTAATATGACTGTGTAGCTATAGCCTGGAGATGAGTAAGAAGCTTCATTTACATCCCATGATTTAAATTTCTTGCTGTCACAGCCCTTGTAATTTTATGATGTCCCTGCTTTCTGAAAAGTACCTGTTTCTGTAAAAGGGGAGCAAAGGATGCACTACACACAGTACTGGTGACTCCATGACTCCAGGCCGCATTAACAAGATAACTGAACATGTGCAGTGGGTATTTGTTTTTCAGCACATCTAGCAACCAAAGGTATCCAGGTACCAACAGGGTGATGCTGCTACTCATGAGAACAAATTTATAGTTTTTCAAGAAAATTTTCTCACGTAAGAAAATGCAAATTGGTGGAAACCGAAATATATGTCCTCGGTTGTTTATAACAACAGCCCACCTAATAGCTTTTAGCCATAGCAGTTCTTTTGCAACATGTGAGAAGTTGCAGTTATATAATGAAAGCTGTCTGCCATAAAGCCCATTGGGCAGAATGTGGGCTGTGCTCCTAGGTGTGCTTTTTAGGTGCCAGGCTCTCCCTGTACAAAGGCACACCAAGCCCTAATAATCCCTGTTACAAGGGGATTGTTCCCTATCACCAGTCACCCACAGCCTAATGGGAGCTTTTGGCAGCCCTGGAAACCTGTGTCCAAGGCAGACTGCTGTAGCTCTGGAGCAGGTACCCGAAAGGCATGGTAGATGGCTGGAGCTCTCAGTGCTCTGAGAAGGCTTCTCCTGTGCAGGTGACTTCTAGGGGTAAATTAACTCAAACCCTCTGGATTAGTATATGGGATTTTTAAGTACTGTATCGAGGGTATGTAAACCTGTGCCAGCTCTTGATATTTTTCTCACATTTCCTGCCTGTCTTCAATGTCATTTGGGTTCCATACTTCTTCCCGATTCAGATAATTCAGTGTTTTTACAAAATAGCATTACTTCATGGAATAGAAATTCTGTGTTAGGAGTTTTATTGATGTATAACTTGGGGGGGGGCAATTAATCATCTGAGTAGTTCTGATAATAATCCAGGTATATATTATTTTCAAGGGGGTTTTATGTGAATAGTATTCTTCTGCTGAAAACACCATTTGAGAGTAATTCATTTATTTCTTTCTCTTGTTAGAGAACTGGCTGCTAATGAAGCATTTTATACTGTATAATTACTTGAGGCACTGTTATTTTCAATTCAACAGAAAATGGCTGTAACTAAAAGCAGAGAAATGAGTGACAATATGTTAGAGGACTGTGTATCAAAAAATGCCCAACTTCAGCTTGCATGCAAAAAATGTCATTTAGCTGTGATAACAGTAATTAGATTTCAATCAGTATGCTCCTTGTTATTAATCCATTTTTCTCCTTTCATTTGAAGATGTCCTAATAACATGTTAGACAAATCATACTCTTAAAAAACTTATTTGAAGTAAAAAGAAATTTTGAATCCTTGCAATTTCAGGAGTGCATTTTGTAATATAAATAATATGTTCTCTTGCTGCTACTTGCATACTTGCAAGTGTGTATTATGTTGGGTATCTTTATTGCTTTTCCAAGTTTATTGTTAAGAGTAAAATTATTCTTCGTATTTAAGCAAATATTTAAGGGAACTGTGGGAGCTACAGTAAGAACATTGACTTTGAAGACCTAATAAACCTTTTAAATTATAAGGGCTGATTATTAATATGTAGGGTTGAAGTACTAAGGTAGGCTTTTTCCTTTAGGGCAAAAAGGATAGTTTTAAGTAATTTTAAATCATAGAACCCTAAAATTGTCTAGGTTGGAAGAGACCTTTAAGATCACCTAGTGCAATCATCAAACTAACTCTGATAAAAAACAACTCATCACTAAATCATGTCACATCTTTGGAATACCGCAAGGGATGGTGCCTCAACCACTTCCCTGGGCAGCTTATTCCAATGCTTAATAACCCCTTCAGTGTAAAAATTTTTCCTGATATCCAATCTGAATCTCCTCTGGCACAACTTGAGGCTATTTCCTCTTATCCTGTCACCTGTGATTTGGGAAGAGACCAACCTTTCAGGGAGTTGTAGAGAGCAAGAATGTCTTCTCTCAGCCTCCTTTTCTCTATGCTGAAAAACCCCAGCTCCTTCTGCCTTTCCCCATGAGACTTACTCTCCAGACCCCCTCAGCCACTCTGTTGCCCTTCTCTGGACCCACTCCAGCACCTCAGTGTCTTTTTTGCAGTTAGAGGCCCCAGACTGCACACAGCACTCAAGGTGGGGCCTCAGAAGTGCTGAGTACAGGGGAACAATCACCTCTCAAGTCCTACTCACCACACTGTTCCTGATACAGGCCAGGATGCTGTTGACCCTCACAGTCACCTTGGTACACTGCTGGCTCATGTTTAGCCAACAGTCAACCAACAGCCTCGTGTCCTTTTCTGCCAGACAGCTATCCAGCCACTCTCCCCTAAGCTTATAGCACTGCATTGTGTCCTTGTGACTGAAATGCAGGACCCGGCATTCGGCCTTATTGAACCCATCCCATTGGCCTTGACCCGTTGATCCAGTGTGTCCAGATTCCTCTGCAAAGCCTTTCTACTCTCAGTGAGGTCAACACTCCCACCTAACTTGGTGTAATCTGCAAATCTACTGAGAGTGCACTCAGTTCCCTTGTCCAGATCATTGATAAAGAGGCTAATGAGAACCGTCCCCAATACTGAGGCCTGGGGAACACCACTCATGACCAGCTGCCAACTGGATTTAATTCCATTCACCACCACTTTCTGGGCCCAGACCTCCATGTAGTTTTTAACCCAGCAGAGAGTACTCCCATCCAAGCCATGGCGTGCCAGTTTCTCCAGGAGGAAACTGTGGGAGACTATATCAAAGGCCTTACTAAAATACTGGTAAACAACATCCACAGCTTTTCCCTCACCCAACAAGTGGGCTACTTTGTCAAATCATCAATGTTTCATCAGTTTCAGTTACTGCCTGAAGTTGTGGTACTTGTAGTGTGTGTACCCAGGACAACCCCTGTGTGCGTTCCTCATAGCAGAACTTCCATATTGGTTAGTGCTGTTAGAGTCTCAACTCAACACCTTTATGAAGCTTTCTCCTTGGAGCCACATTTTGCAATGCACAGAAAGACACTGATGTTATTATATAGGAGGGCTTTTTGTTGGCTACTATGATTATATTTTTGGCCAGCTTAAAGAACAAAAGTCAATGATATTGAGAGAATATCGCTGATTTAGAATCACAGAAAGTTTTGGGTTGGAAGGGACTTTTCAAGGCCATCTAGTCCAATCCCCCTGCAAAAGCAGGGACATCTTTAACTAGACCAGGTTGCTCAGAACCTAATCTACCTTGACCTTGAGTGTCTCTAGGGATGGGGCATACACAGCTTCTCTGGGCAACCTGGACCGGTGCCTCACCACCCTTACAGCAAAGAATTTCTTCCTACTATTGAAATCTACCGTGTTTCAGTTTAAAACTGTTCCTCCTCATCAATAGCTCCACTGGAAGAGGCTCTAAGGCCTCCCTGGAGTTCTCTCTTCTCCAGACTGAACAACCCAAACTCTCTCATCCTATCCTCACAGCAGAGGGGCTCCAGTCTATGCTACTAATTTAGTAGCATTTTGTAGTTTCTTCTCCTGTGTTTTGTCTGGATGTGACAAGTTTTAGCTACCTAATATCCCCTTTTAATTTGACCCTCTCAGATGTGAGGAAAGAGTATACAAACCTATTGCGTTTGTATTAGTTTAATTTGTTGAAGTATAGTTAGAGGTGCTTTACCATGCAGTTTAGAACCTTCAACACTCTTTCTGTTCATAAAGAAGTGCAGGTTGGGTTCAGTGGCAATGTGTGATGTGTGTAGACAAAGTACTAGACAAAGTACTTATCCCAAGATCAGTGCAAAGCGTACGTGGTTCCTGGCAGCTCTTATACAGTGATCAAAATTTAGCAGAGTACACTTCAGGCATGTACATTCCATCCCTAGTGCAGACCATTAAGTCACCTTATGTTCAATAAATGTCTGCTTTATGTCTGTTTCTTTCTGTTGTTTTGGAGATATTTTTGTTCTTTTGATACTTTTTACCTTGCATCATATTTTTGTGCAAACACTTCATCTATAGTTCACAGCTTCTGTGGGGCCTACTTTGACTAATGCTTTTATCAACTGTATCTGTATAATAATAAATTCTAATAAATTCTCCAACAAATCCTACAACCACTAAAACATCACTCAAAAATTAAATGAAAAAGTTCATAGAATTCTGGCCAAATCTATTGGTGTCAGTGGATTCTAGAAAGTTCATAAAAATGTCAAAAAGAATAACATCATATTTTGAGATTGAAGAGGGGCCTCAGATTCCTTTTTTTTTTTTTCCCTCATCCAAAATAATCAAGGCTATATTGTTGATTTTCATCATGAAAGAAATTATACAGATTGCAGTCATTTACATGGTGATGATCTCTGTGGAGCATTGAGAGGAAAAACATACATTTTTCAGGAAAAGCTACAATTTCTTTTTCAAGAGTATTCCTGAAGGAAACTGTCTGAAGAAGGAGAGCTTTTCTGCCTGGTCAGCACTATTAGTAGCTTGGTTTTGTCTCACTACTCAACTGGTCGTCTTTTGCTCCTCAGCAGAGAAGGCCACAGCAGGAGCTACAAGGTCTTGTCTGTCTGCTGACCCTGTAGTCTTTCCTGATAAAAGTTTATTCATCTATTTTGTGATTTCAAACAAAAAAAATTGTATTTCATTCAAAGATAGCCAAGCTTCTTCCTGACTGTTTATAGTGTTACAAAAAACATTTTTCATTTATTTTCCCTCCCCAAAGCTACAACGGTTTCTCTCCAATTGGCTTATTTTCATGTATTCCCAAGGAGGGTACCAAATGAACAGTTTGGCTTTCTTTTGAAGTCACAGCAGAATTTTGCTGCTGAGCTTGATCAGGACGAACCTAAGAGAAAATGAGATTTGTGTACTCATGGGCAAATGTCCCATTAAAGAAACCTTCATCTCTTCCTCGGTTTTCTGCATGAGAGTTTACCAGTTAAACCCTTGAGACACCCATTATGGGGTGGTTTATTATGATGTGAAAGGATCAACAGAAGTAATAATTTCCAAGGCATTTAGGGTTAGATTAATCTTAGTTAA
The DNA here is from genome assembly GCA_013398155.1 of Pedionomus torquatus. Lineage (NCBI taxonomy): Eukaryota > Metazoa > Chordata > Aves > Charadriiformes > Pedionomidae > Pedionomus > Pedionomus torquatus. Next base: position 343,561 of record VZRU01018363.1, on the reverse strand, counting down.
TTTAGGTGACTGAAACCATCAAAGAATTAACTGTGTAGCATCCTTCTGTTTGAGAGGATGGAAACAGAGACATTTAGAGGTTTCCTACCAGAGATTTTAAGACAGGTATGATGAACCCCACAGAAGTGGGTTTTTTTTTCCCCATTAATTTTAAGGAGAATCTACAGTGATTATTTCAGATTTAAGCAGCATACTTTAGATATTCATATTTAAACAGGAAATTCCATCCTTTGTGGAAAGCAAATTTTGCTTGGCAGATTAATAAATCTGAAGTCAGTATAAGAAACCTGTTCTACCTTCTGATCTACCAGAACACTAAGTTTTCCAAGTTTATGATGGTATCTTGTGCACAGTAGGTGAGCGAATGTTGAAAGATGTTTTCTCTTTTTGTGCCTCAAGGTATAAACTGTTAAAAAAATCATCACATTTTATTGTGGCAGGATGATTATTCCCAGAGAGTGGCACTACTAGTTGTGCAGAGCTAGTTTAAATTTGAAATGGTCTTGCCACTTCAAATGTGTGCTATCACTAAGCACCTGCAATGCCATGTGACATCATCTCTATGTTGCTTCAATAAAGGATTTTTGCTGTGGTTTGGGGTTTTTTTCCCCAAAATAATCTTTCGCTTTTTTGCATAATGATGCCAAAGATCTTCCTGATACTTTGGCTTTTGGTCTGCTAATTCTCATGCTCTGAGTTTGCAAGCAAATTCTGATCTGGGAGCATGCAATTATCAATAATGATATGTGAAGTTTTTGGAGATATTCTACTGGTATTGTTGTTTTAGAAAGAAAATAATATATTCATTTTCTTTTCAGGTTTTCATGTAGATCACTTAAAAGCAGACTGTTGACAGCACTTGTAAAATTTTCTGGGTTTTTTTGGTTTTTTTTTGTTGTTTTGTTTTGTGGGGTTTTTTTTGGTTTTTTTTTTTTTTGTGCACAGGTATAGGAAAAGCATTCAGGCAAGGGAAAAACATGATATTTTAAGCATGTTCTCTGTATGTTTCTGTTTTATTAGTCAGTGATACAACTGTAGCTTCCTGATAAAAACCCTAATGCTTAACAGATTACCAGATGACTTGGCTGTATCTGTTGATGTATTTGGCTTATAAAAAATCAGTTTTAAATGTTTCAAGCATTGATGTTGTTCCCCCAACAATATAGCTAATATTAGATATCTGAGCCCCTTCCACATATGCATGTCAGGAAGTGAAAGAAAAAAAAAGATGTCTTTGATTAAATTACATCAAGACCACATTTGGTTCAGTCTATCATAAACCTACATGTATATTAAACACAGTTGAAGATCCAGCAATATTTATTTCATAGAATCATAGAATGGTTAGAGTTGGAAGGGACCTTAAAGATCATCAAGTTCCAACCCCCCTGCCATGGGCAGGGACACCTCCTACTAGACCAGGGTGCTCAAAACGCCATCAAGCCTGGCCTTAAATACTTCCAGGGATGGGGCATCCACAACTTCCCTGGGCAGCCTGTTCCAGTGCCTCACTACCCTCACTGCAAATAATATTTTCCTAATATCCAATCTAAATCTCCCGTCTTCCAGTTTAAAACCATTACCCCTTGTCCTATCACTACGCTTCCTGACCAAGAGTCCCTTTCCTGCTCTCCTGTAGGCTCCCTTCAGATACTGGAAGGCTGCTAGAAGGTCTCCCTGGAACCTTCTCTTCTCTAGGCTGAACAGCCCCAGCTCTCTCAGCCTGTCCTCATAAGAGAGGTACGCCATCCCTCTAATAATTTTCATGTCCCTCCGCTGGACCCTTTCTAACAGTTCTATGTCCTTTCTCTGTTAAGGACTCCAGAGCTGGACACAGTATTTACATTTTTAAATTACATTAACTGTAATACCCTTAATTAAAAGTATTTACATTTCATGACAGATGCTGTCATCTGCAACAGCCTGTGTGTTATATATGTCATGTATGGTATGGTACACTGTGCATTATGTATGCCATGCATCATATGTTATATAGAAACCTATTCACAAGAATTAAAGGTCTGTTGACTCATTTGTATGCTTTCAGTTATCAGAATGCAGATCTGTCCGACACTGAATTTGTGACCAGTCTGAAGGTTCCCTTTGGAGCAGAAATGAGAATGTGTACTGTGCATCACCAGTATGGCATGACTGTTACTGATCAATTAGCTGAAGCTTCTTAAGTTACATTCTAAATATTGGCAAACACCATGCTTTTTTCATAATGTCTTTAAAGCTTTGTTATCTTTCCATAAATTTTATAAACGACTTCTGAAGATGAAAAATAAAAATATGATCCACTTTTTCTGTCCCTGAGTACTCTTTAAAATAACAGAACAATAATTCTAGGTTTGAATTTGCCCCAGTTGGAGTGTCCTTGGTTTTACAGAGGAGCTTGAAGGAACTGAAGCTGCGGACTCTTTTTGTTGTCCTGTGATCTCTTGGGCCAAAGAATGGATTCCCGAAAGTTGATAAAGTACCATGTTTGTGTACATAGTTGTTATAGGCTGTTTTTCCTTTAAACAGAGAGAAGTTTGAGACACTGGCCCATGTTGCCCAGGGACGCTGTGGCTGCCCCATCCCATGGAGGTGTTCAAGGCCAGGGTGGATGGGGCTTTGAGCAACCTGCTCTAGTTGAGGTGTCTCTGCCCATGGCAGGGGGGATGGACTGGATGATCTTTAAGGTCCCTTCCAACCCAAACCATTCTATGATTTTAAGTTTCTTGGGTTGCAATACCTCAAATGTTCTACAACAAAGAGATGTAAGAGAGTTGTACTTTCCACCAATACCAAAAAGTGGTGTTTGAAATTCCCCAGTTATGAGATATTTGATATCAAAAGAGCTGTTGTCTTGGGACTTTGTTGTTGTTGCTGATGTTTTACTGGCATCCCACCAGTCCTTAGGGTTTTTTTGAAGTTTCAATCTGTTGCAATTCTTCTGCTTGGTAAATGTTCCAAACTATTTTATTAAAACAAAAGCCAGATGCTCTTCTGATTTTTGTGAAGTATCTCCTGCATTTGTTGCTAATCAAACAAAGGGGCAAAATTAATATAGTGAAGTTGTATCTACAGTGGAGAAAGGATAGCAAGATTTTCAGCCATGTTTTTCTTCTCTAGGATACTGCCTTACATCTGAGAATAATTTCCAACATACTCTCTGCATTTATGTTGGGACTTAATCTAAATATCGATGTCATAGAGAAGACTTATCACTGGTTCTAGTAATCATTGCCAGTTTTGTTAGAGAACTGTCAGTTCTTTCAATGGAAATACTTAAAATGTAAGGAAAGAGCAAGCGTGGATAGTGCTGTAGGGCTAAAAAAAACCCTAAGCTTATTTCTTTCTTCACTAAAATAAATTCCAAATCTATTCAGAGTTCTGAAATATTAATATACCAATATCCTCACCGTCACACACACACTCATTCAGTCACTCCTGTTCTCTGCTCAGTTCTGTTTTGTGCTCCTCTGTCCCTCTGGATAGACGCTGTCTGCAGTCAAAGGGATCTGTCTGTATCTCTTCAAGTATTCTCAGTTGTGGTGGTCTGTGTCTAGATATATGTATACATTTGTTGTTATTTTTTAAGGCAACATGTATCTTAACTTGAGAAAACATAGGCATGACCACATACATCTACCCACAGAAGTGATACGCATTCCTTACATTGACTTCCACTCTAGTCAGCATAGTTTGTAAAGAAAATAAGATCTAGTAAAAATGCATGTTATAAGAAACAGCAGCTGTTTAAAGCTTCATTTGGAATATAAAAATAAATTATGGTGAAGCAGATTTGTTACTAGGTGATGTAGTTGAAAATACATGGTAAATCACAAACAGTGGGCTAATAAAGACATCTGATTAATAAATACAGTATATATTTCTTTAGCTTCTTCTTGCATTTACCTCCATAAATATGCTATGTAAATGTACAGAGAAAGGCGAATGTGTATCTAATTAGGAAATACCTGAAATTTCATGAGGGTTCAGTTCAGCACCAAAAGAAATTAAATGCTGTACTTTCTATTAATGAACAGGCATTTAATTAAGCAGTCAATCCAGTTCTGTTGCTAGCCCTACAGAAGATTAGGAAGCATAAAACTCCTCCATGGTATCTATTTCATTGTTCTGAAGTCACAATGGGACTTGTGACTAGAATGAATGCTCTTGAGCAACATGAAGAATAGAGCTATTGTCACTCCAAAGCTACCTGAGATGTGTCAGAGCAGTAGTGGAATTTCAGACATCCCTGATGTTGCATACCATGAACCTGGCAATGGATCGCTTCCCTTCTCCAAAACACAACCAAAACAGTCTTGACAAGATACTTAGAGCAGCCCCAAGCTGTCTCCAGGTGCTGAAGGTGGAATTCTTGTAAACCTCCTTGGCTGAGCCAGGAGTAGAAAACCTCAGCAGCACTTTCTTTATGGATCTGCAGCAGATCAGCTTATCAGACAGTCTGTAAGCTTTGAGAGAGTCAGTAATGATATGGGTACAGAAGGCATTTTTGCATCATAGGAAGCAGTCAGTAGGGGCACTCTTTTGTTGACAGAGGGATGAATTTAGTAAAAGTAATAAAACACAGCCAAGCAAAACCAGAAGTATAACTGCTAGAGACAGAATAGTCTCTTCTAATTCACTTATATGAATTGTGGGAGCAGGACATCTGAATGCAGATGTAATCATTGAATTATGGAATCATAGAATTGCCTGGGTTGGAAGGGACCTTTCAGACCATCGAGTCTAACCAGCAACCCAACACTGACAAAAATCATCACTAACACATGTTCTTCAGCACCACAGCTGCCCAGGTTTTAAATACCTCCAGGGATGGTGATTACACAACTTCTCTGGGCAGCCTGTTTTGATGCTTGATAACCATTTCAGTGTAAAAATTATTCCTAATATCTAATCTAAACCTTCTTTCATGCAGCTTGAGGACATTTCCTCTAATAGGTTTTAGCTAATAGGTATTAGGCACATCTCTTGTATTTCTTTGCCTTCAGTTCCATTTTACATCTTAAAAAAGGTCTCAAAAATAACTATGTGTCTATGACTTTTGGGTAGTTTTATTTGGTGAAAAACAAGGTAAAAAAAATAACTAACCTCAGAAAAATGAATGTTGAAGAAATCTTTTTGAGGATCCTATGATTCCTCCTAAGGTAACAGGACTGTTTCAGAGTCCTAGAAGACAGAAAGTATCACTTACTAAAAGACTGGATTTTACGCAAGCTTCATAGGCTCTGCATCTCCATTAAAAAGTACTTAGATGGTTTTCCTATTTCAAATGCTGTTAACTTGGATAAATGCCCATGTTTCATGCTCCAGTTACTGTACGTGTCTCTTACTGCTCATATCCCAATAAAACAATTGCTAAAAATAGTGGTGTGAAAATGCTGAATGCAGCTTAATTTATATTCCCTAGATAAAAAATAGAAAATGTAAAAGAAAAGCATTTTGTTTCTGTATTAGTACCACTTGGAGTCACTTTTTAAACTTCCATAAAAGCATTCAGCCAGAGAAATTGAAAATAGAAGCAGCAAGCCCTGACTTCCTGCACTCCCTATGCCCTTTCTGCCAAGCCAGAGTGAACGTGTATTTGTTACTCCTTCGTGCATGTTATGAATCAGCATCAAGAAGGAGAACAGATACAGAAAGATGTCATTATAGGTGAGCTACAGTGATATTTTTGTAATCCATGCATTATGTCTTCTATTATCCTGTCCTTAAAAGCACTTTAAGGAACAAAGCAGAATAGTTTTGGCAACATGTTGACTAAATTTTGATGTCATTAAGTCCTCCTCCACCTCACAGAAATTTTCTCATGGTATTCTGAACATGGCCTTTTCAATTCTATTGCATTTTCATAAACAGAAACCTGAAGGGCCAACAAAATACAAAAGTCTCTTTTGAAGTCATAGAGCCAGAAGGCACATAAACATATAAAATGGACTGAAAAAGTTTATGGAATAACAATAAGTGGAAGTTGACCATTCAGATAAAACACCATTTGACACAGTGATGATGGAGATATATTATACATAGCCAGGATGAAATCTGTTTATCTTCACCTCCTTTACTCCTCATTCATAGCATTGTTATTTCAATAGTGGAAAAGCCTTTTGCTCTTTTGCAAAAATCTTTTGCTCTGTTTGAACAGAGTAATTGATGTTTAGATATTTTTTAATCTTTTTAGAATAAAACGCATTCCTGAAAAATATTTAAGATTTACAGAACAAAGAGAGTACAGATCTGCTGGAGGGTAGAGAGGCTTTGCAGAGGGATCTGGACAGACTGGATCAATGGGCTGAGACCAACGGAATGAGGTTCAGTAAGGACAAGCGTCGGGTCCTGCACTTGGGTCAAAACAACCCCAGGCAGTGCTACAGGCTTGGGGAAGAATGGCTGGAGAGCTGCCTGGTAGAAAAGGAATTAGGGGCG